>SRMA01026914.1:9754-33484 GCA_007224835.1 Danionella cerebrum
ACCCATTTCAACTGCCAAACTGAGGTTTCTTGAATCTTTTGACTCTTCTGAACCATTACACACTACACATGAAGTGACATTTATATAACACTCACAGAGCTCAGAATTCCAACTTTAAGCTGGAAAGAAACATTTAGAGAGCTAGGACTTGTACTACCTGACCTCTACAGAATAATTAAGTTGTCATAGAAACAAACAACTCTGAGGCAAACTGTGAACAGAATGCCATTTATTATTTTTGCTCGAGTTTCCAGTTATGGCTGGAATAAAAGGACTAACATTAGCAGATAACTTCATGCAAGCGTAACAGATTAGAACACAATACTACAATCAGAAACAAACACTGATTAGAAATATAAGCTTCTGTGCAGCACCTGTGACCTTCCGTAGTTCTGAGAGGAATGTGAAATACAAGGGGCGTGTTCCAACAAAAACCTTAACGACACCAAAACCCTAAAAGCTGCCAACAATAGTGACATCATGCTTCTACTGTATTTCAAATAAGAAGAAAGGCCCTTGATGGAAATACATCACTGATTCTGTGGCATGTTATATTTTTAACAGATTTTAGCGTGGGTGAGAGATCTGTGACAGAGCACAGGGCTTGTCTGAAGCCTGGGGCAGTAGCAGACATGTGAGATAAAACTATTACCATTAGATAAAAACTATTCAGGCAGCCTACATTAGAAAATGTGGGTGTACATAATGCACATATGTTTAATCCAGGTGTTGGGAGTGCACGAACTGAAAGGAGGCATTCAGTGAAACCTGGAAACAATTTGTAGCAGATTTACTCATGCTCCTGCAAACTCAGACTCTGGAGGCAGAAAGAAGATTGGAACCTTTTTAATTATAGAGTTATTGGATTGCTGGACTTTGGATGGTAGATAGCCATTATAGAACTAGACTACTAAAGAGCTCAATGCTAAAGGCTCATTACCGAGACTGTCTAATTGAGCCTGATCAGCCAAAACACAGAGTTGAGAGCAGCAAATAAGAGTCTGCGAGGAAAGACCAAGCTGCAGACAGTAGTCGGTTTTAATCAAAAACAAGTTGCAGTTTCCCAAGTGCATCCAAACCCAAGAAGACGCCAACCTAATGATCCAATTAGACCTGCATTACTCTACTGCGCTGGACTCCTCAGACATAAGAAACTTCCATGAACCCTCGACAGTGAGCCGATGTTTAAACAAATCACCTGAGACGAGGGCAATCCTTTCTCGATTTTTAAGCAGGATTAGACATATTAGGTTAATTGGGATCACATGGATCACTTAAATTAGCTTATCTCTACCTCTGATGAGAATGCAACCTATTTAAGGTCTGAAAACTGCTTAGAAGATGAAAATGTTAAATATCCAACAGCGGACTTAAAAAAAAAAAATTATAATCTTTTGATGAGCCACAACAGAAACAGTACAATTTGTTTCAAATCATGAATGCATGGAATTACATTTGTTTTGTTTAAATACAAATCACATTAAACAAAGAATAATATTTTATTAAAGTATTTATTCCAAAATGATTTCTGTTAATTAAAAAGTATTATTTTATTGTAAATAAACCATGCATTTTTACACTAAACAAAATGTACATTTTCACATACAGTATTAGATGGATATTAAATCTTAACATAAAATTAGGATTTTATTTAAAATATCAAGTTAATAAATTTAATAGTAGGTTTATTTCAACTTTCAAATACAAAATAACAAAAATGTCCATTTAAAACCTTTGTTTTTAAAAACAGTTGGCTCTTATAAGTGAAATACATATTTGATCCGTTCACAAAAACATAACTTTTTATGTCTATGTTTTCTTCAGATATTTCTTTTATTTCATCTTAAGAAGAATGTTGTCCCCATTTTCTTTGCAGATACTTTCCACACCCTTTTGGAACTATGTGTAGAAATGCTTGTCTTTGGGATTAACATATGGAGAGTGGATAGGCTACTCTAGGGACCTAATATTCTTCTCAAATAGCCATCCTTTTGATGATTTGGTCATGTGTTTTGAGTCGTTGTCATGCTGAAACACCCATCCACGTCATATTTTCAAGTGGTTCTAACCAAAAATGTAGCACAATTGTTCATCATATGCCCTGCAAGGAAGATGCCCTGTCTTCTTTGCAGCAAAAAAACAACTCAAATTTTGTTTCCAAAACTGTTTTGGGGTTAATATTTCTAGCTGAACACAAGTCTAAACATGTGGTTTCTAGAGGATCGGATCATTATGGGGTCAAATACTTCTTTACCCAACAGTATATTTAGTATATAAGTGCTTAGCCATTCACTAATTTAAATGCAATCACAAAATAAATAAATAAATGACTTAGCAACTGCACACACGTCCATGTACATTCAGATTAAGAGATAGAACTAAAATATTAGTATATTTTTTTAAAAAAACGTATGTACATGTATAGTTTCAGTTTTGCAAATCAAGTTGTTTTTAAACATTCTGGGCACCACATGCACCAGGCTTCCTCGCCAAAAATCTCTATAATGATCTTATTCACTAATGAGAGCTTTGCCACTGTGCAACTTAATGTTTGGACACAAAAGCTTAAAACTTAAATGATCTTGTTAAAGTCAGAAACGCACGTCTCTCGTGCAGACTGTCAAATTGTCAGCCTATGCCCATCCCCAGAATCTCTAATGTTGTAAAACAAAATGGTCAAGACACTAGCTATCCTTTGTTGCTTTATTAGGGGCCAAGCAGCAAAGCTGCGAAGGCACCTATTGTGTTTGTTCCGTTTCTTCCTATTATTATTATTATTATTATTATTATTCTTCTTCCATTTCCGTCTCGAAGTCAATGGCAGCCGTATGACCCGCTTGCGGGAAAGTTATGAAATTTGGCCCACTGACTGCCAAGCCTCTGACCTACAGTCTGACCAAATTTGAAGTCTCCAAACCAAACCGTCTAGCGCCACCAATAGGCCAAAGTTACACCCACGTTTATGCTAATAACTTTTGAACCGTAAGTCGAATAAACAAAATTCCACTTCCCACTGATTCCTTGGCTCAAGACGAATCGACCTGACCCTATGACGTCATTTTCCGCCATGCAAATTTTTCCGCCATTTTGAATTTTATGAAAAACCTACTTTTGCTAACTCTTCCGTGGCCGTTTGTCCAAACTTCATGAAATTCGCTCCACATCATCTACTGACTATGCCGAACAAAAGTTATTACTTGGATTTTCGATTCGTTAAACCGTTTTTGAATTATTAGCGTATAAACCTTACGCAAAACTCGCCAAAATGATTGTCAGGCTATAACTTCGCAACGCTTTAACCTATGTACACCAAACTTTGTCTATATTGTAACACCTATGATCAGAGGATGCTTGCAGTGTTTCGTCGCTCTGCTCTCTAGTGGTCCGGAGATATAAAAAATTGGCAATTCGGCCTGTATTTCCCAAACCGTTTGTCCAAAATTCATCAAATTGGTATCAGCGCGTTTGGACCATCAAGCCGAGTCGAACCATAACCATTTTTACAGTGTCAGCAATTTTGGGCGTAGGCCATTTTGAATTATGCCAAAAAATGCTGTATTTCAAACATACTTTACTTTGAAATTCTGAAAGTTGTTGTGACTGTTTGACACCATGCCCTGAAGGGACTCAACAAATTTTACGCCAGTGCCACCTTGTGGCCAAAAGATATAAACGATTTTAGAAAAATGCTAATAACTTTTGCTAGTTGAGCCTATTGTCAAAAATCTCATCCAGTTTTGTTCCTTAGGTGGAGCTGAGAACATAGATATAAAATTTACCATAATTGATTGAATTTCCTGTCTGCCATGTTGAATTGGCTTAAAACGTTACTTTTTCTAACTCCACCCAGACCGTTTGTCCGATTCTCACCAAATTTGAATCGGAACATCCTTAGACCTTTCTGGCAAAAATTTATTCGCATCGTGTTGAGTGCTTTTGCCAATTTCGATAAGCGCCATGACGATTGTGATGCAGTCGGGTCAAGTGGTTTCCGAAGCTGTATCTCTGCAACCGTTTGCCATATTAACACCAAATTTGTTGTGAGTCATCAGTACCAAAGGCTGACCCCAAAACAAAAGTTACTAAGAGCGGCACCTTATGGTCAAAATTTATAAAATTTTAAATAGTGCTCAATTCAACTTGTTTTTTATGCTACCATACCTTGAGGTGATTTCATGTCTTTGGTTTACATTTTGATGGTGCTTCTGCTCACGTTTTGCCTACTGGATGCTTGGCCCCGCATTACTGCTTGCAGTTATATTTATTATTATTATATTAATGCTACACATAACGTTAAACGAATGTCACCAATCAGGCAACAGAGCGGTTTAGCTAACCCAAAGCCCCTCGAACTGAATAAAATTGCAGTTTTGCGAAAAAAAAAAACTTACCTTTCACGAGCCGTTCGGTGGTGGATTGCTTAATTTGATCCTTCCCCGACATTATAGACTGTTTCACCGTGGATTAACAGTAATTCCTTGTTATAGCTGCACCCAGCTAGTCGCGTTAGCCCGCTAGCTCGGCTAGGCTACCAACAAAAGTCCAGACCACTCCGCTTTTAAAAGCGGGTAAACGATGTCAGGGCGTTCGTCCGGGTCCCTTTCCTGATAAACACGCTCAAACCGTGGGGGAAAGGGGAAGGGGAGCCCACTGCAACGGCAGAGTTTTAATTTCTGCAGTGTCTGTCCTTCGGTTTTGCTCACACAGGCAACCCAGCTGCTGTCAATTTCTCGGAGGGAGTAGCGAAGTCCGACTCGGAAAGGAATCGTTCAACTGAACAAACTCTTTTCAAGGACTCGTTTGAATCTGTTCGTTGACGAATGAGGTTCGGTTGTAGATCTGAAGGCAGATAAACTCACTGAACCATCAAAATGGAAACATTTCTTTTAAAAAATGAGTTATATTTAACTTGTTATGGGGAAGTTATACAGCTAATTATCTCTAAATTACCAAGGGTATGTTTATAATTTCGTATAATACTTTTTCCTACAAAGGTTTATTTAATTATCAATAGTTCACAGAGTAACTGATTCAAATTGTGCCTACCTATTTTATTTATTTATTTAAAACCCTTGTAATTATATACGTGTTAAAATTGACAATCACTTGAATAAAAAAAAACGCGTGTAAAAAAACAGTTAGATAACCAAAGAATGTGAAAAGTTCCGAAATCAGAAAAAGGCAGGAGGAAAAGAAACACATGAAAATAATAATTTGGTATTGCAGTTTTGTAGCCTATGCCTTTATTGTAAGTTCTACATTAACTTCACAAAGATGATTAATTTGTATTCTTAAAAAAATGAGCCAATAACTTCACTTATATAAAATTAATTTTCAAAGAATAGAAGAAAACAATGGCAGGAGTAGGGAAAAACCATACAACTAAAATGAACGGGTAAACAAAGATCTAAATTAGAGGAAAAGCGTGCCACGTATGTGACGCAATAACACTATGACGTAAGTAGGCTGTAAATTTTGTGGAAAGAATCGAATTGGTCACAGGAATCGAATCGTAAGAATGAATCACGTTCCATTCTCAATGAGGAAAGAAAGGCGGTTGACTCTAAACCGCACCGTACTTTAACTGCTCTTGTCTGACGTTTTCACTGAAAATGTAGTTATTAATAACTGTACTTAAATCGGCCTTAATTGTCACGGTACAATCATGAGCCTCACGCGGTGAAATTGTGTGTCTTTCCACCTTCTGTCTCTAGTGACTCGCTATGACTTCTTGTGGATTAAAATCTAATCCATACTGTGGTCACGGATTGCCTGCAATATGGCGTCTTCTGTAGAACACATATTTCTGGGTAGTGTAGTTTTAATAAAGATACGCGTGGAATTTAATTAAGGGTTGCTACAAAGAGTAGACTTTAAAAACCCAGAAAGCGTTTAGTTTCAACGGTTCAACCAGGAAACGGCTGAATTTAACAATGGTAGGTAAAATATTAATATTAATTCAACACTGTCATCTAGTGGCAAAACGAAGTAAAATCTGGTTTAAACGTCTATCTTTTAAACATCTGTCAAGTTTGTCTCAGAATAATAGTTAATTTAAAGACTCCTAGATTTAAATATGTCAGAAATAACATTAATAAATACACGTATAATGATGCTAGTATGTGTAATATGCTCTATAATATATAGGTTTCACTTTCTGATAGATACAATATAAAAAAAATGTATTTAATTGTATTTATTTTTTTACATTGCAAAGATATACATTTTATCTTTTTTTATTACATTTTCATATCCCACTTCTGAAAATATATATTGGCTCTAAAAAAACATACACATATAAACCGGGTTGTTCCTAGTTCTCTCCACAGATTCTCTCTAAGTTATTTAGGTTTTGAGGCTGGTTTCTAAAACCTCAAACCTTCAGCTCCCTCTTTTTATTGGACTTTACAGACAGTGTCATCGTCATACTGGAATGTCTATCCATGTCCTATTATTTATGACATCATCTTTATTGAAAAACTGCATGTTTAATTAAACTCAAAAGTTTTGTGTGCATGGGAATACAAAAACAAACAAAATCAATTTCAGAATAAAACTTAAGGCAACATCGCCTGATACCACTTTTTAAATATTTTCCAAGAAATGAGGCTTGACACCAAATGGAACATGAATCTTTGATTTATTTTCCCCCAACAACACACAATGTTAATACAGAAAAAGGGAGATGAGATACCAAACTAAGAACAGACACATAATCGTTGAACTGTCTCCACCGCAAGCAACGATGCATGATTCGATAAGAACACCTATGCTGGTGTAAGACATTGCAGTAGAGACAACTATAAAAGACAGTAAAAAAAACAAATATGCATCGACAGCAGACATTCGAAATCCAAGTAAATGGATCGCTAGTGGCTTCATGAGAAGCAAAGATGTTCTAGTGTTGCTCAGTGATCACAACCATAAGAAGCAGCAACTGTGTACAAGAAGCAAAGGCTTTCCAGCAGCAAGCCTGAGCTTAGAGATGTGTGATCAGTTCACAATGTAACACTGCTAATAGCACAAATAGTTCTCGCACGTCGCAATGCCTTTATCGTACATCTGAATAAATAATGAAGACTCCTGGATCATGCATTACCTTTAAAGAAGGATGAAGAACATGACGTGTTTTACCAGGTGATAATTTAGTGATTTTAAAGCTGAAGAGTTACATATCAACATCAAGAATAAATTAAATTATTTGATATATGTACAATGCCATACATATTAGTGATGCAATAAATAGTGTACTATCTGTGAGCAAAAAAGTGATGGTTTAAAATCTTGTGTAAATATAGAGGCCTATTATTATTACTGTTATAAACTTCTCAGGGCACTTAAATAGACGTAAGGCGTAAAGAAAGGGCTAGAGAGGATATTCCATCACTAATAATCTGATATTGGGGAGTTTTTCAGGGTACCGTGAATCTTCATCCTATAAGAGGCGGTTTCTGTGATTGATATAGCTTCTGTAACTCCATCTTTCTTGCGTTTCCTGAAATGTCTGCATAGCATCCGTATTAGAGTGGAGATCGCCAGCGTCTCACAAGGGAGAGTGGTTCAGTGTCCGAGTGTGCCAGTGTCCAAACGCTAGAAAAGGGACACCTTCTTTTTCAGGTCATTCCGTTTCCATAGTGACAGACGATCAAACTCTGTGATGGCCATCCCAAATAAGGTCTGAAATTCTTCTTCAGACAGATGCCTCTTTAAAGAGAAAATCAAAAGAAGGCGTCAGGTGATTAAGTCATGAGATACTGAATCACAGTGAAGTCATAAGTATCTGGTAATTATGAAATATTAAGATATAATAATTAGATAAGAATCTCAAACTTATTACAAATGCATAATAATTATGACATAATAAGTATAGCTCAGAAATGCCTATATAGTAGTTCATGGATATATACTTAAACATAATTATGTTTTATATTATTAATTAAAATTAAGTCAGATATATTTAGATACAAAGTTGTAATAAGGGAATACGTATTCATAAGCATCTCTTAACAACGATATACTAAAAAATTCTTATGTATAAATACCAAAAAAAAATATATATATATATTGAAATAAATGTTTGAATAAATGCATAACAGAATAGATAAAAAAAACAAGTAAAACTTAATTTTTTATTTATGCGTAAATAAATGATGGTATAAATAATTCATAAATTGTTTATAAAAAAATAAATGCTGTAAAAAAATTAATAAATATATCTTTTTTAGAATATATAAAATGTATAAAAATCTAATAAATAAAAATAATAATAATAAAATATATATCTATTGAGAATCAAATAATTACTGTATTTTAACCTTTCCTAAATATTTATTTCTATTTGTTTATAATAAATAAATACTCCGAAATGTGTAAATAACTAAACAGAATCTAAAAATAAATAAATACAGATGTGTTAAAAATGTAGAAAAATATTTATGAAATCTATTTGCTTAATTTCTTTTATTTAAGCATTTTTGGTCTATACATTTATGTATCTATGGATTTATTCATACATGTATTAATCAAAGCATATATTTATTCATTTACTATTTTTAAATGTAATCATTTACTTAATTATCTATTTATGCATTTATTCTTTAAATGTATGTTTATTTATTGAAGTCATTTTTGGTCTTCCAAAATACTACATCATAATAAAGAGATAATTTAGAAGTTTCTCAGAATTATTATAGAGTTAGTCGTAATTATGAGATTTTTTTCTTTGATGAGCGATTTGATAAGTCATGTGACAGTCAAATGATTGTCATGTGACTATATAAAAAAAAGACCTCTAATCTGGTCCTGTCGACACCAGGAGGAAGCTTGCTACGCCCTCTGTGGGTCACAATCAGCATCTCATATGGATAAATCTGCAGGGAAATCGTAAAATGACTATTACACTGCATCATCCTCAGACTTTACTCAGAAACCAAGTCATTTCAACCATTTGAATTGTGGGATATCGATTTCTGCATTGAGTGGATGTGAGGCTTGAAGCAGCGTGCACGTGACTAAATGTATGACACTGGGTCAGAGGGGGAGCATGCAAACTGTTGCAGGTCTCATAAAGATCTGCCTCACCTTTTGTTCCAGAATACTAGGAAGAGAGCTTCCTCTGTCCATTCTTCCACTCTGGGTATCGCCATTCTTCATACCCCAGCCCCCCACCCCAGGACAAAGGAGATCAGGATGAGACAGGTATACTGAGAGTAATGATTCAGCCTCATGTGACTCATTGTTCAGGTGTAAGGTCAATGAGTCGAAAGCCATGTGAAAGTGGTGTGTAGCTGGGTTAATATACATTAGTAGAAGGAACAAGATGTGCTTTTCATGTCAGAGCTTAATAATATTATTATAAACCATGCTTTTCAAGTACCGTAAAAGAAGGAAGGCATCTTACCTGTACACCTGAAGAGTGCAAGAAGAGGGGAGTTGAGAGAAGAGTTAAAATTTTCACATTTCACAATTTGATATACATTTCAATAATAACAAGGAACATTTTCTTAAATATTTTTTAAATAACATTTTTCTTACCAGTTTTTGCTTTGCCATTCTCTGTGGAGCTAAAGTCTGCAGACTGTAGCTAAGAATGGGGAAACAAAGACATAAGTAGAAGAGGAACATCTTAAACAACGAGTGAAACATTTCCTACATGACTGATGAGCCTTTGAAAAAAAAAACATTACCTGCAAAAACACAAACACCACAATTATGGCAAAAGTTGGTACACCAACTTTGATGTTGGCTTGTACAAGTAATTTTTAAAATGTTCTTAGTGTAATGTAACCGAACCCCCATGACTCCACGACTATCGTAAGTTGAGATAAAGATATGCCAAATTGGTTGCTACGGAGGGGTCAGTGACATAATATAATGTCCCTGTGTCCCTTTGACTGAAATAAATCAAACCCCATTTCACTATGACGTTCCTAAGCTGAGATAGATATGGCAAGTTTGTTGCTAGGGTAAACAGTTTGGTTGCTAGGGAGTGGTCAGTGACATAATATAGTGTTCCGTGTCACTTTGACTGAAATAAATCAACCCATGTTTCACTTTGATTTTCCAAAGCTGAAATAAAGCTAGGTAAAAATGGTTGCTAGGGTAAACAGTTTGGTTGCTAGGGAGTTGTCAGTGATGTCATAAAAATATTAAGTTATTACTATGAAAAAAATAAATAAAGCTGCATTTCTGTGTGATGTTTTTTCATATTTCTGTTGCCTTTTCACATTAATTTTCAATGGTAGTTTTAAGTCAAAGGTAAATATTCAACCCTTCTGGAGCTTAGGGTTAAACATTTTTTAGACAAAATAAAAATGTAAAACTTCTTTAATTTAATCTTTAATCTACATTTTAATCTAAATGTGTTTCTAAGACTATATTTAGATTTGGATTTATTTAATATATTTGTCGTATATATAATATTTCACACGTATAATATTCACATGAGTTTATTCCACAAAACCACTGTAAAATCACTGTTTAATACAAAAAAAGATAAAAAAAAAAATCCCATATGACAAGAAAGTAAATCTATGAGAAACTGGATAATAAGCAATACATCAATAATGAAAATGTATATTTAATTTGACAAAAATCTAATCTGATCCAGTTAATTGAAGAAGGAATAACAATTAATCAATCCATCAACAAGTAATCGCGCTAAATGCTGACAAACAATAGAAGGTACTTGAATATCAAAAGTCCCCAAGATTAATATTTAGTGCACACACAGACACGAATATTGTGATTATGACATCATCATGTAATCCTTGTCACTTGGACTGTCTCTCACCCTTGTGAGGCCTGTTCGACTGCATGGAGGTAAAAAAACTTTAGTTGCGCTGCTTGACGATCCTGCAAACAAAGTGAACGCAACATTCAGTTGAGGCAGTTCTCCTTCGAAACCACAAAGCAATTCACTAATGGAACTCTAGATGTCCTCGGTGACCTACTTTTACCTATATTTGCTATTCATAAAAATAAATATATATATAATATACCACATACCCAGATGGATGTTAGCCCCATCTGGCAGAGAACGCGTTTTTCTGCGGATAAGCACAGATTTCTCAATTTCTTCCTTCAGGATCAGTTTGCCTAAATTGGACTGTATCTGCAAAACAAACAGCATCATCAAGATTTGAGAACATCGGAAGGTTTAATGGTCATTTAACATATTCCTAAAAATGGTCCAAAACACCACATCTTTTAGTAATTAAGAAATGTTTTGGTAGACAATGCAACAATGCAAAGAAAAAGGTTAAAGGTTATTTTTAGTAAAAAAAAGACTACAAAGCTGGTTTGTCCAGACCTTTTCGATCTCCTGCTCCTGCAGTCTCTTAGAATCTTCATTCAGGTCCTCAAACTCATCCTCTAGTGCTTTCCCCTGCTCCACTGCCTTCTTTCTCCACTCAATCTCTGCAATGAAAGAGTCTCAGTGAGCATGAACCAGTAATTCCATTTGCTGCCATACCAATGCTTTAATGCGGCCTGTTACTCCTAACCCCTGATTCTAAATAGTCAATATACATATCTGTTTACTACTATGTAATATAATTACCTTTAAAAATTAACTAACAAAGAAGCTGTAACTTCAGAACATATGCATATTTATTAATTAGTACCCTGCCGTGATGCAGATTAGGCAGAAGCGTAATTAGCTGAGACTACCACATTGTAGTGTAAAAACAACACTTTTACGTAGACTATGTTACATAGACTCTGTGTAGTTGCTAAAGGTAGGGGTGTAACAATATATTGTGGCTAAATATATCACAATACATAATTGTCAAAATACTTATTGTGGAGATCCTGGGAGATAAGTGTATTTGCTTCTTGGAATGATTGTGATTTTAGTTACTTCTGCAACTTCTTTACAGTTTTTTCTTCTTTTATGTACTATTTACTAGGAGGTAATTATCCTTTATTCACATATAAAACAAGAAAGATTCTAAAATTTGTTCTCTCCATCACTTATAGTAAAATAGATGACTTAATGCAAACATGAACACTGCCCCCTAGTTGATGGATGGTATATTGAGGTATGTATTGTATCGTGAGCAGAGTGCATCATTGCACCTCTAGTTATAGGGCTATAAATTTAGGGTTACTATAAACAAATACTATTGCACATTACAGATTTAATATAAATATTTTGTAGTCTAATAAACTACAAGAGCCCACGTGAACACTACAATTCATTCAGGAACTATACTGCTTAAAGAAAATTAAATGATAAATCACAGTTACCCATTGTTGCGAGGGACGGTGGACAAGGCCAGTATTCAGTCTCGATTTTTGATGGCAGGTTGGGATCAGGTGGCTGAGCTGCTGGGAATTTGGAGGACTCGATGATAACATCCTGTTTACTCTGAGATGTCACAGCCGTTCTGTCTGTATACAGACAGAAACAAGATCACTATGAACACAACAGTGATGCAAACATGATATAAAGTATTTTAAAAAGGTCATACCGTTTTTGTAAATCGGTGGCTTCTTGTAGATGTTGATTCCGCTATCTGAAATATATGGATAAAATTGGAAGTAGGAACCAATTTTAAACATTAGTGTGATTCTAAGAAATATGTGCTTCAAAAATGTGCATATTTTTTATTATTTATCCAATGGTGTTGGAAACAGTAAAGTCTACAATAAGTTTATAATATTAGTAATTGGCAAATAGTTGATAACTTTGTTGTATTGCTTCTTGATTGATTTCAAAACATTATCTCAACATAAACTACATTTAAAAGCTTGCAACTTGTACACAAACATTAACGCTGGCTTTCAAAAGTGGTGTTTGAAGGTTTTTTATGCATGGTTGTCAAGGTAGAAGTTTTGGTTGCTATGAATGAGTCAGTGACAACATACAAAGTTCCCCAAGCTAATTTGAGTAATATAAACCAAGCCCCATGTCTTTATGATTTTTCTTAGCTGAGAGAGTTAGATGCCAAATTGGTTGCCATGGTAAACAATCAGGTTGCTATGCAGGGTTCACTGACCTAATATAGTATGTCCTTTGTCATTATAAGTTAAAATAAGAGAACCCCTATTTCTTTATCGCTCAACAAAACTGAATTCGGAAAATTTGGTTGCTATGGTAAACAGATTGGTTGCTAGGGAGTGTTTAATTTGAACAAATCCAGATTTCTACATGGTGTTTCGTTACTGTTTTAGTTATATAAATTGAACCCCTTCTAGAGACTTTTTACAAATTAGGGCTATTTTCTTTTTAAGAACATTTGATTAAATAAATTCAAGAGAATCTAGTCTAATTTGTAAAATGTATAAATATTTTAACATTTCATGTAGCATAAAAAAATGCATTATAAGTGCAAAAAAACAACACAAAAAATTGTATTATTACTTTAAAAGGGTCATATTACAGTCCGGATCCAGTGAAGAAGCTCAAAAACCCTTTCAAAGAAGAAATGCAGTGATCGGTGGATACCTGGCCTATGGAAATGCTGCATGGGGCCTCTGGCTGCAGGACTGATTTTGCGTAACTGCGCACTGGAGCCTGTGCTAGAGCCTCCTGGAGAGCCTTGCTCCGGGCACTCCTTGGGCTCCTTCGAGACACACATCTGACCAAACAGAACAGTCTGTTAAATTCTGTCATGATGAATGGCTTGCTCATGGTGACATTACTTTGTAGAGTGGACACAATTTAATCACTCAGTGAGTCAGCAGAGTTCCAGACCATCATATTTCACTGCCGGCATCAATAATGTGAGACTGCACTATGCAGCCAGCGCTCAGCAGGACTCAATGCTATTCAATTCCATTGTTCAGATGTAGCTATGACAATGCACATTTAGTAACATAGGGCCGAATCTGATGTGCAGCTTAAAACTCTCATAATCCTGTCAAATATTTATTGTTTTATTTTTAATATTTTCATGATATTTACTTAGTCTGCAATATACTTGACCTTAAAGCAGTGTCACAATGGAGGAAATTGACATGTTCAAATTCTGCCTATTGTATTTAAAAATCCAGTTCGGTTTATTAAATTGTGTCATTGGCAGCATGGTGGCGCAGTGGGTAGCACAGTGGCATTCCAGTCGTTTCGAGGCTCGAGGCTCTCCCTGTGCTTGCGTGGGTTTCCTCCGCGTTCTCCAGTTTCCCCCAAAAACATGCAGTTAGGTTAATGGAAGAATCTAAAGTCCTCTTAGGTGTGAGAGTGTGAGTGAATCTTGCCCTGCAAAAGACTGGCGACCCAATGTGCACTGGAGATACCCCAGGGACCCCAAAATGGGAATAAACAGGTTGGATAATGAATGAATGAATGACATTTTTTACTACAAAATCTAAAATATTGAAAAAAAATATTTTTTATATTTTATATCAAAAAACCCAAGTGTTGAGACAAAATAAAAATTCATAAATCGCACCAAAAAGCAAAGACAAGGTCAAAACAATGTGAACATTTTATATATAACAGACAAACCTTTTATTAACATTATATACTGATCAAAGCACTTTTTGTGCCTTTGAAAAATACAAACCATATCACAGGTATTGTACTTCCAATGGTTATCCATTCTTTTCACCACTAGATGGCATGGATCTGGGGTCTGTAAAATGCACTCTCTCACATTTTAATTACCTTGCAAATTATCTGTCATAACTCTTGTAATGTTTATATCTAACACACTTTTTGAAACCTACACATTATATTTGATTTCAAAATTAAACAATTTGTGTCATGGAGACTTCTAAGGGTTAGAGTGGCTGAGTAAAACGGACAGATTTGAGGTAGACATGAGGGTAAATCTGGTGGTGCACATACACTGACAGAGGGAAGAAGTCTCACCTCAGGGGAAGGAGGCGGTGAGATAGAATGAGGAGACATTGATCTCTGGAGGAGACAGAACACACACAGAGAGACAAAGGCTGGCATTCACTTCTACAAATTATTTAACATGCATAACAAAGCTCGGCTAATAACATTACACTCGCAGCTCACTGGTAAACCTTGCTTCCTGTTAAACAGAGCACTTCTATTGATTCTGCTTTAAGTGGTTGTGCAATAAACCTCATCAGATGCTTCCCGATGGTACAATAAATAAAATGTTAAAATCTTAATTAAAACCATTTTATATTTCTGACCTCTCTGCTTCTGGAGAGGCTGGTATGATCCAGAGCTGCCATGTTGAAATGTGGCTCGTACACCATTAGATCTGGTCGTTCCACCTCAAGAATGGCTTTGTCTTTGGGGATGGCGGCTAAGTCTTTATATCCAATGACCTGGTTGTCCATTCGTGCCTTTAGGGAGATAAAAAAAGAAAGAGGCTGAGTTCAGTTTGGCATGAAAGAACCGTTTGTCCTCGGAAATGCCTCATGGGGTTCCAGGGAACTGGGATAATAAACATGTGCTTAATGGGAGATAACAGAACTCAACGTGTTATCTGTGAAATTTGGGTGTCCAGGCTATAACGTGAACGCTTCAAACACAATGCTCTGTGTGAGAAGTGAATTTGTCATTTGTAATGTGTGAAACATCGTCAGATCTACAGCTCTTTTATGCTTTCAGGTGTTTTTGTAGTACATAGAGTGCCCACAGGGTGGCAACACTGAAAAAGCAAAACGTTTCACTGTTAAAAGCTTATATAAATACTGAAATTGCCAAATACACTCACTGGCCACTTTATTAGGTACACCTTTGTCTTTGTTTACACAAATTTCTAATCAGCCAATCACAGGGCAGCAAACTCAATCTAGGCATGTAGACATGGTCAAGACAATCAACTGAAGTTCAAAACAAGAGTCAAGAGTGCGGAAGAAAGGTGATTTAAGTGACTTACGTGGCATGGTTGACGGTGCAAGTTGAGCTGGTCTGAGCATTTAAAAAAACCTTCTGGGATTTTCACGCACAACCATCATGTCATAAAGCATTTCAGAAGCATTCTTGAACATGACAATGAGTTCACTGTTCTCAAATGCCATCCACGGTCACCAGATCTCAATACAGTACACCACCTTTGGGATGTAACTTTGGGTTTGCGATTTGCACCATGAATGTTCAGCCGAAAAATCTAAGCAACTACATTATGCCATCATGTCAATACCGACCCAACTCTCTGAGGAATGTTTCCAGGACCTTCTATACCTGTAGTACTGGCAACCATGAACAAGCAAGGTGTACCTAATAAAGTGGCCAGTGAGTGTATATCTGCATTGAGAATCAGAATATCTCACACAATCAAAAAAGAAAAGCAATTTGGAGTCGGTATCTTTTAATAACGAGATATACAAGTCTAAACACAAAGTAAAAACCATGAGATGTTTTTTTTTTAATTTGGTAAATGCAATGATCTTTTGTAATCTCTATGAACACATTCCGTTTGTTTACTCACCACAATAGAGGTGGCAGGGGAGCCAGGCGCACTAGGACCCCGTGATGATGGAGCCGTCCCTACCTGAAGCACCAGAGCAGATCCAAAAGGTCAAAGATCATAAGTTAATCACTCCATTCCAGTGACATGTTGCTAATGGGAAATGAGATCTACATCAGATATCATCAATCATACTGAGGATGTTACTCAGCCACTCCCCCTTAGAATGGAAGTGCCCATGTCGTAATGGGATTAGTTTATTAAACATACAATGCGGAGGTTTAGGGTTAAAAAAATCATGACATTAGCAGCTTTTACCTTCTGCATGACTGAGGTCAACTATTGAACTGTTTTCTTCCGACCCTTCTCCCCCGAATCTGAAATAAAGAAACAAATATCAAGGGATCACACAGGGACAGATTCCATGATCTGGGGAATGCAATCACCCAGTGGAAGCGACTTTATATGTATAAATAAAAGCATTAACATTGCTTCACAAATATATTTTATTACTATATTTAATATTTTATATATATATTGCAAATTTAAGCTATAACATTTAAAACACTGAAAAAATAGCATTTTTAGCCAGTCTCCATCATAAATATGATTTTAAGATAACATGTAAATCCATACATCATGTTTGTTTCAAATAAATTTATTTACACAAACATCTATAGTCAAAAAGTGTTGTCACGTCCCCAGATTTTTACTCACTCCTGTTACCCTAAACGCATCCCCCTACTGAAAACTGGGGAATTTCCATGTCAGTTTTTCAGCAATAAGTTGCATCACTTGGATATTTAGAAGGTTAGAGCAAAGGCAAGTTCTCTCCATTTCTTATTTAAATAATTGATGTTTTTGTGATATCTTGGAGCAACATTTAAAAAAAATACTACCCTGTTACTCAAATAATTTTAGAGATTAAATTAGATTACTGTAAAAATGCACATATTTTAGAAATATCTGAATTTGCACCATGTGGCAATTACCATTTATTTGCTAAACCTTTGCTAAAAACTCAGTCCTGTTTCTTATATAATCTTATATAAAGAAAAACAAGTGGGTTAGTAACAAGATTAAAACAGCACCCATCTTTTGATTTTAAACACAATAAAACATTTAAATACTTTACTTAAGATGGACCAATGAAATCTATTTTGAAATCAAGTAAAAAAAGAGATTTTGCAAAGTTAACACGAGCAAATGGCACCTATTTGGTGGAATGGTTCACATTTATTCCTTTCATTGGTAAAAAGAGACATTTTTGCAAAAATAAAACTTAATGTTTAAGAGGAGTTGACCTCAACATTGCATATAATTGCTGCTTTCCCATTAGCACTGCTGATGCTGGGTTTGTTCTGGTGCTTTTAATTTCCCTCCCACCGAGGTTGTTGAACTCGCCCACTGATTTCACGCATACTCAATCACTTTTCAGATATAACAAGTTTTTGCAGAAAAAAGTGGCATGTTTCTCTACAAATTCTCCAATTCAGTTAACAAAACCTTTAGCATTGACTTAAAAATGTAAAGCAATGTTAAGCATGGTTCAGTTTTATTATACGACTATATTTTCATCCATATTGTTTGCAAAATTGGCTTTAAAGGACAGATACATAAGCGAGCAGTTTCATCCAATCACGGATGAGTGGACTAATGTCTTTATGAAATGAGACGGTAATTCACGAGGCGCAGGGACTTCCTGTTGGTATGGGGGAGGGGGAAAGACATCACTATTGTTCAACCAGTTTGACCTTGAGCGGAGAGATGGAGATTTGTTTGCAGCATTCATAGATTTACAGCATAAAATACAACATAGAACTAAATTCTGTTAGAATGGTTGTGGTTCATAGGATGTCAGTTATTTAAATTATATGCATAAAAGAAAGTGTTTTTAGTAATTCATGAAGAAAGCTAAAGGAAACACTCACTCAGCCAGTTATAAACCTCAAACTTATTTCCTTGATTGCAAAAAAAAAAACCTTATTTGAAGAACTTCTATCATGGTAATGTCAATGGGTTGGTTTTTCAGAAAGAAAAAAAAACATTATAGGCATCAACCAAAGATGCAAACTCTATTGGGTGGAGCAGGCGCAAACTACACTCATTGTATTCCAAGCAAGAGCCTTTTTCCTCCATCTGATTTTACAATCACAAACACAAATCTGAATCTAAAATGGCATAAAACTTATATTTTAGACATATTTGTTAACCCTTAGAAGTCTGGGCCTTTTTGAGAATTTTTTGTATCACTTTACTCTAATTGCTCCAGTACATTAATCTTTAAAACAGTTTTTTGTGGCAATGATTGATATTTTTGTTTTGTACAACCCATGCTTTTTTTTTTTACAAAAACAAATAATTACACAAAACAAACCAGCAGTAGAAAATCTATTCGGCGCATTAAAATGTCATTTTATCACAGCCAAACTCTCAAAAATTGAGAATGAACAGTTTTTTATGTTTTAGAACAAAAATCTAAAGTTTTGAGACAAAATAACAATAAATAAATCTCCCCAAAAAGCAAAGACAAGGTCAAAACAATATGAAAATTGTATAAAAAAAACAGATGAGCCTCACCTAAACCTTAAATACGGCTCCAAGCTTATTTTCTTTCACTGTGCTTTTTTTGTGCCAGGATCTTGAACAAAAGCCAAATTACAGGTCTTGTACTTCCAAGGGTTTTCCCTTCCTTTCACCACTAGTAGGGGTTCGCAAAATGAAACTGAAAGACTTGCGCATTTTTATTTAAATTACTTAGCAAATGTATGAGTCATATCTGTTCGTTTAAAAAACTTCAACGCTAATAACCTTTTTGAAACCTACACATTACATTGTATATCAAAATGAAACAATATGTGGATCGCGTAATTTTTACTTAATATGTGAATGGTGGTGAATTCCAGTCAGTAAGCACATGACTGGCAGAGATGCAGAAGAATAGATTGGCCACTGGGATCAATAAGACAAAGGAACTGGGCCTGACCAAATAAAGCTGTATGTGACTACCACCAAACATCAATGTTGCCTAGTATTACTCCATTGTCTGTGTTATGAACATCTGGCTCTGCTGGTTAGCACAGCCTTAACCGTCAGCTTAGGTCGGATTAGCTTGATGTGACGAGAATAGAATAAGATACCCTCATGCTACGGATCACACTGAGCACAATGTTTTAGATGGAGGAGACCAAAAACCCAATCTTTAGTCTGGCTGACTAGAGTCCCATGAGGTCCACGTGTAAATGAAGTTTTAAGTTACCAAAAGCAATTAACACGTCAATAATTGCTCCAGACAATGTGTGAATGTGTGTTCACTACTCAAAAAGAACCATTTTAATGCAAATGTAATAACAAATTCATAACAGGAACACAATAGATATTTGCTCGCATGACTACACTTGACTTCCTCATGTCACTATGAGTAAAATAAACTAACCCACATTTCTTAATATATTATACATATAAAAGAAACATAATATTCTAATGTCATAATGAACACAAGAACCTCTATAAATTTCGAAGGCAGAGATAGGGATATGTCCGGTCCAAGTCCAACCCCCATTTCTCTAAAGTTTACCAATGCTGAGTTACAGAGTTCAGAAAATGTGGTTGCTAGGGTAAACACTTTTGTTGCTAGGGAGCGGTCAGTGACCTAGTGACAATCTATCGATGATGTTTCATCTTGAAAATATCCTTGTTTCCTTTTCCGTTTATTTTCAATGGTAAAGTTTGAGTTACAGTTTTACAAAGTTTGACCTCATGTTAGGCCAATTGAAATTCCCCATCATTCATTATGTGGTACCAGTCTGAAAAGATATAGCAACCCGAGTCAGACCTGTTGGGATCTTGGCAAAGTTTGGTGGTTGTAGTTCGAACGATGTAGGAGCTGATGTATTTAGATCTTTTTTTTGGAAACAAAAGACGCATAACAATGTTCTGGCCTTGGTAATTTGAGTCACTTTTGAAACTTATTTTACTTATTTACGTTTTAGTTAAAATTTACTTCATTTAGTTCAAATCCTTCACACTCATTTTTACTGAGAAACAAGATGAACATAATAAAATACATCATTTAGAGTTACAAGAGATGTCTTAACACGTATTTTAGTGCTGCCATCTAGTGGGTGGATGATCTAACACGGCCAAATACAAATTACCCATAGATTTCCTATTTTATAAAGACAGGTTATCATATAAATAGTTTCTTATGATTTCATTTTTGTTACATATTGTGATGCAGCAGAGAGTATCATTATGTCCCTATTCCATAGTGATTAATGCCATGGCTTAGCACCTTTCGGGATGCTCCTGGCCACAATTCAGAGAGTTTGCAGTTCAAGCAGCAATATGAAAGAGCTCAAAGCCACAAGAAGAATCAGGCCTGAAGCCTTGTTTCTTGGTCTTATTGTAATATGTGTTATGACCATTGCATTATAACTAAACAAGCTGTGTGGCATCAAAAACACATGAAATCTGATAGTTCTTATAAATGCTCTTATGATCAAAAAAGCACTGCTGTTTGCCCACTGACCTGATTCTGTTGGGTTCTTTCCCTAGTTACTTTTATTTTGTTATTTTCCTAGTCTTTTATTTTGTAAACTCTCTTCTGTTCCTGCCTGGTGTTCCTCCATGTTGTACCTTTTATTCTGGCCCCTTCTCCTGTGTGTGTCTTCATCCTGTGTCCTTGTTAATTGCCCTCATGTGCCACACCTGCTCCTCATGTCTGGTTCGTCATTCCCTCGTTTGCTTTCTGCCTTTTTAAGCCCCTTGCTCCCTGTCCCAAGTGCGGGTTCATTATTGTAATATTATCTGTTCTGATCCATGTCTCTGGTAAGCTTGTGCTTTTGAATTACCACTGCTCAGTTTTGAAGATTATATATTTTGTATGTTTCTCCCAGCAGCTGCTGGTTAGCAATCGTCGATTGCCATTCTTTGTTAAAGTTTTTCCTGTTTTGTTTTTGAGTTAGTTTAGTTTGGTTTCAGTATATTTTATGTTAGGTTTTGCCCTACTACGGGTGTTTGTGTTTTGTTTGATTCATTTATTTATTAAATGAGTGTTGATCCCATCTTGTGTGTGTGCATTTGAGTTCGTTTAACCCTTCCCTTACCATCTATGGGAGGGTTGCCCCTAACAGAATGAACCCGCCATTCTGAAGAACTCAGCACACACTATTTTTGCAATCATGGGTCACTCTCGTCGACGCAAGCCACGGCCCCCCTCTTCAGCTCCCTGCCGTGTGGTGCCGGTTAACCCTGATGTCTCCAGTCTCAAACAAGCTGGTCGCCCCTTAGGAATATATGCAGCCTCCCTGCTCCTCGCCCTGAATGATCATGGATTAGAGGAGCATGAAGTCATCCGGCTATTCTGTTCTGGTCTGGATTTTCCTGTCTCAGCAAGTATTTTTCTTGAGGATGGTGACTATTCGATTTGGGAGACTATCAGGTCAGTGATGAATGTGATGGAGGGACCCGATTCTTTTGAGAGGGCTTTTGGTCACATCCACTCCATACGCCACCCGGTTGAGCCAGCTGATCTCTCACCTCCAGTTGCTCTGAGTGAGACCGCCCCTTCTTGTGTCAACTTTCCTTCTACCGCTGTGTTCTCCACTCCGTCCCAACACAGACAGAGCGAGGATCCAGCGAGTCACTCCCCATCAGCCCACAGTACCCCCCACTTCAACAATGATACTTTGTCTGTGAACCCTTTGTCCAGTTACCCTGTCTGTAACCAAGTTTCCAGTTGTCCAGAGCCACCTCTGCCTGCCAAGTCATCCGTTTTTGGTCACCCCGCATCGGTCCCCAGCAACCCTGTCCCTGCCTGGATTCTCAGGCTGGTGGAAGAAGAAGTCAGAGCCGGAAGATTTTCCTCCCTGGGTTTGGCCACTCCCACCAGTCAGCGCTCTGCTGCCTTGCCCGATGTTGTGCCTGCTGACCCCTGTGATGACACTGCGCTCCAGGAGAACCCTGGAACTGTGGAGGATTCTATATGGCTCAAGTCCTCTAGGTCTAGCCCTGTGTGCCCCCTGGATTCAGTTACTCCTGAATCTTCTCTGTTTAAAGTTGGTCTTGTTCCATTTGAAGTGGTCCCCGTCTATGCTGATGTGTCTGCTGTTTCGGCGCAGACTAGAGGAGTGGAATCTGCTGCCCAGTCACTGGATGGACAAGTATCCAGTGCACTTGCCTGCCAGCAGCTTTGTGAGGGTTCCCAGTCAACATGTTCCTGTGCTGGCCCTCACGTTTTTGTTGAGATGATCATTTTTGGGCATTATGTAGTTTTTTGCCTTTTTGTTTTTGTAAGACTTTCTTTTGGTTTTTTGTGCTATTTTTTTAAGTTTATTGGCACCTATTGTCAAGCCCTGTTTGCCCTTCCTGCTCCCCTTGTCCGTCATGCCCTTTGTTCGCCCCCTATGCGCTTGAGCATCTGTGCTCCCAGGACACTGTTAGCATTACCAGCTCCCCCTGAGCGTCGTGCCCTGTGCTTGCCCCCAATGCGTTTGGGCATCTGTGCTCCCAGAACACTTTTAGCTTTGCCTGCTCCTCCTGAGCGCCTTTCCCTTTGCTCGCCTCCATTGCGCTCTCTCCAGTGTGTTCCTGAGGTGCTGCTGTCCAGCCTGATGGGGATTAACTGTGCCCTGGTTCAAGTTCTTTCTCCAGCTTGGCCTCCTGGGAACCTAGCGCCTGCAGCAGAAGTCACCTCTGCTCCTCTCCTTGCCCCTGCTCAGTATGGTCGGAGCCTCTGTGCCAAGGTCGGCACCACCAAGATTGGACTCAAGTTTTGTTGTGATTATTTTATTATGATTTTTGTCCATGTTTTCTGTTCTCTGCCCCCTTTGTTTGCCTCCCCTTTCTGTTCCCTGATCGTCCGCTGGCTCACCCTTCCTGCCCCTCCTTGGTCTTGTTTTCCCCCTTGTCTGTCAGAGTCTCCCTAGCCCCTAGTCTCTGACCCTTCGTGTGGATCCTGTGTGCTTTTGCCCCCTTTATGGGTTACAGGATCCCGGGCTCTGTTCTGTTTTTATTTAGTTTCTGTCTTGTTCCTTTTCATTTCTGTTGGGGTGTCTGGAAGCCACCCCTTAGGGGGGGGATTATGTTAGGTTCTTCCTCCTGTTACTTTTATTTTGTTATTTTCCTAGTCTTTTATTTTGTAAACTCTCTTCTGTTCCTGCCTGCTCTTCCTCCTTGTCGGTGTTCCTCCATGTTGTACCTTTTATTCTGGCCCCTTCTCCTGTGTGTCTTCATTCTGTGTCATTGTTAATTGCCCTCATGTGCCCCACCTGCTCCTCATGTCTGGTTCGTGATTCCCTCGTTTGCCTTCTACCTTCTTAAGCCCCTTGCTCCCTGTTCCATGTGCGGGTTCATTATTGTAATATTATCTGTTCTGATCCATGTCTCTGGT
>SRMA01026914.1:60482-172907 GCA_007224835.1 Danionella cerebrum
TTTAAACTTGACAATTTTGCCATTTTCACCCAAAATAAATAAATTGAGAAAAAAAAATAATTCGGTGAATATTTTAATAAATATCGTTAACAGCTATCAGGTGTCACTTGTGTAGCTACTTAAAAATATTAGCCAAATACAAGATAATAAAAAAAAATAACAACCACTGTGTGTTTTCAAATACCGTATAATGTGTATTCTGAATAAGAATTAAATTTTTAAAAAAACAATAAAAAATATTTCTGTTCGTGCTTTTGCTTTGACGAGGTGGCGCGCGGGAGAATCTCGTGAGTTAGCATTAATGCTAACGTACATGCTAGCAGTGCAAGAGCTCAGAAACCGGGCACATTTGCGTCTTGGGTTAACCTAACGAGTGAAAATCATTCAGATATATGTATTGATACATAAGGGGCTATTATCAAAGAAACAAACTCGTTTACGTCAATTTGACATGACATGATGTATGCAAAGTTTGTATAATCCTCGCTACAAGCGGATGGATTCCTTGTTTACAATGTAAAACATGACTGTCGCTGCAGCGTTATTCGCCGTTTTCGTGGAAATGACCGGATGCTATTTTTAAAAAAGAACAGTCGTTCCACCTTGCTTTGGTGCAGCATTCACTTTAACAGCACAGTTGTCTATTAGCTTGGACCACAGAGTTAAAGTTAACATGATGACAGGCCACAAGTCAACACTTGATAATCGTATCCCTTAAAGCACGAGAGCAAAACCCACACACATTTATAAGTCTCACAGGCACTTTGCAGGAAATTCGTTAAGGTCTGTAATTGGCTTGTAGAGGAGCATAATTCATTGAATACATTATAGAAAAACAAAATAATTTACTTACCTGCACATGATCCGCCATTTTGCTCCATTCATGCTCCTCTCACTCCCCCTGACAATGAGCATGCGCACATCTGCCTACTATCGCTGGAATATTTACGTAACTGACGCAGGAGCTGATGAAGCCAGATGTTCGCTCAATGTTTCGTGAATACCACGTCGGTAGATGACTACGCCTTTGTTTACAATCTTCTTAAAGTGAAAATGCGAATTTTGAGTGAAGGTTAATCGAGTTAGTAGATTTCAGTATGACTGACTGCTACAGTCTTCTCATTTCATTTATTATAATAACAATAATAATAATAATAATAATAATAATAATAATAATAATAATAATAATAATAGTAATTATTATTATTATTATTATTATTATTATTATTATTATTATTATTATTATTATTATTATTATTATTATTATTATTATACAATATTATAATAATGTTTTTATAATATTAAATAATTAATGATAATTTATTAAAAAAGTAAAACCTTTTAGCATTGACAAAACAACTTATTTAATACATTTACACCATGCCATACACAAGATTTCTCAAATTTCAAGTTTTTAAAATATAAATGTTTATATTTTTTAAACTGCAGCAATGTACACTATACCAGTCAAAATGTATACACACATATATATTGTTCTTTGCTTTCATGACTATTTACAGAGAATACTGAACTGTGATTGAACATATGTGGAATTATGTGGTAAACAAAAGTGTGAAACAACTAAAAACATTTTTCTGCTTTGCACACTCTAAGATGAGCTTAAAACTAAAATCAAATGAAAGGGGTTTCCATACCCCGCAAAACACCCAGAGATGTTGCAGAACTTCTCTCTGTGGTCAGTCATTGCAGATCACTGTATACAGCCATGACCTCTTTTTCTTGCTCTCTAGCAAGAAAAATGCTGATTTAACCGCCAACTCAGAAACCTTTTTGAGCAAAGTTTTGTTTGTCCCACAGTTCAAATACTAATGTGAAATGTATTGACATATTAACATATAGATTCAAAGTATAATTTGCACCAGTTATACATTTTCAAATCTTATACATCCTGTTCCTTGTATACAAAAAGATGGAATAGGAAAATCACAGAAACATGAAATGTATAGAAAAACCAAAAGAAGATAAATATATGTAAATTTACATTCATGTATTTAGCAGACACTTTTATCCAAAGCGACTTACATCAGGAGTAAACATCAAGCAGTTTGGTACAAAGTGGATTGATCAGAAGACATACACATAGAACACTTTCAAGCTAGTACAGAAAATGAATTCAAATCAGTGCTTCAGAGGGTTTTTTTTTAAAGTTAGTTAGTAAGTGCTTAAGTTAAGTTAGTAAGTAAGTAGGTTAAGTTAGTAAGTGCTCTCGAAAGAGTAGAGTTTTTAGCTGCTTTTTGAAGATGTAAAGAGATTCAGCTTTCCGTAATGGGACGGCAATGGAATTCCACCAGCCAGGAACTGTGAAGGAGAAGGTCCTGGTGAGAGATTTTTTGCCGCTCTGAGATGGGACCACCAGACGCTGTTCATTTTCTGAACGTCTGGAGGGGACGTAGAGCTGGAGGAGTTTGTGGAGATATGAAGGAGCGGAGCCTGTGACTGTCCTGTATGCCAGCGTCAATGATTTGAACTTGATTCGAGCCTCAATGGGAAGCCAGTGGAGAGAGATTACATCAATATCAAATTTACATCAATTTACATCAATATCAAATTATTTAAGCAGAATATATTATTATATTAAACCGATTGTGAAATAAAGTGAAGTGATTTTAATGCATTGTACTCCTTGTATGGCTTTTTCATAGCTTGTGAAAGTGTAGAAAATAAGGTTTATTTTGCAACCATTTTATGCATATGCTATTTACCTGGCAACATGATTAATTGTGTAATGTTAATAAACTGCATCTTAAAGCTCGAGGACCTGTCTGTGACGTCATGAGCAGCAATACCCTCAAATAGTCACAGAGAGGCACTCTAGATTCATGTTCAGACCTCAATGGCATTTATTTTCCAAAATACTCTTTGCTAAAGTGCATATGTGAATTTCAATGTGCAAGGTGTTCGATTTGAGGACTTTTTAGGCAACTTGGCAACCCAATACATTTTCATTAATACAGCATTTCCCAATGGTTCTATATGAGACTGTAGAAACATTCACAATTCACACTTCACAGGCTCTTCAGCCCCCAAATAGTGTCAAACAGGAAGAATCTCTTAAGGAAACCATCATCACCACAGACACCCACCCACACATCTGACTTATCCAAGAGACTGAAATAGACTTCATCTTGAAACAGGAAGAACAAACAGCATCACTCCTATGCAGAAATGCACCTAATAGTCAATCAGAGAAGATAAAAAACTTGCAGAGAACAAAAATAAGGCCATGGAGGAGGACATCAGGAAAAAAGGAATGCTTTATTTTCATCAGCAACGCTTTGGCAAGGTAAGACCCACTAAACTGTCCCCATAGATTTTATTTTACGTAAAGGAGCTCAACTTCACTAGAAGTTTTACAAGTGAACTCAGACCAGGTCTGGTGAATTAGTGATTAATACCATACTGTATAAAATGTCTGTAAATGTAATGGTAAAGTACCATAGAATTTACAGTAAAAAAAAAACTTACCGGTAATTACATTTACAGAGTAAGTTAAAAATGTATAAAAAACACTTAATTACAGTAAAATGACCAATACACAGTATTATCCCAAGAGTAAAAAGGAATCTGACATTTTACATTTTTTGGTACAGTATTTGTGTATTGTAAAAAAACCAGGAAGTTTATATTTAGCCGTGGTTTTACTTTTTGAGACATTTAATTTCATGTTTTGATTCAACTGTTTATTTACTGTCTTTCAAATGTTTTCTAGCTTTTGAAAGATAACTATTAAGCATCATCCAGGTCAACATTGTGCCAAACAATTTAACCGGAGTTTTTGTTGCATTGGCAGAACCCCAAATTAGTAGCAAAACAAAGTAATATTACAATGTTTTACAAACTGTTTTTATACCAACAAAAATATCTTATTAATAAAGTTATTGAAGAAACTGAGAAAACTGAGTTAACTGAGAAAATATGTAAAAACTACAGCAAACTAGGTGCAAACCTGTTAAACCAACCAACGTATCGTATTGTGATGATAATGGCAACCACAGCTGCCATTTTTTTTTACCATAAAATGTGCAGTTTATTTTTAACTGTTACCGTGCTGAGTTTTATATATCCGAAATCTGAAATGCACATTAAAACTTTTCAAAGTTGCAAAACAGAACATTTAAACTAAATTTTGAATTTAAAAATTTAAAAACTGTATTATTTTATTTTTAAACATACATTGTATTTTTACACATAACAGACAGTTATTCAACGATTGAAAAAAAATCTAGCAAAATTACTTTTGTGTAATTGCAAAAAATGTCTCTATTGCTTGCTTTGTGTTTGACACACACATACTGCATGACTTCTCCATTGAAATAACACAGGCACAGCACATTTCACACCCTGTTGTTCATTTGTTGCTCAGAAATGGAGAAAGGTGTGGTGTGTGCTGGTGGCAGAGAGCAAGCGCAGTGTTTCGCGGCTGGAGCTCTATGAGTACAAACAGTCTTCAAAGAAAAAAGCCTCCACCAAACACAAACCTGACTACAAGCAGGTGATCCGGCTGAGAGACTGCATCCGCATCTCTGACTGTGACATGTCTGATTGTCCCAAAGCCTGTGCCACCTTCCTGCTTGAGACCTGCGACAAAGTCTATGTCTTTGCTGTGCTGCACCCAGAGCTAAAGGACTGGACCCAGAGTCTGTGCGAGCAGGCCTTCCCTGTAGGTGTATTCACATCATAACATAAACATGATGAGATGAATGGAACACACATATAATCATGCTTTAATCTTCATCAAATGGTTCATTGTTCAATAATATTTATGATTACAATGTTTATAAAAACATACGCAGGTTTGAAACTAGACAAAGTTTATTTATACATTTGGCACTTTCATCAAAAGCAACTTCCATGTCAAGGAATAATCAGTTCTCTATTGAGCGAGAACTGTGGTATGACAAATTTGAGATGTTAGTTGTGTAACTAAATACTCAATATGATAAATAACTGCATTATTATGGTACTTTATTAAAAAACCTTCTTCCTTGAAGAAGATTTAACAGAAAATGTAACTTTATTTAGCTTAAACATCAGAAAACACAAACGCTGCTCTGTGAAAGAGAAAGACAAAAAAGATGGGGGATGTCAGAAACCCTCTCTGTGTTTACGTCTACTTTATTTAAGGAGCTTGTAACTTCCTGGTTGTGATGTATTTCCTGTTCTATCCCAGAAATCAACCAGAAAATAGGATTATAAATATTTTTACCACAGCATGAAAACAGTTGTGTGTCTTTGCATGTATTTTAAACCCTGGGATTTTTCAGTTTTGCGATTAACCAAGTATTTCGGAAAATGCTGGAAAATTTTGTTGAAAATGTTGGATCTATGTAGACAGAAAACCTGTTTTAAAACATATTTAGTATGGATGTGCTACATCACTGTGTCAGTGGAAGTCAATTTTTTGAAAAAAGGAATTTTCGGAAATTCTGTTTAATTTTTGTTGGGTTTAATTATTAATTGGATAAAAATTCTCTCATTATTTTGTATTAAATGTATTTAAAGCGAAATAATATAACAAAAACAGTTTTTAGATGAGTGGATCGTTTAGTGGAGTAAGATATCTAGATTAAACAGCTGTAGATGAAATAGAAATGCCTTTTTCTGTTTGAATAAAATAAACAAATGTAAGGAACAATAAAAAAAAGAAAAACTTGAGGGTGAATACCGGTAATTTGTTTTGGTCAAAAAATTGGACAGATGTCACACTCTATATGGATATTTTACAGGACTTGGAGGCTGAGCGCAGATCACAGAAAAGCTTGTATTCTGAGATAGCGAGCGCCTCCAGTACCAGAGAAAGTGACAATTCTTTCTACGACACAACAGATTGTGGTAAGAATGTGTTTTAAAACATCAAACTATTATTTTTTTATGATTAAATCATTCATATATAAATTGCATTAAACCCAAGATGCACATCCATGGGTTAAATTGATTTCACATCATTCCATTCGTTGAGCTTTGGATTCTGTGCGTTTGTGAGAAGCATAAACCAAATTTGGTACAGAATTTCTTTGTTAACAATTGCTGAGGTCAAATGATTCCTATAGTTCTTTGCACACACCGATGGAGGGATTTTTGCCCACTCCTGCATACAGATCTTCTCTAGACCTCTCAGGTTCAAGGCTGTCGTTGAGAAGCACAGAGTTTCAGCCCCATCCAAAGATTTTAGGTCTGGAGATTGGCTTGGCAAATCCAGAACCTTGATGTGCTTCTGATGGAGCAGATCCTTGGTTTCCCTGGCAGCATGCTTAAGGTCATTGTCATGCTGGAAGACCCATCATGACTGAGGGATGGCTATGAGCCATCATGACTGAGGGAAAAACCAGTCTCCCAGAGCATGATGCTTCCATCTCCATGCTTTACTGTAGGTATGGTATTATTGCAATGATCTAATCGGGACTTTCTTCCGTGACTCATTTGGATCATCCAGATGGTTCATGGAAAACCTCAGATAGTCTGGACATGGGCTGACTCAAGCAGAAGAGCCTTCCGTGGGATGCATGATTTTAAACCATGGCGTATTAGCCTGACCTTAGCCTTGGTCCCAGCTCTGTTCATAGCATTGAGCAGCTCCTCTCGTATAGTTCTTCACAATTCTTAGCATCATTGATACCCCACTAGGAGACATCTTCCATTGGAGCAACTGTAGTCCTTTACAGCTTTGCGAAGGTCTACAATTTTGTCTCTTGTGTCTTTTGAGCCCTCTTTGGTTGTACCCATGTTGCCACTTAGACTTTTGACTGATTGTGAGGTGCACAGGGGTCTTTATGGCAGTTAACGACCTCAAACTTTGAAACCTGAACAGAGGGCCATTTGACAACGTAAATTACAAATAAATTGTTTTAAATTTTTGGGTGATTTCTGGATTTTTAGGTTTAGATTCTGTCCCTCACAGTGGAACTGCACCCTATCCTGACATTTTAGACCCCTCCATGACTTAAGTAGGAGAACATCCTGTATATACAAGTATTCTATAATAATTACGACAACACTCCTGTTACTTTTATAATTATGATCAGACTGTTGTTCATGGATAGCCTAAAAATGCTGCGACAGAGAGCTATTTTAGTATGTCCTCCTACAAGGATGAACAGGCTGTTTTTCAAGGAAACCTCAGGCCTGAGTCAAATTGCCCATTTGGGCCACAGGTGGCAAACCTTGATTCCATTAAAGGACAGGAAAGAGGCGACACTTTTCAGGCGTATATATAGAGAGAGCTCATTCAGGAGAGGCCGCCAATGAAATGAAGCAGAGGGATGCAAGCTGTCCTAAAATTCACCTATAGCTGATTCTATTTCACAAAAGAGCCTTCTTTTGGGAGCCAGACTCTGTTAAAAATTAACAGTACTTTGGGTTTCTCGGAATAGAGGATCTTAAATTATTATGATGAAAGACTAAGTTACGAATGATCATCATAAAAAAGTAGGTGGGGACTTGATTTTACATGAAAAGACAACACTAAAAATACAAACAACAATGTGGCTGCTAGCTTAGCTGCTAATCTGAACAAAAAGGCTTTAGGAAAGCTTTGAAAAATTAAGTTTTGACCAGTGAGTCACTATGTCTGACATCACATAAGTCTGAATTCGAAGAACTTTTGTGAAAAAAGCTCTATTCTCCCATCTGTTAAGTTGAACATGCTGAACGATCACTGTCTGCATGCTGTCTAGGTTCTCTTTTAGAGGTTCACTTCCAGACATAACGAGCGAGTGTGACTGAAACATTTTTTGTGAGCACTTGAACGTCAAGAGAGATCTATTTTCGTCGGAGAAAAGGTGATTCATCACATCCCCATTTTGTGAAAAGCCACGTGTTGGCTGCAGTATAGATGTAGACGTCACTATACTTTAACAGGAACATCTATAGGTCCTAAAATGTAGTTGTAATTTTTAAATACACACCATACATCCTGGCAAATATTAGTCGTGCAAAACTGTTGATTGCTGTGTTTGTTGCACATTATAAATCATAACTTTGGGAGTGGTTTAGATGCATCTGTCCTTTTAATTTTCTCTTGCCAACTGTTCATATCTAGGTTTTTTGTGATTCTAAATTAAAATTACAAATAGAAATGTTTAAATTTTCCAATAAAAATAGAAATAAGATCAGTCATAAAAAGAGTTAGATATCTCTAACATACATTAAGACTAGTCAAATAGACAATGTAGATATCTTCAATGTATTATCATACTAATCTTAACTACACTGTAGATATTTCTATTACAATTGCGACTTGACAATTCAAAACAGAGTTGCTAATACAGAAAGAGTATTAAATAAAAAAGAAGCAGGGGAGATAACCTTTGTAAGATACTCAATATTACCATCCCTATGCAAGTTCCGTAAATGTACCGGTCTTGTAATTTGAGTTTAAGTTTTGTTTAACAACCTTTTTGATCGTAAAACCAATTCTTGATGGTCAGTGGCCATTCCTGTTGAGAAAAAGTAAAATTTAAGAGTTTTACTGTAGATCACCAATAAGAACCATGAATCCTTACGATGGACCTGTGTGAAACAACTTAGTTTTTGACTGGTATATGAATTTAAATGAAAATTAAATGAAAATGTATATGAATCAAAAAGCATTTTCTTAAAATATGTGTAAAAAGATTTGTCACCAAAATCATTCAATTTGATAAAACAGAAAATGCTGTGGCCAAATTTAGATTCATAAATAACCCTGAGCTGGCTGGAAACATATCCAACAACATATCAAATTTTGAGGGGAAAAGTGCTAAAAGTTGTTTTAAATTGCTTTTGACAGACAAAATAAAAGATCTGGAAAATAATTATTTTGAAATCTTTCAAAAACATTTATAGAGTGTAGTGAATGACATGGATTAGAGCTTCATGACTAAAAGCAATTTGAGTAACTTTTAACAACACAGTTTAAGTTTGTTAACTATATTAACCTTGTTCCCAATCTGGTGAGCTCCTCTTGAAATTAGTTTAGCAAAATTTCATATTGAACATGGGAAGTACAAGCTGAGATTGTACACATTACGCCAGCCATGTTATTATGATTATATGAATAACTATTTTCAGTTATCATTCCTCCAATTGAACATTTCTTCCATGTTACTTCATGGGATTGAGAAGTAATATGCATCAGAAGCCCACCGCAAGCAGTAGGTACTAATCTTAACTTGCCTACTGCATTTAGTGAGCGTGTACTCCAATTCAATCGAGCCCCGTGTGTTACATTTAATATTCCCCAATGTACATTCCTAAACATTTTACCTGTATGCATCTAAAGAGCTTAAGTAATCACAAATGAGGCTTACTAGTCATTAAAGATCTAGCCGGTTTATATTCTGTCTATATCCATATCTTCATTTCTGGCTAAGAAGGTTAAAGAGGTGAGTCACGCTGCCATTTAGGGATGATTGCATTTCAGTCTCCTTCTGATTGATTTGATTGGATGAGCAGAAATGTTTCACACGGGTTGCTGATGGTTTAAGAGGCTCTGTTACACAGAAAAACATGTGTGAAGGTGGAAAATATAGGATCAAATGTGAAATTGAGGCATCTTGTTGATTCACCATTTTTCTTTGTTTACAGGAAATGCTTTTACAGTGATGTCTTCACCAATAACATAAAGGGATTATACTATAGAAAATACGTGTGTTTGAGTTGGACTATTAAGGTGTTCTGCTCATGATTACATGAACAGAGGAAAACAGTTAAAGCAGCCATGAACCCAAGAAACGTACCCAGAACAAACTGCTGCAAACCAAATAGTTTCCACATCTACGATGACTTGAGAGTCAGCAGCACACATTGAGGTGAACTAATAATACCACAGGGGAGTTTATGGTTGCAGCATTTCATTCTGCTCCTTTAAAGCGTGGAAAACAAGGCACGATCAGTTAATGGACTGAAAATGTATAAATGTTTTGATTGATAATTGTTCGTGATATTTTGAAGATACTGAACGGATGACACTTCGGAAATATAAAATGAATAAATACACAATTGCTAAACCATGCAACATTCACAGCTAATTATCATACAGTCTCTTCAGCTTGGAAATAAAATGCTGAAGAACTGGGTCGTTCAGAATCATTTTAATCAGTGACCCAACAATCAGAGGCTGATTAACACTTGACAGATCTCATCAGACATCCTTGAAATCAAGATGGGCAGCGCAGGTCCTTTAAACAAAATGGAACACATTCAAGTAATTGTCATGTTTTGATTTGAACCAAAGCAAGGATTAAATCAGGAAAACAGAAAGCTTACATTTATCTTTTTGTTGTGGAATAAAACCAACCCACTGTAAAAAGTGTTTCGTTGGATCAAAGTAAACATTTTGTGTCAACTTGTTCCACCTAATTGTTTTACTTTAGATGAATTTAACATTTTGACTTTGAAAGGAATTATATATTAATTGCTCAGCGGAAGTAAAAAGTAACTTTGAATGAAATGATTTTTTAAAAGTTTAATGCAATTTCAAACTATAAGTATCTTTGATAACAGTTCAATCAAGGATTTCTAAGGTTAACACTTTACAGAGATAAGAGTTTATGGTTTAAGTTGTTTAACTGCTAAGCTAATAACTAATACTTACATTTAACTCAGCATTTTTATGACTATTTCCTAACTGAAAACATTAAAAGTATGAGTGAGCACTTCTCGAACTATGTAGGGATTATATTAGTGAATAGGTTTTTTGTTGATGATATAGCGACAAGTGTTAGCATAATTGCTAAGCTAACAACAAATACTTAGCAAAACTTACTTTTAATATTTTTTTATTCTTTACTTTTAACTAATTGAATTATGTAGGTAATATAAAAGTGAATAGTGCTCTTGTTAACGGTATATATACAAATGCAAGTGATAGCAAAATTGCTAAGCTAATAACAAATGCAAGTGATAGCAAAACTTACATTTAACTATTTTCTGCTTTTTCAATACTATCTGTTTACTGAAGAGATCAAAATATGAACGAGCACTTCTCGAATTATGGGAATATAAGTGATTTTATTAACGGTATAATGACAAAAGTGTTAGCATAATTGCTAAGCTAAAACAAATACTTACCAAAACATACTTTTTATTTTTTATTTTCATCCTTTACTTTGCACTTATTGAATTATAGGGAGTGTAAAAGTGGGACCATGTCTCATAGCTGCCGCTTTGGTTACTTATTTACCCTCTTCACTGCTATTGACACTTGAATAGGTTTTCCAGCATTTCTGTAGCAGTTCGCAGAGATGCCATCTATGCGTAGGGCCTTTTGCTCTTCACTTAAATTGAATGTCCATCTTGAGTAGATCGGGTGACTGTAGCACCCAGATCATATGGGGCAGCACTCCATCTTCCTTATTTGAGTAGCCAGGATTTGTGTTTGAAGTCTTGTCCAGTTGAAAAAAAAAATACAACAGGATTCTATGGTTTCCAAGCTGGTTCGGTTTACCTTCAATTCTTAATCTCCTACAACTATTACAACTAAAGCATCCTCACACCATCACACCTCATCTTCCATGCTCTACGATGAGAATAATTTCCTTTTCTGTATTGCCAAAATACACAGTTACAGCCAAGATCTCTAAAGTAGACAAGTCCACATGGTCCACAAAGTTCACGTTCTTTTCTTAGCGGGGGTGGCTTTAGCAGCTTTTTCAATCTCGTACAAACAGTAGAAGATTTTGGTTTTAAAACACAATAAAATCCAATTTAAACATTTTTTTATCTTGTTTCAATTTCCTGTGATTGTCTTTGATTTTCTTTTTTTTTTTTTTGGGACAAAATTTGATATTGGCTATTCCTGCTCTGTTCCTGTACAATTCCAGTTTTCCTGGTATTTTTCCTGTAAATCCATTTGAAGAAACACACCAGTTGTTAACTGTTGCTCGGTTGGTTAAAAGTAAAAATATGCTTCATATTGTAGCAATTTTTTTAATTACCACACCAACGTTTCATTCGGTCCACACTTTTAAGTCAAATCTTGATTCATTTTAGTGTATTTGTAGATATTACGTTGAGCATAACAAGTATAGCTTAGATTTGGTTTTACGGACAGAGCCTGACGTGTGATCCTAAGGTTTTATTCCCATCTCCAGAAGGAATTGCATGTATGGTGCTGGAATGAATCATGCATGGGGGCCGCACTATAGCATTGGTCTTCACTGATGGCTCTCAGCAAGGTGACTGCTGGTTCAAAAACTGTCAAGGATATACATTTTCTCCTTGAGTATGAGTGGACCAGATGTCCAGAGGGTACTCCCACCGCCCACCCGTTCTGAATGATCAATTAATTCTAAAACTAACATAACAATGCCCCAATATTCTACTAGTCAGCAATGACTCTCTGTTTCCACACAAACACAAAAATATAAATAAATTTTTTGTTTGTTGTCTCTTCCAGTTCGAGATTTTCAAGTCATATCAATGAGCACAGATGCTGCGATTCGATGTGAACTCTTTGGTGAATACATTCTCACTCCTCTGTCAGATTGCTTACTCCTGAAGGACACGAAAACAAAGGAGGAGGTTTATAAATGGCCATACTGTTATATAAGGAAGTTTGGACAAGATATGGTAAGCTGCCGTCTCACATAACTTGAGGTCAAACCTTTATATTGATCAGTGAACGCATGTACAGTTATTATTTGACCATTAAATAGCATGTGAAATTAAAACAATGCACCTGCTGGAAGCTCTCAGTAGGCGTAACAGGTCCTTAGCATTCAATTCTAATGTAGATTTTTTTCTCCTGTCATGTATCCCTTTCCATTAATAAAAACAATAGACTTTTTTTAGAAATGGAAAAAATAGCATTGATCCTCTGCAGTTCCAGGGCAGAAAAGCCATACAGCGTTAGGTTTCCACCACAATGTATGACCTAGAGATGATCTTTTGGTTCATAGGCAGTATTTCTCTTCTTACAAATGCACCAATGTACACAGTTATTAATGCCAAACCTTTCTAATTATTGATAATGTCATTAGCATTTTGAGATTAATGAGTCCAACTCAAACCTTCAGCTCCCACGTTTATAAATGGATATTAAGGTCTGGGGACTTGCTGGAGTCTTAATGCACTTGTTTTTGGGTTACTTTTACGACACTTGTCATTGTCATGCTTGAATACTAATGTATGACATTTTACAGTGGCCTGACTGACTGAAGGAAGACCCCTTTGAAGGTCCTGCCACCTTGATAGAAAAAAACCCTGAAGCATAATTATTTTATGGCAGCTGTAATGATAAAATACATTATTAAATTAACATTGGATCAAAGAAATGTTGAGATTTTAACCATATAGTTATTTTCTGTTACATGTAGATGTTTCAAAAGACAGATGAAGTGGTTTTGCCATAAGATGTCCTCCATTAAACATATTGTTATTCATTTGCATGCCTTTTCCCAAGGGAAATTACAGTGTCTAGTTTTTACCACCCGAATGCTTGTGGACAAACATCTCTGGACTGAAAATAGATTTGATAAATTTCTCTTTTTGTCATCCTCAGCTGTCTTTTTCCTTTGAGGCTGGTCGCAGATGTGAGTCTGGAGAAGGGAATTTTGAGTTTGCGACCCACCAGGGTGAAAGACTGTTCAATGTTGTCAGTGCAGCCATCCAGAATCTACCCAAACAGTCCATGGCTAAGCCCATCAGCTTTGACCAAGCAGAGCAAAGTAGGGTTCCAGAAAACATGGATGACGACATCATCCGAAGTCAAGAATCTGACTTCTTAATTCAGAACAAGAAGCAGGCAGCACTTCAAAAGTCATCTGAAATGCTCGAACCTGCTCCAAAGAGCTTTTCTTCTATTTCAAATCAAATGATGGACACACACTCCGAGCTTGAGACTCAGGAGCCGGTTTATGCCACAGTGTCAAAAGCTCCACAAAAATCGGCTTCCTCGTCAAACTCTCATACGCACTGGCAAACATTACGAAACAGTGTCCAGCAGTCTGCGTTTCTCAAAGACTGCTTCACTCCTTACATTTCAACTGATGTGCCGATTACACAAGAAGAGAAGGTGACCGCTGAAGATCCCACCGACTTGTTGGGTGATTTCATCAAGCAATTACCAATTAATGATGCATTCCAGAACACCAATGTAGAAGCAATTTATGCATATCCACAGGATGCCCAGGACAGGGGTGAGTGGGTTGTCAGTGCTTTGTATGAAGACCCAGAGGAGATCATGAAGGCTAATCAGAGTGCTCATGATGGGGCAGATGAGCTGGATTTTTTTTCTACTCACAGCACGGCTGCTCACTCAGAACCAGCTCAAAATTCTGAAGAAGCATTTCCAATTTACGACAATTTCAGGCTTAAGCCGAGGCAAATGTAACATGACAGTTGGAAAAATTGCCCAGTGAAAACATCATGGCGATATTTATGAATTTATTTACCACTTATTTTTAGAACACGTAGAACTGGAGCACTATTAGTATTTCATTTACATTTACCTTCAGAAATGCTTTCTTTGTGTGAGAACAAAGGTTTATAGCGACAGGATTCTTGTTTATTATGCCAAGAAAAACTCGATAATCGCAGAGGGTTATGTAGCTTACAATTGTTCAACCAGGTTCATGAGGTAGACAATGGTGTTAATCACATCAAGTAACTTATTTCCACCCCTTGGTTTTCCAACTTCATGAAACCGAGAAGGCGATTCCTTCTGCTGTGAAGTTCCCTTGCAGCTTTAACAAACACGTTCTTTTCTAAATCTAATCAAGTTTTGAGAATTTTTTACAGGACCAAGATTTGGGGACTTGCAAGGCCACTCCAGGACCTTAGTATTCTTCCTTTGGAGCCACTTTTTTGTTTGTTTTGGGTCATGCTGGAACATAAATTCCAGCACAAGATTTGATATTAATGGCCCTATCTATAGTGCTTGTCCTGATGTGCATTTTCCTGTTGCCGTGGCAGAAAAACATCCCTAAAGCATAAGGTTTTCACCACCATGTATGACTCGGGATGATTTTGGGTTCGTAAGCAGCATTCCTCTTCCTCCATAATGACAAATATTGCTTTACATTTACAAATGTGTTTCATATTAATACTGTAACAAACATTTTCTTAAACATTTTTTTATATCATTACCATTTTGTTGCTAATGAATGCAACTCAAACGTTCTGCTCCATCACATTTTTTAAATGGGGTCTGGAGACTTCAATTACCACTCCAGGAACTTCTTTAAAAGTTACTTTTTTGGCATTTTTTCATGTGTTTTGGGTCATTGTTATGCAGGAATGCCAATGCATGACATTTGTTCAGTGCCCTGACTAAAGGAAGACCCACTTTGTTGAGATCCTGCCACCTTGGTAGGAATATACATAAACTTGGCTTCTCCCTCCATATTTGACAGTGGAAATGATGATTAATTTCTCTGGTGCATAGAAAATCCTTGGGTCACATGGTTTTGCTGATTCATCTTCACCCCAATGGTGACTATATCTGTAGTCCATCACAGTTAAGTAACTTCAACTTGCAATAAGAGACTATGCATTTTATTTTTTTAGTCTTCCTGTCTGAAAAGTCTTTAGTTTTGTACAATTAAATCCAGAATTTGTAGAATTTCCCATGCTCTGCATTTGATGAAAAACAACAAAACCTCTCGAGTCATTCGGAGTCTTATGTTTTTGCACTCGATTGCCCCTTGCAGGAAGTCTTTGATTGCTAGCTAGTGAAATGTTCCTGAAATCTGCTTGACTGTAATAGAACAGTAATAATTACAGTTGGTGGTCGACGCTTTGGCGCCGATTGGGACTGGAGGGGCTCTTTCTCATGCAGACTTATTTAATTAACTGGGCGAAGGGAACTGCGGCTTGAAGCTGATTGGGATCCCGACCTGCATGAGAATGAAGTTGTCACAGTGCTTCATTCATCTACCGCTGTCTGTCTGCGTGTCACTCTCACCACAAGGTGTTCACCTGTCAGACAGACACTCCCGTGGACTTAACTGCGGTGCTTTATGTTTAATGCAAGTTATTTGATTGTTTTACTCTATCCACACCGGGATGTATTCTGTTAATCTAAGGATGGTTAATAAAAGCTATTGTAAAAATTACCAATCGTTCTTTTCAAACACAAAAACATGACTAAAAAAGGACACAGAGATGCATTTTAGCATCTTTCTAAGCATTTTTTGCAATATTGATGGAATCACACTAGGGGGCAGTGTTACTCCCTCAGCTCATCACAAGTGCCTGTGCAGTCTGTATTTGGGTCTAGTTGTATGCGGAACACTGTTTCGCAGATGTAAAATATGAAATGAATAATTTGATATGAGTCTCCAGAGAAACCCATCAGGTACGTTTCTTGGATATGATTTTGCATCATGAGATGTTGCACTGAAAACAGGTTTTCTCTGAGGTAGGACATTCTATCATCTTCTGAGAAGGATGGGTCACACTTCTGCAAATGCAAAGAAAAAGTGTGAAACCCACAGAGGCACAATATCAGACCAATTGAAAGATCTATAGTAAATGCCACGCATCAATCATTTGGTATAGTTTAATTAAACCTTTTGAATTCCAGTGTCTCAGGAATGAAAATGAGAGCAAACTGATGAAGAACAGATGGAAGAGATCATATGAGAATGGTTTGGTCCAAGTAGGGCAGCTGCTGGCGAAATGGGTGCCCTAAGTGGAAACGCACTAGGGTTAATTTCAAGGTATTGAGGTAAATACCTGCGTAATGGTGAATCAGCCAACAAATAGAATCATCGCAATATAAATATACACCTCACAGTCAAGAACGGGTTTCATCTAGGGCTTTTTTTTCTTTTCATGTCTCGCCACCCCCTCTAGCTGTTAACTGCGTAGTCTGCGTATAGGGAGCAGCACTACTAGACCTCAGGATGTTACTATCAACATCCACCATGAAAATGTTACCGGTCTTGACTTTTTAGCCAATTTTTTCAACAATATAAATATGTATAGACCATCATCGAAACATTTTTGTAAAATAACACAATTCAAGAACTGCAGACGTTTCGCTGCCATCAAGACCCCATTCAAAGGCTGCTCATCAGATTAACCCCTACCATGGAAGCTCCAGCTTCTTTATATTTACCTCCACTCTGATACTCTTTGTATTACTTACCTTCTGGATCTCCTAAAGACTCCCAAAGACTCACTTCTGGTTTTCCTCCAGGTCTCAGTTGTCACTCATTCATCTTTCCACAGTTCCAAAGCTGATGGTCATTGTTTCCAATTCTCCACTTATACATCAACAATAGCCATGTTTAAATCCAAAGATGTGAATTAAAGTTATGTGCAAAACTGAAATATTGCATTAAATATTTTCTAATAAAGTAATCCAACGAGTCCAAGAGAACTTGCCACTTTCTGATAAACTGATGCCAACATCAAAAGAAAAATGGAAGTTGCTACATTAGCCGAAGGCCTTTTTTTATATATAACTTCTAACTTGCGTCTAGAAAACGTAAACGGAGAGCAATATGCGCAGTCATGTCATATTGCTTTAGGAGGCGGAGACTACTCTTGGGGAATGCAGCATCATAAGACAGTTCTGGGAGGTGGTAATCCTGTAGCACTTTGATGACAGACTTTGTCTAAGAAATTGTAGAATGACCAAAACAACGTTTCAGATGTTGTACAATGAATCGGTCCGTTGGTTTGTCCATTAATGCCGCCCCATTGCGCCCCAGTTTTGACAGAAAAACACATTTCTTATCGAATAAAAAGTTTATCTTATTCATATGCAGATATTTTTTCTTCACTTGTGTAAATAAACATGTTTCGTTTTTTTGCCACTTTTACCACATTATCACCTTTTTTATCATTCATTTGTCTTTACTGCCATGGTCTTAACAAAGAACAAACAGCCCTTCTTTTAATACAAAGGAGATGCAACATGTTTTCATTACAAGATTACCTGATAATAAACTGTGAATCTGAGGGTTTTTTTATAAACTGAAGCAAGGGTGTTTGTGCCGTTTCTCTCTCTCGTGCTCCTCGTGCAGGGACAAATGTGCCATGTCCTCCGCACCTCAGCTTCTGTCAGAACAATTCACCATGTGCTCTCACGCTGAACATTTATCTGTACTTTGAAAGAGCAGCTCACCTAAAAAAAGTAATTTCTTCCATTTATTCACCTCACATCACTTCACCCCATAGCTATATTCTGCCGCAGTGTTTACAATGATTTTCCTGTCATTTTTAGGCCTTACATCATGGTACTCAGAATATCACAACTATTGTATGCATAGACACACACGTAAGTTGGAATAAATTCAACAACTGCATGAAATCCGCCACCAACTCTTTAAATGAACCAACGACAGCGGAATCTGTTGCAAATGTTTGTCTGGCTACATGTAAACTGGAAATCTTAGAGCCCACTTTTTTGTATTTTATTCGTAGTGACATGGGGAACATTATGTTGCATTCCTGACTCCTCCATAGCAACCAGACTGTTTACCCTAACAACCAATTTCGGATATGCCTATTTCAGTTTTGGAAAATGTAAAAAATGTGGAAGTTGGCTTATTTTATTCATAGTGACATGGGGAATATTATGTTTCATTACTGACTCCTCCATAGCAACCAGACTGTTTACCCTAACAACCAATTTCGGATATGCCTATTTCAGCTTTGGAAAATGTTAAAAATGTTCAAGTTGGCTTATTTTACTCATAGTGACATGGGGAATATTATGTTCATTATTGACTCCTCCATAGCAACCAGACTGTTTACCCTAACAACCAATCTCGGACATGCCTATTTCAGCTTTGGAAAATCTTAGAAATGCTCAAGTTGGCTTATTTTACTCACAGTGACATGGGGAATATTATGTTCCATTACTGACTCCTCCATAGCAACCAGACTGTTTACCCTAACAACCAATTTCGGATATGCCTATTTCAGCTTTGGAAAATGTTAAAAATGTTCAAGTTGGCTTATTTTACTCATAGTGACATGGGGAATATTATGTTCATTATTGACTCCTCCATAGCAACCAGACTGTTTACCCTAACAACCAATCTCGGACATGCCTATTTCAGCTTTGGAATATCTTAGAAATGCTCAAGTTTGCTTATTTTACTCACAGTGACATGGGGAATATTCTGTTCCATTAGTGACTCCTCCATAGCAACCAGGCTGTTTACCAAAACTACTTCTATCTTTATCTCAGTTTACATAAACCATAGAGACATGGGAACTGATTTATGTTCCTTTTGTGACAAAAAAAAAATTAAACAGCACTTTTACAAGCCAACATCAAAGTTTGTGTTTAAAATATAGTCATCTAGTTAACTTATATAAATTATTACCTTATTAATGTTGGTTGTGAATGTTGTTGAACCCTCACACTCTCCGTGTTGAACACTTTGCGTGTGATTCTAAATGATATACTATATAATCTACACTAAAGTGTTCAAATGAACTCTTCTGGCGCTCATTTCCACATTTGACTTTTTATCAATATTCATATCATTGTATTTATGTCTCTTGAGCCTCTAGAACTAATCGAGTCTTTTATTCTATCAAAATACTGCATTCACACAAGTCTTCCCTTGTGGTATGGTTTGGAAACTCTGCCTTTAGCAATATTTTTCAAAAATACTTTCCCATACTTTAACCGTTAATGTCATTTTGGAATTAAAACCGATTTAGTTTCACAGAAATATCCCCAAAATGTCTCTCTCGGATGTGTCCTTAATTAGAACTCGAATCATGGGAGCTCTCTAGCACGTCACTTGACAGCTTGGGAGGAATCTCATAGATAGAATGAAGTTTAATGAGCCTTTTCTCTGCCTTTTCCTGCTGGTGAATATCACACTGAGACTCCACACAGGCTTTCACAGCACTCGCTAAAAGCATGAATAAGTTCCCCACTTTCCCTGCTTAAGTTTTAGTGGGAAAGCTAAAGCGTCTGGGTAGTGTTCTTTGCTGCAGTCTGTGGGTGGTTGTAATCTGATTAGCCTGTGTGTTCACCCCAACATCCTACTGCCGTACACCGGGGGAGAAGAGATGATGGATGTTTATATCGTGCCTGCTGGAAGCAAACCAGAGGACAGCCAAAAACATAAACATAGTATGCAAAGTGTGTTTATGTGCAGAAAGGGTCTATAGTGGGATTACTTCAAAAGCGTGGACATTAACATATAGGGCTTAATCTGCGATATACAGAATGCATAATGTCTAAAGCAGCTAATCTGTAGCTACGGGGTGAGGGAATCATGAAGACCACACATGTTCATGTGTAAGGGTTTTGCACATTTCATAATCACTCTGTTTGCAAATGTTAAAAGCATTTGGTAGGATTTGTACTGTAGCTTCTCATTGGGATCATATTTCAAAGACAGATACACTCCTTAGTGACCCAAATATAACACCGTTTTGAGATATTCAGCAACTCAACAAAACCTTCAAATATTGCGTTGATAGCCAAATGTAATGGTTTCCATCCTCCATCGTGTCCACTTGGGCAAAGGACCCACATCCTTAAGAAGTTCTGAGTTTATTAGGCAAGCAAAAAGCGCAACCAACATATGCAGGAAGTCAGATTAGAAGCGAATGCGGTCATACGTTGGAGTAATGCTTTCAGAGCTGTTTAGTTGGTATGAAAGCGTTTTTCCTAGCTAATTCAGTCCAGAATTTCAAACTAATGTGTCTGTCTCAAATATTGGGTGTTCCAATGGGGTTGCAAAACAACCAGCCACTTTCTCCTACAGTCCCCGGCAAAAGTCTTGTCGCTTATCTATTTTGTAGAAACAAAAAAACTACCTTCACAAAAAAGATGAATCATTTAACCAAGATAGAGAGGTCAAATTTTGGAAAGATAAAAGTTTTGTATAAACATATTTACCGCAAATCCAAAAATATGTCAGCAATTAAGTAGTGGGGCTCCTAATTTAATATCTTAAATGACCTCCATGAGCTTGAAGAACTGCATCCATCAGGAATAGCAAAGAAAGCAGTCTTGCATGTCCCCCAGAGTTCATCAATATTCTTTGGTTTCATATTCCATGCTTGATCTTCTTCATCTTGAGGAACTTTGGTGTGGAGATGGAAGTATACGATGGAGAACCATCCAAGTAACCACCATCACAGCCTGGCTTGAACCTAACCATGTGAAATATCTCATCTGCTAAATATTTCAGTTGATCATTGTTCACTACTTTCTATTCATTTTTGATAAACACATTTCCCATATCAGACAGTAAAAACATTTAAAACACTGGATCTAGTCTGAACACATTTATCCTCCACGTCTGCGAGCTGCACAGATTGAGTTTGACTTCAATTTCCTTACAACTAGTTTGCAAATGAAAGTGTGAAATATAGTTTGGAGGTGTGAAAATCAGAGATAATAAGAAAATATTTTCTCCTCAGACACATTGATTTTCACTGCAGGACAGAAGTAAGAAACTGACGATTATGTTGAATTTAAACGGCTAACACAATGGCAAATCAAGAGAAGTGTTAAGCGCTCGTAAATGAAGTACACATGCTGTGGACAGAAACTAAAATCTGTCTTTTGAACATGATTTTCTCCAGTGTCTGAAATAACTCTTCGACCTTTACTTCTTTAGAGAATTGCTGGCAGTTTAACCTTCGGTAAGTGATGGAGGACACTAAACTGCAGGCACGTGGCTTAAAGAGAGGTCAAACGGGACAATGGATGCTGAGTTTAGCAGGTGGCCCATGAAAAAAAGAAGACCCTGTGTCTACACTTGACACTCTGTGGCATATGCTTGCATAATATGATATCCAGTCAGTGATGATGTAATGCATATGCAGCAAAATAAATGTGCACATCGATTGAGATCGATTAAGAATGATACATTTATTCTATGAAACATTTGCAACATGAAACAACAGCATGAAAAAGCCAAACAAGCAAACAAGACATTTCACAGACAGACAACAGACCAAGCAGACAGTTTGCTCACCAATCAACCAAGCAACCAAAGAACCTAACTGACAAACAACCAACTGACTGCCTGAACAACCAAATTATCAACCATCCAAATGTTCACAAGGCAGAATGACCGACCAACTGACAGACTAACCAACTGACCGACCGACTAATCAACTAACCCACAGACTGAATGGCCTCCCAAACAACCAGCTGACAAACAACCTCCCAAACAACCAAACTCTGAGACCAACAACCAATTCAGCCATCCAAGTAATCAACTGACCAACAAACCAACCACCCAAACGACAGACCAACAAGCCAACAAACCAAATGACCAACCAAACAACCGACTGACTACCTGACCGACCAACTGATCAACCATCTAAACGATCAAAAGGCAGACTAATCCAACAACTGACTGACCGATCAACTGACCAACCGACTAATTAACTGACTGAACGGCCTCCCAAACAAACAAACTCTGAGACCAACAACCAATTCAGCCATCCAAATAATCAACTGACCGACAAACCAAGCACCCAAACGACAGACCAACAAACCAAATGACCAACCGACCAACAATCAAACGACAGACTGACTACCTGACCAACCAATTGATCAACCATCCAAACGATCAAAAGGCAGACTAACCGACCAACTGACAGACCGACCAAACAACTATTCCACTGACTGAACGACCTCCCAAACAGCCAGTAAACTCCGAGACAACAACCATTCAGCCATCCAAATGACCAACCCCCCAAATGACAGATCAACAAACCAACTAACCAAATGACTGACCGACCAACCAATCAACCACCCAAACAACCGACCGTCTACCTGACCGACCAATTGATCAACCATCCAAACAATCAAAAGGCAGACTAACCCAACAACTGACTGACTGACCAACTGACCAATCGACTAATTAACTGACTGAACGACCTCCCAAACAAGCAGCAAACTGCAAGACAAACCAAACAACCAAACGAGTGTCTAACCATATAACCACCCAAACGGCAGACCGACCAACCCCTTACCGTCCAAAACGACCCCAGAAAATTGGTCAACTGGCCAGCCAGCCACTTTTAATTTGAACTTTTATTTCATTATGTAGAAAGTATGTTAACTATAAAAAAGAATCATTTAGTTGCTTTGCATTATGAAATGGTAAATTCCATTCAAAATAAATCTGTGCTGATATTTTCGATTGGATTAAGGCAAGAAGTTAAAGCTTAGGTTTTTAGTGATCTCTGTTGCTTATCTATAAAGGATGGGCGGTGAGACGAATGAATAGCCGAATGTGCTTCACTGAGAAGCCTCTGAACGGTATGTCAACTCTGCTCTGTGTCAGCGTGTGAGGAGCAGGATCCGCTGAGGCTTTATCAAATGTGGCCAGGCGAGGGGAGATCTGACAGTGAACCCAGAGCGATGACTTCATTGAGGACCACATGGCAGTGGCAGGCCATAACTGATGAGCTGATGAATCCTTCCTGACAGCCACTTGTGGAGTGGGGTGCAGGGGCTAAACAGCAGCACTTAAATAGAATTTTGTCCCTCTAGGGCACGACTGTAAAACAAACAAAAGGCTTATGGAGTCTGATGTTTCTAAAAAGCCAGTTTATCAGCTGTACTCAAATGATCTATATCAAAAACAAGTCTAGACTGTTCATTGTTTGTCAATCATGTTTTGAAGGTTTGGTTTGTACAAAACGGCTTCTCCTCAGGAACATTGCCTGGAACAACACTGTGAATTTCGCTTTTGGGGCCATGCCAAAGCTTCTCAATCAGATTGAGGTGAAGACATTGGGGTCAGTAAGAAACTGAATTTTCTTGGGTTTAAGCCACTTTGTTCATTTAATACAGTGCTGTGATTTTTCATGTTCAGTCAAAACCTCGTTGAACAGCTATTTGTGGAACAATGGCCTTCAAATTTTCCTCTCACAGAACTATTGTGAAAAATGTTTCCTTAAAGCAGGGTTGTCAAACTCAGGTCCTGGAGGGCTATTGCCTTGCACAATTCAGCTCAAACTGTGCATCAACACAGACTTGTAGCTTTCAAACAAGCTTTATAGACCAGGAATGTTCAGTTTAGGTTGGAGCTAAACTGTGCAGGGTGATGGCCCTACAGGGTTTTGACACATGTAGCTTAAAGGTGCGCCATATGATTTTCACCATGTCATTTTCACCTCTAGACATTTAAAAAACAAACAGGGACTATTGTTTACATGACAAGCAATGTGGAGAAAACATTGTGCACTGTGAGCCAAAGACAGGTGTAATAAATGATAAGGAGTTACATGAGGGAAACAAGAAGCATAACAGCAGCAGAGATTATAAAAAATGAAAATGTAAAATTCCACAGCTGCTCAAATGGATTTCAAATATAGACATTAACCAATGGGTTTGGTAGAATCTTTTTGTCTACCTTCAACCCTATGAAGGCCTGGGGTCTTTTGACTCTAATAAATGACCTTTAAAGCAGCATTTTCTTTAACTAAAACAATGCTAGATTATACTATTTTTTCGCATTTATTTTTATTAAGTCAAAAAATTGAGAACAAGCAGTTTTAATGTTTTATAATAGAAATAAAAAAATCATAAATCACCCCAAAAGCAAAGACAAGGTCGAAACAATGTGAAAAAAACAGGTAAACCTCTCCAAAACCGTGCACTGTTCCAAGCACTTTTTGTTGTGCAAGTACTTTGAAAAACACAAACCTTATCACAGGTCTTGTACTTTCAAGGGTTATCCCTTCTTTTCAAATATCCCTTTAAATATGGCTATGGATTTGCAGTCTTTATTTGCATTTTTGCATGCATTTTTGCATTTCTTTATTTGCAATAGCCATTTTTAATTGAAGTAGTGTTGCAGGCTCAAAGTTGATTAACGTTGTGTAGTGCACGTATGGATGAAGAATCTGCTCACGGTAAGGAGAAGCCTCAAGTGGCCAGTTATAGGATTGCAATTTCAGTCACTTCCGTTATGAATCCTTTGAGAAAGGGAGTTTTCAGAAGTGAGTTATGCACATTAATTATTATGTTAGGAAATTTTAATCCAGACCTTTATTTATTTATATTTCATGACAGTCAAACCCAGAACTCTGAGGAATCACACTTTAACCAACTGTAGAAAACAATTTAAATAAAAGCCAAAATGTTGGTTCACATCAAAGGTTTTAGTTTGATTCTTATTCATAGCACATCACGATTCTGCATTCTTAGGTGTACTTTTATTAGCATATTTTAAAAAACGCCGTTCATGCATGTCGTCCTTGAATGTGCAGAACAGTGATAATCAGATTAAGAGATAGTGCAGTGAATCTGTAAATCAGAATTATCCTAATCCATTATGCAATCTGCTTGCAACCCGGAATCAGGGCAGCAAAGATGTATTCATCCTTAGACTCAAACCTTCCTGTGTGCATGCAGATGTGCTATTCAAATCAAAGTTCAAGTTTGGCTGCTATTTTTATGCCGGGTAATTGAACTTTTGCATATTGCATCTTAAAAATACCAGTCACTTTAGACCGGTTTTTAAAGACTCAATTTATTTTTAGAATAGAGTCAATATCTGAATACCACAAATAGATTCAGATACAAAAATATATTCATAACTTCAACTTGGTTTGAGTTAAAACAGTAAAGACGTAATTGTGAAAAGGTCAGGGTATAACAGGAAAGGTCAATTAAATTCGAAATGAATACCTTTTTCTTCTTCTTTTCCTTTCGGCTGTTCCCAGTTTAGGGGTCGCCACAGCGAATCATCCTTTTCCACCTAACTCTGTCCTCAGTATCCTCTACTCTTGCACCAACTACCTTCATGTCCTTTTTCAGCACATCCATATATCTCATCTTTGGTCTTCCTCTTGACCTCTTGCCTGGCATCTCCATCTCCAACATCCTTCTACCAATATAACCACTATCCCTCCTCTGCACATGTCCAAACCATCTCAACCTGGCCTCTCTGACTTTGTCTCCAAAACAACCAACCTGAGCTGTCCCTCTGATGTGCTCATTCCTAATCTTGTCCATCCTCGTCACTCCTAAACTGAACCTCAACATCCTCATCTCTGCTACTTCCAGCTCTGCCTCTTGTCTCTTCTTTACTGCCACAGTCTCCAACCCATACATCATAGCTGGTCTCACTACTGTTCTGTACACCTTTCCTTTGATTCTTGCTGACACTCTTCTGTCACACAACACCCCTGACACTTTTCTCCACCCACTCCAACCTGCCTGCACTCGTCTCTTCACCTCTTTTCCACACTCCCCGTCGCACTGGACTGTAGACCCCAAATACCTAAACTCCTGCACCTTCTTGACCTCAGCCCCCTGTAACCTCACTATTCTATTTCCCTCCCTCTCGTTCAAACACATGTATTCCGTCTTGCTGCGACTGACTTTCATTCCTCTTACTTGTTTTAAAGTTAATAAAGCAGCATTTTCTATTATACCTTTTTGAACCTTGCTTCCAGCATCTTCATAACGGATCATAACACCCGAATATGAGTTTTTTGTGTTGAAATAAAACCAAACATTTTTATTCACTTTAAAATTAATATATAATCTTCCACTACTTCACTGAGTTTAAAAAAAAATCTAACTTTTCTTCCACATTTGAGCAAATGGACTAGGCTGAATTTAAAACCTGTCCTAAAACAAAGAATTTACGTTTAGCAGGTGCTTTAATCTAAAGCAACTTGAATGAACAAACACATTTTTATTCAATTTAAGCTCTTACTGGAACTGGTTTTGCAAGCCGCAAGATCTACCGACACACCTGCATTCTATCCAATGTTAGCTCTTGCAAATCAGGGACTATAACTGAGAACATAGCAGAGAAATCAAGTAGAAGTTTAGTGATTTTAACATTTAAATCACTAATAGGCATCCTACAGTACATTTGTTCCTCTGTAACAACAAAAAAGCCTTTGCAACACTTATGATGCTAGTGTCATCTTTTATCATACATGTTTTATATAGAATCTTAGGGTTGGAATCCCCACAAGAGCAGGGCTAAATGTCAAAACGAAGTACATCGAGGTGTGGATCAGGATCGTTGACGTAGGACAGACAACTGCTCATACCTGAGGCTCTATGACCACCCTGCTGCACTCCAGGGCAAAGCCAGCTCGCTCTCTACAGCCTCACACATACGCACACACCACAAACAAAACACTGTTCTATTTTAAAGCAGGGATGTACTGCAGTGGTTTCTTCCTTGGAATCCAAAGAGAGGGGATCAGTCTTATTTGTAGACGAAGAAAAATGCTTCATGCTCATAGAAAACCCACTGTTTTCTATAGTTAGGGGGTGTTTGTTTTATTGGAAAGGGGCTATCATCACCGAACGCATGGCAGAATTTACCCATACAATCCCCATTTTGGCATTCTATGTGTTGAATGTGTGTGTTTCTCTTGTTCTATGTATTCCTTTTTTTTGTTTCTGGACTGAAAACGCAAATATCAGAACATGCAGATGAATACAAAGAGTCAATTCTGGAAGACAGCATTATCCTGGTGTATTGGAGTGTATTATAGGCAAAAACATAAATGACAATATAAAGTTCAGCAGGGAATTGATTTTTTTCAAAAGAGATAAATTGCACATGACAACGAATAATCGACTGCTTTTGAAACTAAGCTTTTAATAGATTTTTACAGATCTTTGAGATGCCAACCATGGGCGCCAACAGGAAATCACATATGTGTCTGAGGGGTACCAACAAAAAGTATTTTCACACTGCCACATCGGATCCGTTTTTTCTCAAGGTGAACGACCAATGGAAACTAGCTCTTTTGCCGATAAGCCGTGTTTCTACTAAAAACTAACGTAAGAGGGAACTCATGTCTGAAAGGTTATTTAGGACAAGAGTTTTTCCCTTTACTGAGCCATTCATATTCTTTTAATATTTAGTAGAAAGCTCTTTGACTGATCTCTTATGATGTATCTTTCTGATATATTGTGACGTTTACTATGAATTGTTTGAATTAACATCTGAATACTAAATTTGCCATCAATTTTGATGCACAGTGCCACTATCTGCAGCAAGATGATGCTGTAGGTCTTTGGAGCTGGTCTGTGGGTTGACTGGGATTCTTCTCACCATCCTGTGTCTCTGCTTTCTTGGTCTGCCACATCGGGCCTTAACTAGAACTCTGTTTCTGGTCTTCCAGTTCCTCCCAATGTTCCTCACAGCTGAAACCCGGTGCTTAAATCTCTGAGACAGCTTTTCATAACCTTCTTCTTAAATCATAATGTTCAACAATCATTGTTTTCAGGTCATTTTGAGGCTCTCGTATTGCTACTCTATAGAGAAGATGCAAAGAGGCGAAACACTTAGAATTGACCTCTTTTAAATACTTACTGATGTTTGGATTCACATGTGTATGGGGATCAAGGGTCATACAGGTTTACAAACCAGTTTTGAGCTCTAATAATTAGTGCTATAGGCATTGAAAAAAATTTCGTTTGAATAATTCATGCACATTTCACATAAATATTACAGTGTTTGTCTCCTATATGATATATGAAATTGAAATTATCCATACAACTAAAGATTTATAAAGGAAACCTAAAGTGGTACCTAAACTTCCGTATATCACTGTATTTATCAAAGTTGCATTTCTGTGAAATCAGTGCTGAAAGGTTTTACAGTCCAACAAAGAACTTTGTAACACTTGGTGAGCATGGACTGACTGACAAAAAAACTGAGTCATGCAAATCTTTTCCTATAGTGACCATTTTAGATTAGACAGAGAAATAAGTGGCTAGCTTCTCATTAAAGGCAGAAGTAAGTGTGCCGGTCTGACTTTGGATTGAGTCAGGCACCATCCTGTGTTCCACACTGACATCAGCTGCACTGTCTAGACCTGACCCCCATCCATTAGTAATCTGCTTGAAAAAAGCACTGTGAGCAAATCACGCGAATCTAAATGGGCGCATAAAGAACTCCAATGAATCATTAAATGTATGTAAAACGCAAAAAAATATTAGACATTCGCATACAGCAAGCTTTTAGTGATAATTAAAAAGATAATTTCTTATAAAAATCAATGATGAGCTGTTTCCAAACAAGACAAACCACCTATGAGCAACACAGGGACACCACAAACAAGACAAATAGGGTTGTTTTAGTAAACAAATTTTTTTCCTAGTATGAATATTTGTTGATAAACTTTGGTCTGAATTTAGTTATGTTTTAAATCACTACATCAAAGTTAAAATAGGCAATTTAGAATAATTAATTAACATAAGATGTGTTTAGGGAAACAAACCTGGAGCTCCCAGAGGAAAAACCCACACTCACAACTTTTCCCCATCTCATATCTTTGGGAAAAATTGTAGTTTTCCAGCCATTTTGAAATACTTCAGCTAATTCAGGCAGGATATTTGGTATTTAAATCTATCATCTTCCTATGGTTTAGGTATTTCTGCAATAGACTTCTTTTTTTTTAACTGGAGACCACCACAGGACCCTTTCTTGCAGTAAAGTGGTAGGTACTATTTCTGGGGGACACTCAAACTGCAGGATGCTTGTACAGTTCTCAGGATGTTGGCCAGCAGATATGAAACCAGTGAAGTGTAATCGACCAGTCAATCTTTGTGGAAGGTTGTTCATGGTAGTTCCAACAGCAATGTCAGCACTCCAAGACAAGGATTTTGTATAGTGAACAAACAAAATATTCAGGGTCTACAAAGAGCTTACTCAAATGATATACTAATACTAAACATTTAGACATATAGCTCTCTAGAGGAGGAAAAAGAATTAAAGAGCTGCAAGGCACAAAAAGTGGCAGAGAGAATAATAAATTAAAAGTAGCTCTGGAAAACATGCCAATGCAAGGAAAAGCAGCTGAAACAATTACATTAACTACAATCCAATTTCATAACGTAGCCAAAAGGAATAAACATTGCTCAAAAGATTCCATAATACTTTTGTGCCCCATCAGAGACCTGTTCTTTCTGTACAATGAAGCCCTATTGCCTCCTAAACTTCTCAAAATGATGGCAAAAATGCTCCAAGGAGGGTTTGGTTCATATTGGTTTAATGTTATTAAGTTAACATAAACAATATAAGGAGTCCATTATCATAATAGTATGAATATTGTGCTGAATACAAGTAAATGTTTTTGTACAGCTAAATGTCTGTCTTTGCCCATGGCGGAGCCCAATTTTCACAATCAAGAAACTGCTTTGCTAAATTTTCATTAAAATTACGTCTTCAATGAACCCAGTCCCCTGAATAAATCGACCATTTGAACAATTCAGTCGAGACTGCAAAAGAATATGGACGATATGTCACCGCCTCCTTCTATTGGGTCATTTGAAGGGAAAATGAGTGGGAAAGGTGCTGATGTGACAAGAAGAAAGAGGCTGAACAAGCTCACAAGTGATATTAAGAGAAGTGGGCGGAACTCTATCTAGAAAGTTCACTTTCATCAGTCAGCACTGTAATCTTGCCATCAATCATATGGTTTTGCTTCAGTGTTTGGAATAAAGTAACCAGTGGTAACCAATCAATCCAATAAAGAGAAAGCTGAATCGAAAATGACCAAAGAATGCTTTAGTAGAACTTAATTGAGGAGAAATACATTTTTAATTAATTGGACTTGGCTTACAGGTTTGGTTTCTGATCTATACTACAAGCAACACAAAGGCACATCTGAAAAACAGATGTGTGAGCAGACCCATCCAAAACGGCATATCGATTAGTAAGTGAGCTGAGTAGAACAATCGAATTGGAAGCATATAAATACTAGGGCTGTAGTCAAGTCCACCATTTCCGAGAGGAGACCAAGACAAGTCCAGCTGCATCCGTCAAGTCCGAGTTCAGTGCAGATTAAGTCCAAGACAAGTCCAAGTCCAGGATTATCAAAGCTGAGTCAATTCAGAGTCCAATGCAGATTAAGAAAATTCCAGATTCAGATTGAGTCCAAGACAAGTCCAAGTCCAGGATGATCAAGGTTGAGGCAATTCCGAGTCCAATGCAGATTAAGAAAATTCCAGATTCATATCGAGTCCAAGACAAGTCCAAGTCCAGGATGATCAAGGCTGAGGCAATTCCGAGTCCAATGCAGATTAAGAAAATTCCAGATTCATATCGAGTCCAAGACAAGTCCAAGTCCAGGATGATCAAGGGTGAGTTAATTCTGAGTCCAATGCAGGCCAAGAAAATTCCAAGTGCAGGACGGTCAAGTCTGAATGAAGTCCGAGTCCAATGCAGATCGAGTTAAAGAAAAGTCCGAGTACACTGGTCGAGTGTGAGACTAGTCCAAGTCCAATGCAGATCGAGTCCAAGGCAAGTCCAGGACGGTTGAGTCCGAGTCAAGTACGAGATCAATGCAGATCAAATCCAAGACATATCCAAGTCCAGGAATGTTGACCCCAAATCAAGTAGCGTCTAATCAATTCCAAGAAAGTCCAAGTGCAGAGCAGTAGAGTCAGAGTCAAGTCCGAGTCCAAAACAGATTGAGTCCGAGACAAAGCCAAGTACAAAGATCTCTGAGTCTAAGTCTGAGTCCAGCATTCAGATTATTTTTACAGACTTCATCAATTTAACATGCTTAAGTTGAAATTACCACTATCTATGCATGTCTAATATAACCAAGGACAACTGGTACAAAATGAAGTGTCTCATGAACTAATGGCAAACCTTGAGTCTCACAAGCGGTTAAATCAGTTCAAGTTCCATTCCTGCTATTTACATGTTTAAACGGATTCTTTAGTTACTTAAGGCAGCCTGTGTGTCTATAGAGTAGAAATGATTGCCTCAAATTTGTTTGTATGAACATCAAACAATCCCCTAAGAAGCATCTTAATTCCCCACACTTTCTTTTGTCGTCCTCCATCAGAGAAGTCAATATCATTGCTTTCCCCTTCCAGCAAAAGAACAGCGTTTTCAGAACTATGGATAAGCAATTAAACAAGCCTCGAATCCTCTACTACAGTCACCAATCCTCTGGCAATTAAACCAGTTAGAGCTTTAGTCAGTGTCTGGCGAAGCATGATGCTTTTTTCAGCCCTATATTGCCAGTTGCCTTTTGTATCCAGAACAGAAAGCGGAGTTTCGCTCAGGCAAGTCAGTGTCAGAAAATCATCTTTGTACAGCAACATTTTAGACGATTGAGCAAGACTCGCTGGATTCATGTGAAGTGCACATTCTACTAATGGCTACTGCACAGACTTACAGAAGAATTGTCAGGATGTCTGCCTGAAAGTTGTCTGCCAGTACAATAAACAGGCTTGAACTCAAGTCATGTGGGTAATGCATGAGTCATACCAAAATACATGTCAAAGATATTACCTAAACAACACCTCTACATTTTTTTCTCAACAGACATCAAAGATTTTAGGGATGAAAGAGAGTGGAACAGCATTTCAAAGCTAAATACAAAACCCTTGTGGCACTTGAGTCTCTTTGGCTTGTTTCTACGTTGATAAAACGCTGGAAAAAATATGTTTTTTTCTTTTTGGTGTGGAAGTCTCAGGCATTTAGTGTATCATCTCATGTCTAGTTGGATTTATAGGACCAGATTGGTAAGGAATTTGCCTGGAAATGAAATGGCAAACTGTAACTTTGCACTCAGCATTGAAACTATATTATGTCATATCAAGTCCCAAAATTTAACAAAAGTAAATAAGGAATAAATTAATGAATAAATAAAAGTTTTCTGATAGCTTGGGCATCTCTGTAGGTTTTTTAGGGCTGCTTATATGGTTTTTTTAATACATATGGGGATGACAAAAACAAATAAATAATAAGCAAATATATGTTTAGAATATACATTTATGTATTTGAGTAACGGACATCTTTATAGGGCGTTTTATAAGACCTTTTTTATTCAGTGAATTTAGTGTAAAACAGAAATAAAAAAAAAAACACCACTTTCGGGGTCACGGGGTGCTTATCTCGAGTTCACAACGGGCGAGAGGCGGGGGTACACCCTGGACTGGTCTCCAGTCCACCACAGAAAAGAAAAAATAAAATATATATATATATATAAATTAGTAGCTTGAACATTTTTATCAGGATTTTTATTGGACATTTAATTATTTAGTTTCAGTGAATATATGTTGTAAAAACTAAACAAAAAACAAACAAATCACAGCAAAACCAAACAAAACAAAAAATGAGATGTAATAAAGTAAAACAAACAAATATTTTATTGTAGCTTACGCAACTCCATACGTTTTATGTGGCATTTTTATTTAGTTTTTTCAATGCATATAAGAGGTTAAACAAAATAAAATAAAAAAAACAGTTATTTTTGAGTAGCTTAGACATCCTTACAGGGCTTTTTATTGGATGTTTTTGGTGAAAATATGTTGTAAAACAAAACAATAAATAATTATATGTAATTATTAACTATATGAATATATTATATACTTAATAAATAAATCATTCTAGACAAAAAAAATAATACAAAGAAATAAAAATACACTTTGAAATGATGAAAAAGGTAAAAAAATATATATTTCTCTGAATATCCTCCTATCATAAACTCTTGCCCAGGAATAAAACTAAAATATATAAGCAACAAAATAGTTTTTTTTGTTGTAGCAGAAATGGAATTTGAGATGCTAATAATAAATGTGAACTTTGTGACTCCTAATACGAGACCACTGCCTCATGACTAATCATAGTTTAAACCAGTTTACCATCGCTGCAACAGAGCTCTCAGAGATCAGATGTTGAGGGAGCTACATTGTTTGTTTACAACACAGGCAGAACAAGAGTCAATTAAACTAAACCTGGCTCGGAGCCCTCTGCACTTTTACATTATACATTCCTTCTTAGAATTCTCTACCCTGGAGTATTAAGAGTTCCTCAAACCACGATGTGATTGTGGGAAATAAAAAGAATAGCTTGAGGCAGTTCTGGATCAACTAAAATTGCATCTTCTCCAGTGGCCTTTCCACTCACCTCAACAAATGTTAATCCAAAAGTGCGGCCTGTGATTTTTACTGCTGGGGGGATTTATTTTGGCAGAAGTACAGCATCTGGATCTCGTAAAGTTGTTTAAAATTTCATTGGTCTATCGCCTTGAGTTACAGCGCTCTGCAAAGTAATGAGGTCGTATGGGAAGGCTCAATTGATTCCCATGCCCTCGCTGTCTTAAAAGTTAGCTATGCAGTGAGGATGCTGATCCGCCAGATGGCCGCCCTCAACCTACAAAGCTATTAAGCTCTTAATGAGAACTTCTAAATCAAATAGGAGTCACGTCTACTTGACCCACCAACTACTCTATCCAACCATGAGGTCTGACCACGGCAGTCTCCATTCTCTCCTTGTTGTGGAGTTATGCAAGCAACCAAATGAGGATTTTAGCCACTTCATCCCAGCATTATGTATGCATGATAAAGGACAGTAATGAGGTGGCAAATAGTGCAGAGGCTTGCTGGAGGAGGACCGGTGTCAGCAACTCCTATGCAATAATGAGCTAGAATACGTTGCAGGCTGTTCCTCTGGGCTTTTCTATCACTCCCGGTGGAACCACGATGTGTGACAGAAGGCCAAATGTCTCCTCATATTTATCCAGAGGCGATGGAATGCTGAGTGCAGTCTTCCAAAGCTTTGGTGTACACACACTGCAATGTTGGGATTCTAATCTGATTGCCAATGATGCATTGAGGTGCTCACTGGAAACTCTGAGAAACCGTATGGTGGAGCTGCTACATTAATCATTACAACATTGTGATTTTAATTCAAGTATCTGTACTGGGGATTCAGCGACATCCGTCAAGCCTAAAAAGGAACTTTAAAGAAGACAAACTGCTGCTGTAGGCTATATGATTGAGAGACAGATCTTTTTTTCTCAGATTCATTTCTCACAAGTTGATATGAAAGTCTGTAAAATACTATTGTAAGATATTTAATATGCCGTCAACCCAAAGGTTGTTGGTTTTGATATTTTTGGTTTTAAACTAACATTATAAACTCAGTTATGATGCATAATAAAGTAAAATGTGAGAATCGGTGCTGTCTAGTGGTGAAAAGAAGGGATAACCCTTGGAAGTACAAGACCTGTGATATGGTATGCACCTTTCAATGTTCCAGGTACAAAAACTACAATGGGAAGAACAAATCTTGGATCAGTGTATAAGGTTTTAGGAGAGGTTCGCCTGTGGTTCGCCTGTTCTTTGGGAGGAATTGGAAATTTTATTTTGTGATTTTTGTTATAAAACATTGGAGCAAATTGTAAAGTAGTAAAAACACTCAAAAAGGTCCAGGACTTCAAAGGGTTAAAGCAGCTACCCTTTAGACCACATGTGTCAAGGCCCACGGGCCAGATGTGGCCCACCGTGTAATCTAATGTGGCCCGCGAGAGCTTAAAAGTTTTGAGTGTCTAAAAAAAAATAAACTTCATTCCCCACAATGCCTTTGGACGTAGCCAAAACTTTAGCGATGTGTTAGTGGAGAAATCATTGTAAATATAATGTTTATACTGTATATAATAGCATAAGCATCATCTTAATAGTAGTAATAGGTTTATTACTGTTAGATTGTACTGTTTTTTTACCGTGTTCGGTCCGTGATTCTTCTTCCGCATTCACACAAGTGCGTCTTTTTTTCCTTATTTCCTCGCATTATTCCGCCGTTATTATTGACACACTAAACTGTTTGATTTCAGTACCAAAACACTTGTAAATAGTGAAAGAAGATGTTTATACCATCATCGAGAGCCCCTGTGAGCTGTGAAACACTAACAGCAACAGCAGGGGGCGTGTCACCGTCTCATTCACAGTCATATGTAATAAACGTTATTATACACAGGGTATACTCCCAACAATGTTTTTCAATATGCAGGTAGTGTAATTTTTGACATCATATAATATTGCTTTAAAACGGCTCTTGATTCCAACAACAAATGGCTTCATTAATGGAGTTATGTGGGTTTTCATAAGCTGACAAAAAACAAAAAGATTTATTTTAGAACAACAAGCATATAATTGTTTCTATGCAACTGAATTGTCACTTGAATAAGTTATAAATAATGAATTATTTAACTTTAAGGAGTAGTTACATTTATTTTACATTACATTCGATTACATTGTTTTCCAATTATAAGTTACGTCTGGCCCTTTGAGGACCGCCATTGTGGCTAATGTGGCCCTCGGTGAAAATGAGTTTGACACCCCTGCTTTAGATCTTTACAATGAGCTTACAGAGTGAACCCTTTGTACCTTTCTGCAAGTATCTCACATCAAACATCATAAAAGGCAAACATGAATGTTATTAGTTGAATGGAAAATGCCAGTCTTGAGTCCACAAAAACTCCAAACAACCTGTTTCCCTTTCAGCTTTGCCAAACTGCCTTTCCCCACCCTGTAGTTTGAGTTCCGTTAGATGTCAGCTCTGGCAGATAACAAACTGTTATCAGCTGGGGTTTGGGCCCTTTCGTAATTGCCTTTCACTCACCGGTTGGGCCTTTTGGTGACGTGAGCCCCATGTTTGGCCTTGGTTTTCTCATCTCAGCCGTCCCACAACCACAAGCACAGCTGATGCCTGATGCCATGCCTCACGGGGGTCATGATTGGATATGTGATTGCAGAAAACCACTGCATGTCTGGTGCCTTACTTGTTCTGTCTGTAACACACACAAAGAAACAAAGGCACAGTCACATACAAAGTCCAGAACCAAGCAGTAAGCCTTACACTGATACTTCTGGATTGGAAGAGAGATCAAGAACCACTGGCTCTCGGCGTATTAAATTAATCTGTGTATTGTATCTAACAGCTTTGGCAACTTACAAGTGAATATTACAATAGTCATAAATGGTGAACAAAGCATTCTTTAATAATATGTCTTTGTCATTTTTTCCTCTGAGAGGAGACAATCTCATTTTTTGAGGTACAATTCGATCAAACCAAAACAAATACAATAAATAGATTAAAAAACAAAGCAAACAAACAAAAAAATATTTATTGCAAACAAAATTGTAATGACGAAAAAAATGTAACAAAAGCAAAGTAAAGCAAATTACTAAACTAAATGTAAAAAACAAATAATAAAAACACAAAACAAATCAAAGTAAAAAAAAAAGCTAAACAAAATGCTAACAATAACAAAATGCTTTGTAAACATTATAAAAATGAATGCAAAAAATACATCTAAATGAACGAACACTCATTCAACAATGTACAATGTAAAAAAAATTCTAACTAAAACACAACAAATTAAAAGAAAATTTCAAAAACACAACACAAAAAAATGTAAAAAAAAGAAAAAACAAAACAAATGAAAAACAAAAGGGGAAAAAAGTAAACAAGAATTAAAAAAAATACATTGTTATTTTAAAAGTACGCTGTGACAACTCCTGGTATTTGCAATAGGATTTTACATCTTTCTTTCAAATTAGCATATCACATATCTAATATTGATAGCTATTGATATTATTATGGGGACTTCTGGAGCACAAAGAAGATAACTCAACACACGCCGTGGATGAATTACCTTCTAATGTTGGGCTACACGTTTTCATCAAACACAACCAATATCAAAACAGAGAGGGACCTACACACGCAGAGCAAGAATGAAAATAACCTAAGAACTGACCCTTGCCTCTATTTTAGTCAGGCTGCATTACAAACACAACATTAACGCATTTATTTGCTAGTTGCTTTTGTCCAAACGCAATTCGCAAGTGTGTGACTCATTTACTGCATTCCAAAAAACTTAATTCATTCAAACACATGTACATTTTTTTTAATTAACAATCAAATAATATTTGTACAAATATATAAATGAACACAGTAGTTATACTCACATATCAATATGTGGCTGCTATGCAAAGCTTTAAACATTGTCCCCAAAGGCACTGGGGCTTGAACAGTTGTTTTATTATTAATTCTTAGGCAAAAGCTGATTTAAATGTGTGTTATTAAGCAGTCAAAACCACTGACATCTAAATCTATATCCTGTTTCACCGAGGTGGCAAGATCAGCCTCTCCCTCCCACTTTTTTTCCTTTTATCATTGTTGTCCTGCCACAATGAGGGACCGCTCGTGTCCTTTTCAAAAGCTATTCATCCAACACATCCATCACCCAAACTCATTGTGCCATGCTTGTTATTTTCCAATTTTCGGCTGGTGAAAGAAATTATTTACTCATAATCATGGCTCACACTCGAAAATTAAATGTCCCACACGGCAAAACAATGTCTTTTTCCCAGACTGTTCGAAGCTGATTTAAAATCATTTACAACACTGATGCTTGTCATTTACAGCAAGTGAAATGCCGCTGTACTACAATGGCATGTAGCTCACGACAGGAGGTAAAACAAATTAGCCAAATGTGCTATTTTGTCATGTTTCAAACTAGGGCATACTTTAACAGATGCTGGAAGGGTAGCATCGACATCAAAACGCTTCTAGAAGGTCTGAAACGAAATAGAAGCACAGCCTGACTGACTCCCACAGTCAAACATTGACACAAACACTGTGACAGTGAAGCGATTGCTTGTCAAACTTCAAGCTGCTTATCATTTTAAACAGTTCATTTACAGGTAAGCAACTCATTTGAATTTTTTTTTCAAGAGAGATGGAAATGTACAGATGGAAGCACACTTAAAATTGTGAAGGAGCAGCACGGGAGATGCTCTGCAGCTGTGACGAAAAATAAAGATGATTTTAAAATGACGTCAATGACAGACACACAAATATTCACATACGGCACACAGAGACCGGAACGAAACACATCTTCCTCAATGTCTAAACAGATGGGACCCAGGTTACATAGATTTGTATGTACTATACATAGACATTAAACACATTCAAATAATCGAATATATCTTTTTTTTTTTACAGGTTGAACAGCTGTAAGATTTTAATAATTTATTCAACATTTCATTTTTCATATAATCCTTTCTTTGAAAAAAAAATGCATTCTGTATCCACAGGGTTTAATTTGTTGGACCAGCCTTTGCAGCTATAAGGGATTCAACTCTTCTAGGATGGCTTTCAGAGAGGTTCTCAGAGGTTCAGCTAAACCAGAGCACTTCCAATCACTATAAACACTATCCTCCAATTACCCTTCAATTTCCTTGCAGCCAATGAGGCAGCAGTCTAATCGAAACACAGCAAAATGGAATAAGATGTGACGGGATGGGACAGGACAAGACAAGACAGAAACAAAAAGCAAAGTAAACAAAATATCTTTATCTCACTCTTTGGTCTAGTATCTGGACAACATGTGCTCCATGTTTTGATTCATTGATCCTCCATATCTTGACATAGCTACTCCTGGATCTCCTCCTGTCTCGAAATGGCTCCCGACTTATGTCTGCTGGGTTTAACTCACTTGGCACAGGTCATCTAATGTTTCTACTCCGGCTCGAAGTGCTCTTTTACATCATCTAAGCAAAGAACGTACCTTATATGACTATTCATTATTTTTCTAAAGAAACATTGTTGTTCTGTGCTTGCATTCTGCAAATAAATCCTTATTTCCTTGAGTATTCCCCTGGTGTATGTTCATTGAATTTTCAATCATTATTTCAGAAGCACATTTTGAGGTCAGCCACTGACCTTAGACATGGCTCATAGTTTTATCTCAAAGAGTTGGATTGGATCAATAGAATAATTTAGAATCTGAACAACGACCCATTTGTTCTATTGAAAGCCATACATTTCTTACATCCTGACAACAATGTTGCCCATCTCGCCACAATTCCTGTCTCTCTTCACTTGCTTCTTGGTTTGCTAATTAAAAAAAGTCTACGACCTGAAAACAATCTTTACAAAAATCAGAATTAAATGTGCATAAACACTGGCTTAACTCTTAAGTGTCTGGAGCTTTTTTTGACAACTTCTCAATTGGCTGTTATACATTAACTTTTAAACAGTTTTTTTGAGGAAATGCTTAATAGCATTTTTTTGTACAACCCCAGGTTCTTTTTAGCAAATATTTTTTTCCATTATATTGCACAATATTTCACAACAAACATATATAGAAACAGGCAAACCATTTCCAAACTTTATACACTTCTTGTGCTATTGTGCTTTTTGTGCCATATCACAGGTCTTGTACTTCCAGGGGAACAATTTCACCACTAGATAGCACCGATGGTACCAATTGGGCTCTGTAAATTGAATCTGAAAGACGATTGAAAGACATTTGTTTACATTTCAATTAGAACTACCTTGCAAATTATGGGTCATTTAATCTTTATTTTAAACCTTAAGACCTCTAGGGGTTAAAAAAAACTATGTTTCAATTGTAGACTTTCTGAAAAAAGTTAATTGTTTTTTACAGATAGACTACAGTAACTTAGTGTAACTAATAGCAACTTCACCACTTCTTAAAAGCTCAAGGTCACTTTAAAAAAACAAAACAATATTTCAACCCTTTATAATTAGCCTTATTGTTTTTTAATTTGTTACATTGAATAAAAGCATCAGTGAATTGAATAATTTATAGATGTAAATTAAATGTAAACTAGCAGTGCTTGAGTTCACCTGCACTCTCACACGGGTGGGTTAACAAGTTAAGCAGTTCATTAACTCCTGAACACCACTGCAACATCTAAACTTCTGTACTTCAGTTTAAACGAGCGTAGGAAAACAGAAACCCTAGTGAGCATGTAGCCGCCATCAGCAGGATGTCTCAATGATGTTTAATGTATGTTCACTCAGTGAGCACAAACCCCGGCGCATACACAAGCAGCCAGCAGCGAGTCAGAGAGAGCTCAGCAAACTGTAGATGTGAGGGGAAAAATACACATAATCATTAGCTCTCTCAGCTTCCACTCAGGTACCTCTGGAATATTCTGTCAGCCGCAGACTTCCTGGAAGGGGGCCGTGCAGCCCAGCTGGCATAAGGCAGACTTGCCTTACTGATATTCAAGAGAAAAACACTGTAAACTACAAACTGGACAGGGAAATCATGGCTTCAAAGATATTCAACTTGGAAAAATCTGCATTATGTGCCATCTGACCTGTAATAGAAATGCTAGTATTTCTGGCTAAAGGTTGTTGATTCTCCTTGGAAGAAACCACCCCAAAATATGATTTTTCCACCAACATGTTTGATGGTGTCTATGGCTCCAAACATAGGAAGTTGAATTTGTGTCAAACAGCTTATTTTGGTCTCATCTGTACACAAGGCTTTCTCCTAGTTCTCTGAATCATTCAGAGTTCATTGGCCATTTTCAACTTTCGTAAGATTCATGAGGAGGATTTCAGTCCTTTATGCTGTGGTTTCCAATTGTTTTCTTGGTGACTTTGCTCAATCCAGCCAGCTGTTGCACCTGCTCTTTGGTTTTAACAATGATAAAGATGTTGAAATCTGATTGTTTAATTAAATGCTTGTATGGATTTTAGTCTCATCTCAAGAGGGGAAAGCAGCTTTGAGGTACAATAGCTGTGAGATGGCTTGTGACACAAATGGAACAAAAAGTGCTTAGAATAGTGTATTAGGGTTAGACTTTTTAATGCAATTATCAAATTGTTTAGAATTCGTTTTTGTTTTTTGTTTTATTTTTATAAAATGTTCTCAATTTTTACAGAGAAAAGATGACAAAATTGACTATTTGGAATTGTGTTGAAAAAAAAAAATACAACCCACCGATATTGGTTAGTTTGTACAGGTAGGCAAGTTGTTGACCTGGCTAAAATAATCAAAGGTTCACTGACTAATTTTCCCAGAGTTCAAATATTACGTTTTATTCATAATGGTATAATAATAAACTTGCAATGTACAAGAGCAAAGTTTAAAAACATTAAGAACTCTTTGCCATTTTCTCTTGCTTTAACAAATATTTTTGCTTTATATATTTTGTTTACATTAACTGTTTACATTAACACCAAAGGTCTAAAAGCAATTATCTGTAGATGGCACAACAGACAACGATACTTTGAAAATATACAGTTGTAAACGTTGGTTTAAAAATCTGTTTATAATGAAAGCAATAACATACACAGTTTTAAAAACACCTTGACAATGGTCCGGAGTACCCTAGCAACCACAAAAGATCTCTCTCGCATTTTTGATAGAAACTTATAAAAGACAAAACTCAAACCAACAAATCTTGCTCTTCTTGTTGCTCTTCAAATAAGAAAGAGAAGTAAAATAGTCCTGTTATCCCAAAAAATGAAAAAGAAAACTAAATCAGCTTTCATGTGTGTTGCTACTACGAGCCATCCTTGGAAAAAGCAATTTACTGTGTGTGTGTGTGTGTGCGCGTGTGTGTGTATATGTGTGAAAGAAGAAGGGTTGTGTGTGCGTGTGTGTGCCTCTCATCTTTTCTCAAGCTTATCTCTTATCTTTAGCAGCACCTCAGTATCATCCCTCTGCAGCTGCTCACATCAGCTGAAGCTCTTGCCATCCATAAACAGACCCATATACACTTTCATTAACCTCGGGCGCTAACCAGCCAATTAATTTCCCCCATCTTCTCAAGTCTCATACAAATCTGTGCTCAGGCTCAGCAAAGGGCATAGACTCAACCCTGGCTGGAATTACACTTAGATCAATGTGTTTCTGTGAACAAAAGAACAAAAGCAGCAAATCCTGGTTGTTTTCAGAAAGAAAGGTCATTGAATGGTCATATATCAATAAATAACACAATGTTGACACTGTGAAATACATAGTTTAAAATTATTAGTTACTTTTGAAAATATCATTTCATGACTGTTTATAATTATACATCCACCCTTCCATCCATCCATCCATCCATCGCCTTCTAGGCTAAGGCACCCCACTTTAGGAAAGTAACCACCATAGATGATGAGTCATTAAAGTTGAAAACTAAAGATGTGGGATCCTAAGGTTTGTGACCTCACAAAATTATTAACTGAGAATGCCAGTTTAAAGATTAAATAAACTGCCTTTTAAATCTTTCATCAAGGATCTGTAAATGGTTCCCATCGACTCCTCTCTAACAGGACAGTGGTTTGAATATGCATGCATTCTTTATCCAATGACATTGTACAACAGAAATAGTGGGAGAGAAAATGCAAAATTATTGAGTATTTATAAAAAAAAAAAAATGAGTGATTGCCATGGTATGCACAATTTTATGACGAATCCTTGCAAGTTTTGGAATTACAGTGAGTTCTCCCTACGTATCGGTTTCTCTGCAGCAGTGAGCCATCTGAAACTTCTGACTGATAATTCGTATCGGTGTGTATAGGTATTTAGTTTTGAGCAAAGCCAGTGTTCATTTGCTTCTTTTAAAGGAATGTTCAGTAAAATATTATTGAATAACAGTGTTCTTCCGAACACTGGCTTGCTCCTTTTAACCACTCTTTTTTACAGAATATTTTCCGATCGAAAACATCTTCAGAGTCTGGAAACATTCACTGTAGCTTCCTTGTTCCATCAGTTCTTGGAGACACCTTACAAATGAAGTCATAGTGAATGCCAAGTGAAAGAGGGAACTGCTTTCAGATCAGTGAATATCAACTGATGTTTGTCCAAACAGGAATCCTGAGCAGAAGCAAAGAAACCAGACTGATGTGCTGCCATGGGGTGACCGTCTGATCTATGGCAGAGGGGAAATGAGCTCAGATCTGCCTGATATTCATGCCCATCTGGAAAATGAAGACTGATGTCCTGGTTATTCCCTTGTGCTTAATCTTTATGAGAAATATTTTAAAAAGTCATGACTCTTTATTCAACCTCGTATTATATTCCTAAATAGTCATATAGTTGAATCTTCTGCTGTAATTTATGCGGCTGTATGTTTGCATTGCAAGAAGTGCCATGTCATTTAGCAATTTGGCAGCTGGCTTCATACTACACTTTACTTTATCACTAAAATAGCTTTCTACCATTATGGCCATGTATTATGTAAATGATCTGCTCTGATCTCTTCACATTTCATGATTGGACTGAATGTGGGCAAGTATTCACTAATTTCCACTACAATAATCCTTTCACTTTGTGCTCTCTATAATTACAATCATCCGCTGCATAATTATAATTTTAAAGCATTGTATTGGGGTACATTAAGGTGACAGAAGAATAATAACGAGGGGAAAACTGAAATCTGGTTATTCTGGGAAATATTCAAGCTCTAGAAATGGTAGCTACAGATTACTGGGATGAGTGGGAGTGGGAGAGGTTTGATTTGAACACTGCTCATGACAGTTTATCTAAATACATAACTTATGATGTGTTGCTCACCTTACTCATGTGTGATATTAGCTTAATTAAGGGCCATGACATTGGAATGGGTCCGTACTTTAAATGCTAACTGAATTCCCATATAGCTGCAATAACGTTTTGATTTGATAAACTTTTTGATTCGATACGTTGTGTATGACACAGGTGTATTTTTGTCAATGCTAAATTCCTTACAAAAAATTCTGGAGTCCCTGGAAGTTCACTTGAAATACTGTTAACAGCGATGCTACATTTGAACACAATTGTAATTAATTTTTTTGTTGACAAAAAAAGCACAAAATTAAAAAGTATTTAGAAGTCTTTATGTTAAAGCAAATGAACACCAAAAAAAACAGCGATAAAACACCCAGAACTTTACCATTTTATCCTTATACTCAGTTATAGAATAGTCTATATAAAATCTTTTTAAATAATTTCAGAGTTCACAATATAATAAATTAAAATTTATTACTCTCTTTTTTTAGCAAAGGACTGTGAATTTTAAAGTTTTTATTTTCACAATTTTATGATTCTGTTTCGTAAATACAACGATAACTCCAATCATTAACAGGTGTCATCATGTTACAGGTTTGCATAATATAAAAAAATAAATATGTCTTTTGTAATTATTTTTGTATTTTACAATTATCATTAAGATTATCTGACATTTCTAAAAAAAAAAACCCTCAAGAATCAATATATATAATATAATAGTGCAGAAAACCAAATTTTAATGGTTTTTTTTTCATCTTTTGAAAATCTGAAAAACAATTTTACTCTTTTAGTTTTTAACAGAATTTTAAAGCTATATTAACAGACATTTTTATAATGTAAATTCTACCTTTAAAATCTACAAAATAATCAAATGTGTAAACATGGCAATGTCACAAACACAGAAGTTGGCACCCACCAACACAGTGACTCATAGCCACTGACCTGGGATCATTAGTTGTCATGACACTATTCAAAGAGAACTCTATGTTCTCTCTTCATAAACGTTCACATTTAATACATCCCCTGTTGCCCCTGCAACCCTAAACCTTTACAAAAACAGCCAATTACAATATCTTCTAAGATTTCAGCTCATTTGCAAACATTTCAGCACACTACTAAACGCTGGACCAGCGACCGCCTGATCACCAATCAGTCTCCTTATCCACTAGGCCACATGTATTCCTGATGTTTTTTACGTAAGGTTTGAACGGTAACATGGACATCTATAATATTCCTTAGTTTTGTGAGATTCCGTGTTGGTGAGTCCATGTTGGTTAACCAAAGAGTCTTCATTGATGGTGACCAGTACGAGACTGGTCAGTTGGAAAAAACTGCAGGGTTGCCAGATATCCAGAACGCAAAAAATGTCAAGATTCAATGGGTAAGAGTTTTTAGAATATTATTTTATTAATGTTTAAAATAGCTTTTTTCATTCTTAATTAAATATTCAGTTGAATTTGAATGGAAAGTGATGGATAAGGGCTATCTGCTGCTGTACTTTCTCCTATTGGTCACAAACTTGAATTGGTCTTAGATAAAAAGGTTAAAAAAAGATGTGATATTTAATGATGCCTGGGGCTACAGCTGGTCAGATTTGAACACCCCTGTTTTTTTAAGCAAAAAAAATCATCTGCAACAAAATATTAATCTATATGCTTGTACTCCATACGAATGACACAATGCAGAGATGAGGATAATACACTAAATAGGAAGTGGGGATAAATATTCCATTTATAGAATTACGCTTCAGCAGCCATCATGCTTCCACGGTTACAAGGTCAACACATCAATATGGTTTGTTTTGCTGTTGATCATTTTCAGTCATTACCGCACTGAGAAACCATCATTAATCAAAACACTACACCATGTGCAGCCATCTGTGGTGGATTCAACTTGCCATAATACCAGCCATCAAAAGGCATAATACACCAGAGGCTAGATGATGGAGAAAAACATAAGATTTTATAGAGAAGCTTAAAAGAGTAGATAAAACACATTAGCTGCGCTATCAACATTTCAATGCAATTTCAGGCTCGCCCTCCCTGTGGTGCTAAGCCTTGATCTCGCACAACTGCATCCTAGCACATACGATTCTCAGCTAATACTTTCCTGCAGGGCGTCTGGAAACTCAACAGTAAACCACTGGGAACAAGCGCTGGAGATCCATCATGAACTTCCCGACACCGAAGGTACATCCCAGGCCAATATTTGTGAGATGCACTTGACCGTCTTGAGCTGATGGTCAGTTTCAGAGTTGCTATCAGCGTTAACATATGGTGCTGAGATGGCCGAACCTTCTTAGAAACCTTTATCTACTCGTATTCGATGTCGATGCAGGGCATATTTTGTGGTAATAGCCTCCGGAGAGCTAAATTCATCCTTTGTGGAAGCCATTCATATGATCTTATCTCAGACTCTAGGTTTCAACCGAACACATACATCTCACAAATAACGGGAATATTAGCTCAGGCTTTTGTGCCTGTGCTATTTGGGTTTCAATTTATGTGTGAAAGCTGACATCTAAATGGCAAATGAAAGCATCTTAGGCCAACTGATATGAGGAGTTACTCAAGCATATCCTCAGTAAATGTCCCCATCCCGTCCATATAATCAGAGCAATTCTGCAGCTAATTCAATGGCAGTAAACTGAAATGCTGGTGTTAATGGCGACTGTCAAACACACAGCATTGTGAATTGTAAGCAAGTGGAATCTGGAATATTTGAGCACATGCATTTACACAACAAATATATCAGACTGGTGGCATAGAAAACTGCAATTCAGCAGCTAAAGTGAAAATAAAAATAGTTTGAGAGTGACTCCAAGGTCTATAATATACTGTATTATTACCATTAAGAGATTAAGGATGTGAGCTCAGCGAAATTAAACTTCTCCTTTTGAGTCTCTCTCTCTGTCTCTCTCTCTCTCTCTCTCTCTCTCTTTATATAAAAGTAAAAATAAAAGTAAAGGGGGCGTGGCCTGGAGTAAAAGTCAACGTATACCTTCTGTAGCAGTGTTTTATCATTGTCATCATTTTTCTGGTCTAAAACTGGGCTAAATTCCTTGTCGGTTGTCCATTTTGTAGAAAAACCTGCTATTACCCTGACTTTTACTAAACCAATTAGTGTTACAACAGCTCATATGGAAAGTAAACTTCTCAAAAAAGATGTTTAAATATATTAGTTTCACTGAAAAAAAGATTCATTGTTTAAATCAAGACGAAAATGTCAAATGCTGGCAAGGCAAACGTTTGCCAGCTTTACAGAAAATGAACAAATTTACTGCAAATATAAAACTATATCAGCAAATTACCTAGCGGTGCTGCGAGGTCCAAATTAAATATCTTGTATGACTTTCTAGAGCTTGAAGGACTGCATTCATGCGGTATGGCAAGGATTCATACAATTTTAGCAAGAAAGCAGTCTTGTATGCCTTCCCGAGTTCATCAATAGTCTTTGATTTTGTCTTCCATGCTTCCTCTTTCATTTAATTTCTAGACATGGGACTGAATACATCACTTATGCAAATCTCTATTCAAGCATAGAAGTTTATTTAGCTTTTTTATAAGAAATCAATGTAAGATATATGATTACAAAGTAAATTTGCATAATGGTCATTAGATGTTGTGAATGCCTTGTATTAAAATGCATTTGACGTTTTTAAAAGAACTACATTTATTTGTTTACGATTATATGGAATGGAACATTAGTGCCTACCTTTACATAGAGCAACTGTTTTAAAATCTATTTCTATTTAATCTAAGGATTATATTTAAAATGCTATTACTTGTGATGATATTATGATAAAGCTACTCCTGACAGGGAGCTCAGAGTCAGATGTAAACAAAAGCACTCAGAGAACATCAGTCTAATCATCATACCTCTGAAAAACCACTGAGCTTTGAACTAATTATCTCATCTCGGTTGACTGCATGTAACCTCAGGCGCTCCATAGTCTAAAGCAGTATTGATCTACACTTTTAAGAAGAGAAAACATGAAAATCATAACTGATGAAATTATCCTGTGAGCTTTTGCTTGTGTGATTTGCTTCAACAGATCATGGGGTTAATTGAACTGCTTTTGGCAAAAACACATCAAATTGAGTTGAAAAGCTCAGACAAAACATTGCGGCAAAATTGAGGGCGTCCCAGAGAGCAGAGAGGGCTGAGCATTAATTTTGTGAGTAAAAAAAAAAATTACAATAATGTTAGAAATAAGGAAGATCTGAGTTGGGGAATCATTTTTTTTGTATAGTTTCAGGAGTTCGAGTATCTGGACCTGCTTTAAGTTCATAAAGCGGGCAGGTACGAACGTGCAGGCTTGCTGTCTTGCTCGGATGCGTCCGAGTAGACCCCCATGAGAGGTGAAGGGGAGGAAGGTGGGAGCGATGAAGCTAAGAGAACAGCTTATATGGAAGAGGGTTGATTGAATAATTGAAGTAGGTGTGGCTCCAGATAGTCTCCTCCCGAAAGACGTTTAATAAACTGTATTTATGAAAAAACAAACAAACAAAAAACTGTTATTTTACTTCATTTAGTAACAGATAATCTCATTTCTTAGATAGAAGCTAAGCTGGATAGAGCCAATCATCATCAGTGTATTTATTCATTCTGAGTTGCTCTGCATAAATGAATACACTCCACTACATTTGTCAGAATACTCAAAATACTCCTACAAATGTGGACGATTGATTAAAAGAAAGATTTGTTAATGTGCACACACAAAAAGTGATTTTAGGATATTACCGTATTTTTCGGCTCATAAGACGCACCGGCACATAAGACGCACCCAATTTTAAATGAGGAAGATCTAGAAAAATCAGATTTTTTCTAGATTCTGAACCAAATACTTTTGTAAAATATTTTATATCAACTGTGTAAAAGTTAATAGCCAAACATGTAACATGAACAGACAGTAAACAGTAAAAGTAACAAAAAAAGGCTGTAATGTTTTTCTTTGCCCCCACTCATCATTCTAAAGTCCACCATTTGTTATCACCATCACTGTTCCAGTGCAACATTGCCCCCACATTAGTAATACCATAATAGCCAGTAACATTGTCACTACATTACTAATAATAGCCAGTAACATTGTCACTACATTACTAATAATAGCCAGTAACTTGTCACTACATTACTAATAATAGCTAGTAACATTGTCACTACATTACTAATAATAGCCAGTAACATTGTCACTACATTACTAATAATAGCCAGTAACATTGTCACTACATTACTAATAATAGCAGGTAACATTGTCACTACATTACTAATAATAGCCAGTAACATTGTCACTACATTACTAATAATAGCCAGTAACATTGTCACTACATTACCAATAATAGCCAGTAACATTGTCACTACATTACTAATAATAGCCAGTAACATTGTCACTACATTACTAATAATAGCTAGTATAATTGTCACTACATTACTAATAATAGCCAGTAACATTGTCACTACATTACTAATAATAGCTAGTAACATTGTCACTACATTACTAATAATAGCTAGTAACATTGTCACCACATTACTAATAATAGCTAGTAACATTGTCACTACATTACTAATAATAGCCAGTAACATTGTCACTACATTACTAATAATAGGCAGTAACATTGTCACTACATTACTAATAATAGCTAGCAACATTGTCACTACATTACTAATAATAGCTAGCAACATTGTCACTACATTACTAATAATAGCTAGTAACATTGTCACTACATTACTAATAATAGCTAGTAACATTGTCACCACATTACTAATAATAGCTAGTAACATTGTCACTACATTACTAATAATAGCTAGTAACATTGTCACTACATTACTAATAATAGCCAGTACATTGTCACTACATTACTAATAATAGCTAGTAACATTGTCACTACATTACTAATAATAGCTAGTAACATTGCCCCCAAATTATTAATAATAGCTAGTAACATTGTCACTACATTACTAATAATAGCTAGTAAGATTGCCCCCACATTAGTAATAATACAGTGGTTCTCAAACTTTTATAGTCGAGCCCCCCTTTAAACCTTTAAAAGAATCTGGGCACCCTCAGATGTAAAATAATAATTATTTAATAATTAATTAATAATTATTTTAATGTAAAATAAATGTAACTACTCCTTAATGTAAGTGGAACGTCCACTGCTAGGTATATGTACCACATTGTATATGTATGTATGTTGCCCTTTAAGAGCTGCGCCCCAAAGTGTGTGCGAGGAGAGGGAGAGACGAGTGTGTGCGCTGCTCTTCCCCTGGGACCGCTACCCTGTTGTATATTGTTTACTTTTGTTTTGTGACGCTTAAGGAGGCTAAAAATAAAGGTTTGAGTTTGGGATGATGTGCTCGTCTTGAAGCTCCTTCTTTTTCCACTGGCTATCCGGCACAAGCGTCACATCAGGCTCAAGAAACATTGCAGATAAACTATTAGCTGTGCCTATTTCACATCTTGAAATGTATTTTAGCGTGAGAAATCGGGTTTGTAGCGTGAGAGATCACTCAAATGCGAGAGTATTACGTTCAATGAGTGAGAAACGGCAGCTGAGCTCTGTAGTTTCGCTCGTGAGTATGGATGCGGAAGCCAAAGGCATTGTGGGAAATGTAGTTTTTTCCCGTTTTCGTTACGACCGCGCTATGGCAGAGATGGGCGATGACGTCAGCGCGCAGCGCCAGCTGTACAAATATGGCCATGGCTTCGGCCTAGCACCGGAGCTCTTACGCCTCTCATACGGCTGTGACCGGACTTCGCGGCGCTCTGCATTCGCTCTATAAGACGCACCAACTTTTCCCCTCAGTTTTGGGGAAGAAAAAGTGCGTCTTATGAGCCGAAAAATACGGTATATGGCAAACATTGTCTTAGGAGAAATGCCTCACTTTAAGACTACAAAATTAGAATTAACAGGAGTTTATTTAATTTGATTTATTGCTTAACAAAGCCCTTCCCAGTTCATGCTGTCTCTAATGGCTCCCCATGGAAGAAAAATGCCACAAAATCTGAGAAAGGAAATAATTTCTGTACACAATAAATGTGAGGGCTACAAGAAGATCAGCAAATCTCCAAAAATGCAAGAAAGATGCATCTTACAGTGACATCCAGGCCGTCATTTTCTGATCAAAGTAACCTTAACGCCATGTTAACTAAAATAGTTCTTTTGTTCATTGCACTACTGAATAAATTAGTACTTTTTGTGTTCATTAATGTATGATGATGTCTTAATATTATAGTATTACAATAAATATGAATTGAATAAATTCCAGTTAACTGGCAAAAAATGTAACTTTGGCACCACATATTTTAGACATAGAGTGTATCCTTTTAAAGATGACCTACTGTATTATACATCTCTTCAAGAGAGCTCTTCCCTCAAGGAGGGAGAGAGCGAAAGAAAGAAGGAAAGATAAAGAGTTGGTATTATTGTTATATAACATGTCTCTGAGGCTGAATTTGTTCTCTCCTGACAAAATAAAACAGGCCGATGTACAAAATGCTTCAAGGGGTGTCAATGAAAAAGGGTTCTGTAAAGGTTCTGACAAAGTCTTAAACATTTGCACCTCTGCTGCAGAGTGTGATCTTGCCTTGGGGTCCAGGCTTTGTTTGAGAGTCTCCTGCTTCAGCAAGATTTCAGCAGCTCAGTATCAACCTTTTAAATTATTTGTAGTAGTGGAAGTTTTAAGTAAAAATCTTAATGCAATGTCTATCCTTTCAGATTGTGAATATACAGTTTTCTATACATTGTACAGTTATTCTCAGAATACAGTTATTGTACAGAAATAGTGTGTTATTTACACCCATTGAAACCGTAAATTCTTGAGTGCGTATATTGTTTGTTAAATATTCAGTTTTCACAAAAGCATTTACAAAAGATGCAAAAATGTAAGTCCTATTCTTACGATTTAATATAAGCTGTCATTTCGGAAAAAGCCACATGAACAACTGTCTAACCACTGGCTTTCTTTCCCCCTTCTTTCATTTTAGACGGTATGCATTGACGTCACATTCTTTAAGGGCCACACCCTTGTCTTAAAAAAAAATACATCACTCCTCATGCTCTGCATAAAGATGAGCTGTACTATCCATTAATCTGATTGGTCAGTGAGCAGTGCTATAACAATGGGTGGTGCTATGATCAAGTCTTTCAGAAAAAAGGAATATAGGATTACACAAACATGCATGAAACACTGTGAATACAACTTGAGGAATGTTTTTTGCAACAATACTAAACTCAATGGCTAAAGTTGATGGGCACACTTTGATGATGGCTTGCAAAGTACATTTTTAACAAAATGGAATGGTTGCCAAGATAGAATTAATGGTTGCTATGGAGGAGTCAATGATATCAGACAAAGGTCTGCATGCCAATATAAGTAATATAAACAAACCCAAATGTCTCTGTTTTGTCTAAGCATGTTATATTTTCTATGCCAAAATGGTTGCCATGGTAAAAAGTCAGGTTTCTATGGAGGTGACATGATACGTCACTATTTAGACCAGGGGTCGCCAACCTTTTTGAAGCTGAGAGCTACTTCAAGGGCACTGAATAATGAAAGGCCTACCACTTTGATAACACACTTCTGAAATCAGAAAGTTGCACAGTTCACCTTAATTTTATATTAATGACATTCTACCTGAGGACACTGATTGCTAATGATTAATAATTTATCAATAAAGATTCAGAATCATTCAACAAGGTAGGAAACAGATAAACTTAAACATGCAATATTTTATTTCTTATTTACCTTTTCAATTGTTTCATTTTCAAATGATAACTTCCACAACATTTTGCAGGAAATCATATCCAATTTTTCAAGACGGTTTCAGTTTTTATCAAATAATGAACTCTGCACCATGTTTGTACAAATAATCCATAATCTAAGATTTAACAAAAATCAATTCATTTAGAATAAATCTTAACACATTTTAATCACTACATTTGCAGCCATTAAAACAAATCATGTCTGTTAAACTTAGTAACACATCTGTAACAGTTTATCATTCATTTATATCATTCTATCTTTGCCATGGCACTGACATTTGACTGGCATCTGTCATTTGTTTCTTTGCGTGTTAGTGGGAAGCCTGGCATTGCATGCTCTTCACCAGAGAACTGTAATCTGGATGTAAGTTGATACTGCAACTCTTCGGTTGCTTATTGAGAGTTTTTCACCGGCGTTGTAAAAAAAGACTGCTGTTTGGCCAAAGCTGCTTTAACTCGCAAGCTTTTACTTTTCGTAGAGCGCTGCCGGGTGCGTAGTTAGCATCGTAGCTTTTGTAGCAAGTGTCTCTCAACGTGTCGCTTTGCCGTCGCCACAGTCGCACCGCAAATGAGAAACACACACACTTTTCTTTCACATTTTATTCTTCCTCCCATTCACTATTAAAATAATACATTTTTATGTGGGTAGAAACCGCTTTCGTATCCTCGTCTTTGCAACGCTCAAGACCAAGGCTAAGTTTGTCATGCGCACTAGACTGACCTCTGCCTTATTCTCCTATTAGCGAACTCTGCTACTTTATGATTTTTTTTAAAAGGTTTTTATATTTTTTTTATACGTTTTGTTTTTAATTTACATCACTGTAAATGCAATTCAAAAAGAATGGCAACACAATTTAATCAAATTTTAGACAGTGATAGTTCGTGATTAGGTCTATTTTTAGAACTGGCTTGCGGGCGACTGATATGGTCACTGCGGGCGACGCGATGCCCGCGGGCACCAGGTTGGCGACTGTAGGATTACAAATGTAAGATCCTTTGTAAGCTATGCTTTTCCTACAACTATTTAACAACAGTCAAAAGCTATGTGTTTAACTTTGTATTTGGTACTTAAAGATTCATCAGTTAATGACTGTGATTTACAGGGAATTGCTTATTAAGATAGACAAACTGTTTTTAAGTAATACCAGCCAATGTATGTTGTCCTTGTTGGGGGCTGGTGGAATTAGGTAGGTGCTACTTGATTTACAGTCTTTTGTTATCTGATCGTGCTTTGAACTGACCACTCCTTTTGTGGGCAGCCCCCAAAGGTTTCCAGTGTATAAGATACAAAGAAAGAATGTTTTAGTTGTGCTGTGTTGAAAGATTTTGGATGACTGCAGCTCTGAGCATTAAACTTGTTCTGTTACCCCAAAATCTCCTGGTCTTCGAATCTGAGTTTTCTACACGACCCCTGATTTAGACCAACCCCATGTCTTTCTCATTTACCAAAGCTGAGATAGAGTTTAGAAAATTAGGTTGCTAGGGTAAACAGTTTGGTTGCTAGGAAGCCATTAGTAATGTCATAAAAATGTTAATTGTTATTATGATTAGCATCAGTTCTCTGTGATGTTTCATCTTGACGATATTTTTGTTGCAGATCCCATTTATTTAGACATAAATCAAAGTGAAATTTTTAACTGCTTCTAGAGCCTGGGGTTCAAATACTTTTGCATGGTGGTCTGAATGCTCTTGCACAACCTGATAACATCCTATGAGGTTCTCAGTTTGAGTTACGGGTTTACAAAATTTCAAATTTCCCCAAATTATCAGTGAGTTTAGAGGCTTAGCGGTCAATTTTTTGTCAAAAGTAAAAGACGAATAACAATACGGTGGCTTTTAGAAGCCAACAAAAAGATGCTAGGAATGTCAGAAAACTCAAGTTTACATAATATGGCACCTTTAAGCACAGTGCCATAGTGGTGGGAACCCTACCTCTCAACCATAAAGCTCCTTATGTCTAAAATTTGCATGTTCTTCAGGTTGGTGAACGGGGTACAGCCTAACAATAAAGTTGCAAACACATTTAAATGTCAGACACTGCAATAGGAAGAAATCAGCAGAACCACATGATCCAATAGGATTTGCAAGTGGCTATAGTCAAACAAAGAAGCAATGAATAAAGTTTAGAAAAAGATGATGGTTGTTTGGTTTTTTTTAGCATTGTTTGGCTTTTTTCCATCCTTGACTTGCACAATAATTTGTAAAGAAAGGATTAACCGTCCTTGTTAACACTTTTAAATCATTTTCACTACATAATTGGACCACATATGTGCCGTTTCATTCGCACCGTCACTTCTGGGACTTCCTATAATCTCCAGATTTGAAACGAGTCGAGATTCTGTATAATGGGATGCAATCCACATCCGCGAGAGAAAGGGCTTATACGCTGGCAGCTACATTTAGAGCTGAAAGTTTACCTCTCCGTAACTTGCTCGCACATACGTTATCAGCAGCAAACTGTCACTGTGATGACTTTTAAAGGCTGCTTAATCCTTTTAAATCTCTGTCGCATGCGATACAAGGAGGTGAGAGAAAGAAAGAAAGCAAGAAATGAAGCTGGCTTTGGGAATTGTGTCTTGGCTCAAAAGGAAGCCTGTGTGGGGATTCTGGGTAGGTGTGCTAGTGCTGCGTTGGCAGAGAGATAACCCTTCATGGAGGATTACGCTGTGTCAGTTTGACCAGGAAACCTCAGCTTTAGAGAGAGGAGAAGGTTCAGCAGGAATTCAGATCTACTATCTGGGTCACCCTGGGATTAGGGTGCAAGGGAGACAGGAATTTCACTGGGACACCCGTATTCACAAATGGAATGGATTAAATGGCTGAACTCGGGGTGTGCGATTAGGGCGAATGAGTGCGTTAATCATCTCGTAATGTCTACATCAACTAGGATATCCAAGCGACAGATGCAGCACTGTCCTACGATTCGTTGGCATGCTTCAGAGATAACGTACGGATTTTAAATTCAGTGAAGTTTAATACAAAGTTTTTTTGTTTTCCACATGATACATTGATGTTACAAATATGAATCAAAAGATCTGCTGATTGGTGGATGCCGTGGCAAGTTGGTAAAAAAAGGTTTAATAGTCTGCTTCTGAAAATCCTGAGGATGTGAACACAAAGAGCTTTATAGTAAAGGTGCTTATAGAAATATGCATAAGGCCAGCCTGAGCGGAGCTTTCATCTCATCTGAGTGCGTTCACCTCGCTTGTGTTGTGTGATGGATTGCCCTGTGCTCTTTCACTAAGATATTAAAAACAGAGTTGACATTTGGAGAAAAGTCACAACAACTTCAAAATTGGCCATTTTTTGTCCTTCAAATGAACCTGTTTCGAATGGTATCATATTGATGCGGTAGTTTTCAAAAATCCCAGTAGATTTATTTAATACGAGTGACTAGCATATGGTCTTTTTAAACAAAATTGGCTTTGTATGGAGTGGGTTTAGTGCTGTATGCACGGAAAAAAGAACTAGTAGTGCTTCCAGTTATTATTGTATGTTTTGAAATTGAATGATAAGAGCCTACTGTACATACTGAGCGCTGTCAGTAGTAGGTACCTACTAAACTATATGAATACAACAGATAATGGTTTTAAATAAAAAAAAAAACCCTGTGTGATTACTCACTTAGTTTGAAAGTTTTTTTTTTGGATCTTCCAACTCTGGTGTGGTTCTATTTAATATGTATTTAGCATCACAGAATAAAAAATATCTAATTGGACCTGAAACATGATAAAATAACATAATAAAATAAAATAACAAATGGAACAAAATGTATTTGTGATTTATTTATTTATTTTATTTATAAGTGTGTACTCCCCATATAACATTTTAAACATATTTTAATTAAAAGTCATCATTTTGTTGTTTAAATCAAGAATATAAATTCAGAATTAGATTTTTACTGTATATTTATCAATTTTAGTTGTAATGTTTAATTTACTTATTAATACTATATTTATGAAGTTGATACATTTGTTTACTATTGTTTTCAATCAAGACAATTCATCACTGTTGAAAAGTTTATTAGTTTGTTTATTCATTGCTTCTGATATATTATTATTATTTGACTGGAGAACTTTCAAATTTATTTTGTGACTATATATGTTTACTAAAACCAAATGTAGTTTTGTATAGTATTAAACAATTTGTTAAGATTTGTCTTTATTTCTTGACATAAGTAAATAAAAAACAAGCGCAACAATATTTGATTTATTTGGTTTGAACCAAATTAAGAAATTTACAAATAAACAAATAAACTACAAGAGTGAACACACCATGTAAAACAAAAGTTTATACATTTGGGTATTCTGATCCAAAAAAACAATAAAATGTCTAAATTTTATTTAGCAAAAACAGTATATTTAGCAAATTTAGTAAATGTAAATGTGTAATTTACTTATTTATTCTATATTTAATTTATGAAGTTGGCATGTTAATTGTTCACCGATTTGACATTTTATAAATTGTGTTAAAAGCTGATTTGTTTGTTTAATTGCTTAGGGGTGTAACAATATATTGTGTATTTCCTTCTTGGAGCGAGTCACTTCTAAAACTTCTTTACTTCGTTTTCTTGTTTTATATAATATTTATTACCCTTTAGTTACACATTAAATATAAAATTGTCTCTCTCCATCAAGTCATCAAAAAAGATGACAATGTATATGTTTACACTGCCCCCTAGTTAATGGATGGTATCAAACGCTCGAGGTTTTTTGGTCTTATAACTTTTTTAACTTATTTTCCAATGATGGTTGATTAAAAAAAAAAAATAGTTTTGTAAAATATTGTGATGCATATAATATCATAGACATAATATTGTGAGTGTATTGTTACACCCCTGATTATTACTTTCATAATTTTATTTATTTTGTAACTTCAAATGTCTAATACTGTACAACACTACATTTGCTTTTAGTAAACAATTGATTAAGATTAGTTGAGTTAGCTTTGACTTTGTTAATTAATTTATTTCAGCAAATATTCCTGTTTATTTTGATTGAAACAATAGTCATTAATGTTATATATAAGGTAAAGATAATATGCCCACAAAGAGTACAGTACAAAATATCAGTGTGTTAAGCAATATCCTGGGGATACACAGGATCTATAGGACGTTCTTTAAAAGAAAAATGATTTAAAACTTGGCTCGACTGCATCTGTAGATGGCCCCAGAGGGACTGTGTGCCCTCAGCTGTCTCTGTGTGTCCTCTGCTTGCTGTTTTTTTTAGCTGATGTACAGTCCAAATGAAAAGTTTGAGTAGAATGATGACCGAGTACAATATTGTGCTGAGGTCAAACTGAAACTTACATCCCTCTAACCTTTGGCTGTTTTATTTCGTTTATTTTGTCAGAAAGGAAAAATTATGGGTTGATTCTAATGGTCACATGTATTATGTACACTCTAAATATCGAATTGAACCAGTGCTTCCAACACCATACACTGGTTAAATGCGATATTTAGAGTGTAGTTTTAAATTCTTAGTGTCAATGTTTAAAGTTTGGACGGAAATGATTGAATGGTGAAAGGTTGGGATGGATACATACATCTAGTACAGATTTACCAGAGTGTATTCTCCAGGATTGAAACCTGCTCGTTATGAGAACTCTTGACAGTTTGAACCAAGCCAAGACTCATTACTGTGATTTATTTATAATTCTCTCCTGCACATAATGTACTCCTTTCCCTGACCCTTCCAGAAGATGCAAGAAAATGACCTATTGAGCTGTATTTTCTTGCCAATGTTCAGTTGGTTCTTCGTAAATTGATAGAAAAGCTTTTAATATATAGAACAAACATGAAACACGTTGTTATTTTGCAGTCCGTGTGAGTCACCACTAATGCAAATTACATTCCCTTGTCTAGTTTATTAATATAATAGCTATATTGTAGGTAAAAAAAAATAATAATAAAATTCAAAATGTCAAGGAAACCTACAGCAATATTTAGATCTGATTAACCCTTTGTGCATTGAACAAATCTAACAGGTTTTTGTGTTGTTTGTGGCTGTTAACAGCCAGTAAATTAACTTTTTTTTCAAAATTTCGCATAAATCTTTGTATCTACCTCAACTCTCATCAAAACTAATAGTTTTTTAGTTAAAAATATCATTCAAAACGTGATAAACATAATACAAATCTCAACTCTAGTGCTACACAAAAACTAAAAAAACACCAGTGTCAATGTAACTAATGTTTGACATGTCCAAGATTGTGAGAAAAGATAAAAAAATCCAGGCCACAATCATTTTACATATTGAAAATTACACGATTTTTACTTTTCTTTCTTTTTCTTCTTTTCAGAAATCAGTGACATTATGTAACATCTTGGCAATTAAAGGGTACAAATAATGGACCTTAATAGATAATAACAGATTTAAGAGATTATAACAGACTTGAACAGATTAACAATTCGAAAGGTTAGTAAATTTGCCCAGAGTGAATTTCCTTAAAATATGTGTAAAAATAAGATTTGTCACCAAAATCATTCATATTGATGAAATAGTGAAAAGGTTGTAGCCAAATGTACCCTCAAAATCACCCTAAAGTGAGGAACATATAAAATCTTTGGGCCAGAAAAGTGGAAAACAGAACTGAACACCCAAAACAAAGGATCTGGAATAAAAAAAGTTAGCTGGGGCACATTTTCCTTCTCAAATCATTTGAAAAACATTCATAGAGTGTAGTGAAGCCAGCATGACTTGGATTAGAGCTTCATGGTGTGCAAAAGGCTCATAAAAGTCCACTGTTAATGAAGCATGATTCATTTATTTCATTAGCTACAGCCATGCTAACACGGTTTAGCGCTTAGTATCCAATAAGCCTAAAATTACCCCCAAGAGTCTCTAGACCAGTTTAATCCAACAGCATATGAGTAATTTGGTTTCTCTAAAATACTTATGAAACAAGATGAAGGCTCAGAAGCAGCTGCTGTTGTTGTTTGTTGGCTAGTGTTAATGCTAGCATGCTAACTATTGCTATTCACCACAACCTTACTGTTCTATTTTGATTTAGACCATTTCACTTTTTAGCAGCTTATTATGGATTGCAAAATTCAAGTGTAGGACATACTGTAAACACAAACTCAATGCTTGTCTGAGCAGTTGCAAGCTAACCATCAAGCTGCATGGAAAATGCTAACAAGGAAGCTAGTTAGATTCACTTTTACTGATGTTAATTTATACACGCAGGGTCAGTATATTAAAGCTATTTCTTCTGGGCACTGGTTTGCCTGCAGAATAAATTTGTCATATTGTGCATAATGAGGATATCCTTAACCCTGAGATATTATGTAGGACACACAGGCACAGAGAGACAGACAGATGATTTGCGAGCCCACTTAGCAACTAGGCACTTTGTAGACACACACGTTGTATATTTATACAAAAATCAAAACCATATCATGTTTTTGTTGTTATTTTTGTAATACTCCTCTACAATGAAAAACTTACATTTTTATCATCTTTTCATTTGATTTTCTGTGCAGACATAATAGAAGTCTTTGGCTTTCCAGCTGTACTGGATTTCTAATGACCACATTGCTTCACCTCAGGAAACCTTGGCAGCATTGTTGAATCTGAGAGCTCCTTTTTAAGTGAAATTATAATCCTCCCTCTTCTTTCTTTCTTTTTAATGCTATATTGTAATTATGTTGAAAAGGCTGATGGATGTTTTCACAATGTATTTCCCCCAGATGAATCTGGGTTTTTGGCATGTGCCAGCTCAGTTCATTTAGTGAAATGTTGATTGCTGTGATTTGGAAGAGAAATATTACCCTTCAAAATCATTCATCTGTGAAATTACCAATTATCTTTTGTAATTACAGAACTCTTACCTCACACTCAAAGTCGGCTAAAATGGTTGATACTGTGAAAAATAGATGTAATTTTGCATTAATGTCTGGGATTCACCTGCATCAGAAGCATTTGAGTCACAATAGCACCTCCAATCAGATTTACATCAATGCCCTCCAGGTGCGTTTGTGCTGCGACTCGTGTGAAAGCCGAACATCAAAAGCCCGACAAGCAGAGATCCATCCTCTTCGTACACAAAATGAAAACTATATTTTAATTTCCGTGCATAAATCTCACGGAGTCTAACTATCATTTCTGCCTTGGCTTCTCGCCTTCTCCCCCTCCCCTTTGTGTTCTTTTCTCATTATTGCTCTCACCTGTTGCTCGTTTGTGTTGTAATTTAAACCCCTATTTCCCAGCAATAGCCACTAGTTATCACAGTCTGTATGTGAGTTCCCTGTGTTTGGATAGACAGAATTTTCCGCTTTGGTTCCATACGGATGGACAGGACTTTTCCTAGTTGGACCTTTATCTCTGGAGTGGACCTGAAGAGTCAATTGATTATTTATGTTCTTGTTTGTCTACAGACTTTGTGTTTGGATTACCTCTTGAAATGCTTTTTCGCCTGTGTGCAAAAGACAGAATATAGTGTTGTTTTTTCTTTGTTGTCAAGACCTTATCAAAGACATTTGATTTAAGTGCATTTGGGTCTTTAAGTGCACTTTTCTTTTCATCTTGGTTATTATATGTAATTAAAAACTTATGAAATGGCGTTCAGCTTTACTCGTTTAAGTGCATGTTTGAAGAACAATCCACTTAAGCTTAAGGTTTGAGTTTTACTTTTAAAGAGCTGCTGTAAAATACAAATAAAATTCATTTTCAAAAAAATCTGTAATGATTCTAGCCTAAAATTAGACTACATGTAAAAAACACATTTTGCCAAACTTTTTTTATGTCAGTCATGTACAAGGTGCCGACTAACAGTTAACTGGTGAGAACAACCACCGCTTTTAGTCATGTATTGAAGCCTAAATATTAATAACAAATTTAATATGCAAGTCTTGTCAAGTGACCATGGCTATAATTGGGATAAACAGTGCACAGGCACAATTCACAGAGCCAATCTTCACTGGCATGTCGTGTGGTTAAAACTGATGATTTTCTCTTATAAGGGAAATGGTTCATGGAGTTCTTTCATTGGGGTCTTCACAAATCACTTAGAAATATATTAAAATCATAATAAACGTTATTTACATCCATTTTGTGGCAATAATCAAGAGTAAAAACAAAGAACCAATTTTCTCCATGTTCCTTGACGCTTTCCTTCATATTAAAAAAAGAAAGAGTTTAATTCAAAATAAAATACTTGATGCGACCCAGATTCTTCGTCCAACTAGTTTTGGACATTTTAAATTTGAGACCGCTGACTTAAACAACTTTAAAAAGCAGCTGCCTACTTAAATAGATGTACCACTCATAGAAGATTATTTTAGATAATGGAGTGAAAAAAATTTACATACTGCATTTGAAGACATAATAATTAAACTTTTAATAAAAATCTTTGCTGATGTCACTGAAACCTTTGACTCTCACTATCTGGAAGAAATTAAAAAGGTTAATGTACGTAAAAAATACTAAGTAAAAGATTTAAAACTAAATCAAGTTTGGCCGACTAGTTTCAGGAGGAGAGCGACATCTGCTAATCTAATAAACACGCATTACCAGCATATATCAGCTGATAAAGGAAAGAGCTTCTCATAACCCTTATTTAAATCTAAAGGAGAAACTGACCAATGCTAGTTTGGCTGCAACGGGACGTACAGGGGCAACACTGCGATCACCATTTGTGTTGTGCTGAACCAGTTTGGTACACAGCTGTCAGCCCTATTTGACAAGCATGACATTATGGTGAGAACCAATCAAGAATTGATTGTTCACAACAAATGGCTCACTCAGTAGCACAGTACCTTAGTAACCGACCTATGGATTATTTTATCAAAAGCTCTTAAGTTTGTGTCATTATCGATTTGAAAGCTTGATCGGTCATCAGCTTGTGGCCTGTTCAGTTTGCTGCTTTCATCACAGGCTCTAATAGATTGCTGCCTTGAGTGGATTGCTCATAAATCAGACCTCAGCTCACTCAAGTCTGCCTCTGAGCTATCTATTGACCATTTATGCCAAACGTAGTATATTGTGACTTGACATGAGCAAAAAACTTCTGCACTATTATCTCTTTGTTTCTTTTCTTGCTTGTGACAGGCTAGTAGTCACTTTGAAAAGGTATCCGTGTAAGCCGAGCAGACTCTAGCAACTGAACACGGGAAAATGTTTTGTGAATAGAAGGTAGTCATTATAAAGATTGACATTAAGGATTTGAAAAGATTACATTTATGCTCTTGACGATTGCTGTTCTTGCAGAGGAGTGAGCAGGTTTTAAAGGCAATTACCGGAAGGTAGCTTGGAAAGATTAGGTAATATTTCTTGATGTATATTTTATCCAAAGCATACTGACACTTAAAATAAGATTTGGTTTTCATGCCACTTTTGACATGATAATATTAATGCAAAACCACTTACAAATCAGATCTATGACTCTGCATGAGCTGCTGTATGAATAAAGTACTTACAGCATTAAACGACATGAGTATATCCATATGTTTCCTGACAATAACGGCCTCAAGGACAAATAAATATTAATGAAATTATGTCAACCGCCTTATCTAAAGAAATTTTTTACACATCATTACTTACATCTGCTCTTTGAGCATTTAACAGAGAATAGTTCGGCGGTCTGTAGTAAATGTATTGCTAATGTAATGACCGTAAACATAGAGTTTATAAATATTCTCAGATATAAACTGGTTACATTTTTGCTGCTTTAGCCATTAGTTAATTGTTCACTTCCTAAACAGATCACATGCAGTTGTACATTTATATCAATGCTTAAATGATTTACAGTGCTATTTTCATAGATGTCAATTACCGAAGAGCCTGAAGGGTTTTCTTCTCTCTCTGATAAGAATAATTGCACAGCAAGTCTCCAGATGCCAAGCCTATGCATGAAATGAAGTGTTTCTTCACCTCTCGGACAGAGAGAAGTCAAAATTCATCCGCAGTTTATCGCTCTTTCTATATTTGAAATGAAATGCAAATATTCATTCAGTAGGTTCAGCGGAAAGCTCAGTGAAGTTGTATATTTGCTTTTTCTTCTAAGAAAAAGAGTTTTCTAAAGAACATTGAAATTCCGGCATGAAAGACTTTGACTGGAATTAACTGCTCTAAACAAGCGGGGCGTATTCATTCAGAGATCAGGCGGAATTCTTTGTTTTGGTAGGATTAAAGAGGCCGTGTAATTCTCTTTCTCTTTTAATTTTGCATGAGTAATGTTTCTGAAGACACACATGATTCAACTCTCAGACCTGCATTTAAAGCTTAAGTCCATGCCAAACCATAACATTGTCACAAAAGCTTATGTGACTCTTTAGAACTTTAGCTCACATTTTTCCCAAAAACACTGGCAACAGCAGCGCTGCCCTTCTAAGAAGATACTATGTGTTTTGGGTTGTGAAAGTTGAGAAGAGTTAAGCAACCTCCTTGATCTGTGTGACCAATATGTGAGAGTCCTATCCAAAAAAAGTTATCCCCTGTCAAAGGTATTTATTAGCTTTATAAACCCCAGAAGCTGAAAGCCACAATTAAGAGTTTCTCTCTTAATTAAAAATAAAGGCTTATCAAACAAAGATATCTGTCATTACTAGTCCTTCAAAGGGAATTCCACAATGGCATGGATATCTGCTTATTTCTGTAAGTTTAACAATTTATCTGATTACTCCAGATCATTCTTTAGTCCTTCCCTCACACGAATGAGACGGGGGTAAAAAATTGTCATTGTCTGAAGTGGCTTTGCCTTGAGGTAAGGGACATGAGGTCATTTTCTTTAATGAGGTTACATCCTTCCAGAGGTTCTCATTGGATTAAAGTAATTTTACTAGCCAATCACAACGGCCTCATAGCAAGCTCCCTGCCCCCTTCACCTTAAAACCAATAAAGCCATTGTGATCAACTAAAAGCCACGTCCAATTCTAACAACCAATGTGATCAACCTCAAACCACACACCACCTCTCCTTTTAACGAATGTGATCAACCTCAAGCCAAGCAACACCTATTCTAACAGTCAATCCAAAAGACCTCAAGACATACCCTACCTCTTTTAACAGCCAATGTGATCAACCTCGACACATCCCATCTCTCCTACAGCCAAAATGATCAACCTCAAGCCACGCCTCACCTCTCCTAACGGCCAATATGATCAACATCAAGCCAAGCCCCACCTCTTTTAACACTTAATCCAATAGACCTCAAGACACACCCTACCTCTTTTAACAGCCAATGTGACCAATCTCAACATGTCCCATCTCTACTAACAGCCAATGTGATCAACCTCAAGCCAAGCCCCACCTCTTCTCACAGTTAATCCAATAGACCTCAAGATACACCCTACCTCTTTTATCAGCCAATGTGATCAACCTTGACACATCCCCTCTCTTCTAACAGCCAAAATGATAAACCTCAAGCCATGACCACTTCTCAGAACAGCCATTTTGATCAACCACAAGCCACACCTCACCTCTCCTAACAGTCAATCCGATCAACCTCAAGACACACCCCACCTCTCCTAACAGTCAATCCGATCTACCTCAAGACACACCCCACCTCTCCTAACAGTCAATCCGATTAACCTCAAGACACACCCCACCTCTCCTAACAGTCAATCCGATCTACCTCAAGACACACCCCAGCTCTCCTAACAGTCAATCCGATCTACCTCAAGACACACCCCACCTCTCCTAACAGTCAAACCGATCTACCTCAAGACACACCCCACCTCTCCTAACAGTCAATCCGATCTACCTCAAGACACACCCCACCTCTCCTAAAAGCCAATTCAATAAACCTTAAGACACATCCCATCTCTCCTAACAGTTAAAATGATCAACCTCAACCACTTCTCCTAACAGCCAATCTGATCAATCTCTAGACACGCCCCATAACTCCGGCCTGATAGCCATCCTAGAAATAATTGATTTATTACACTTAGAAATATCTTGCTTTGTTACTTTTCATAACTTAGTGGGTTTGTGAAATGTACTTTAATCCAAAGTTATTTTAACATCTTGACTCTTTATCATGTACTAATTTTGTTAAGTTTGAATTTGGTTCGTCTAGAAAACTTGACTGCTACCCTCATGCAAGACTTGGAAATGTTTTGGGCTTTTCAATTTTTGCTGAATAACATTATACTTGAGCCTAATGAAATATTTTGAATTGTACTACACTGGCTAACTTTCAAGGGCATACTTCTGCAAGAACAGAAACGCGCAGCAAATAGCACAGACCACAATGGAAATGTTTCAATGAAACACACCTTTTAAGGGTCTGTTCACATGTTTCTTTAAATACCTTTAATTCAGTGTTTCAAATGTATTCAACATTCATTCTGCAGGAGAGCCTTTTAAATATCAATACTTAACTATGCAAAACTTTTGTGCAGACAAACTATAGGTTGACAACTGGTACATCACATCGTCTCATCTGCTTTCATTTAAATAGAGTGAGTAGTGCCATGAGCTGGTTAAAAATCAACAACGGAGTAAACAAATTTGCATTTTAATGAGGAAAATGTGAAGCGTTTGTTATGTTTGTTCGGTGGCTGGCCAGAAGAATTGACAAGCTTCTGAAACCATTGAGATGATGGTGAATAGCGCATTAATCATTGTGACTGGGCTTCCATTACAGCAAGTGCTTTGGAAGGAGCGTTCCACTTCATTATCCGAGAGGTGCAATGTGCTGTCATAATAGGCCGAAAAGAAGCGTGAAGACTTCAGATAGAGGAGACGAAACCACAGCCTCATCTCATTCCCACCAGTCGGTTTGGAGCTTTAGTGATAGGCACTCTGAAGCAAACTTTCTGGGCGGCAGAGAAGGGGCCCAATTGGAATAATTGACATCTATATCTTTTGGGAAAGTAGACTGCATGGAGAAATAATAATAATAATAATAATAATAATAATAATAATAATAATAATAATAATAATAATAATAATAATAATAATAATAATAATAATAATAATAACAATAATAATAAGGATTTTCCAGGAAGGTTTTTTAATTTTGATGAGAGTTTTCGTTTTTTAAAATATGAAACTATGCTAATTCACTAGGGCTGTTCTTTATGATTTTTTTTTTATTGCAGTTTCAGTGACATTTGTGAAAACATCTGTATTTTTACTGTTTATGCATGTGACCGTGGGAATTTGTTTTATTAAAGTTGTATGTAAACTTGTTTTATTTTATAACTTTACCATTATCAGTTTCCAAAACATGCTCATGTTAGCAACCACTAGCTTATGTTAGCGCTTAAATCATTGTGTATTTCTATGGATTTAAATAGTTTACCTAATTTTTATTAAAGTAAAATAAAATATGGATATGTTTTGTTTTTAGAAGGCTTGGAGCAAACATCTCTAATTTAATTAACAGAAAATACTCAGCTTCACAAATTTAAGTCGTATTTTTATAGTCTTTAATGAAATCTGGTTCATTTGTGTCCAAATCTACCCCATGCCTTTATCCCCATTGAAAAACAACGAAGGGTTTTCTAGGTCAGCAACTGTTTTTAAGGGCAGAGGATAACAATTTGTGAAATATATATCTTAGCAAAGTTTTTTTGACAGTTAAGAATATTGAAATTATGACAAGGAAATTATAAAGATATTTCCAGCTCCACGTTGAAGAATCTCAGTTGTGAGCCGTGAAGAAAAGTTCCCAATGCAATCAATGCATATTTAATGGAATACCTTCTCTATTATATTTCATTATTTCTATCTCGATTCATCAAGGTGACCTGCTGGTTGTCCTTGAAGCAGGAACTGCGAACCAGACTGTCGTTTTTAGACTTCATCGACACAGTCTACTGCTAATCTGATTGAGGACCAGGACTTTGACCACAGGCTTTTTTTCGTTCCACTAGAGAGCCTCATTTACAGATCTAGACAGCACCTAATGGCTCGCTTTAAATAGACAGTGTCCTAAAACAGGTCCTTTGGGTCCACGAACCTATGCTCTGACCATAATAGATGACAGCTATGGTGTAAAGCAATTAAATTGGTGCAGGTTTGGGCAGAGTGGCTTTTACTTTTTCTTCTAATGTCAAGTTTGGTTTTTCAATGCTAAATACCTGACATGGATGTCTTATGTTGCATTTATCTTCTATTTAGAAAAAAAAAATGCATTCAGAATTTGTTGTTATGGTAACTGCATTGGTTGGCGGGGTCATTACTTCAAGTTCTTGGTTTTATGAGTGAAAAAATTAGCAATAATGGCACACTAGTTGATCCCTAATGGCCTTGACTATTAAGTCAGATCATTCCAATAATAGCCAGGTAAGTGCAATGCAATTTTACTCTCTTGGTGGTCTTCATTGTCACTTTCCATTTTCATTAATATTTCTTTACACAATCGTTTTCCTTACATAAGGCTGAAATGGTGAAAATTAATGTCTGTCTGCACAGATTTCAAGAAAAGTCTGCTGCTGGATGACCGCCATGATAACATACTGTTTCTAGAATTATCGTCTAGTTACTAGCTCGATGGAAATGTATTTAAGTAATGAAAAAAAACAGGCAGAAAATAAACTTTACCAATAACAATGTTTTAACTTATGTTTAACATCCAAATCCTGTGGAAAATCAATTTTCATATTGAAAATAATTTTGTCCCCAAAATCAGTGACATAAAACTAAAATTAAGTTTTTTTTACTACACATCTGGGCAATTAAAGGGTAAAGAGTAAGAGTAAGCATAAGAGATTTGTGCAAAACAGCCACGGACAACATGAAGGCGTAGTAAGTTTGCCCAGCGTTTTTTCCCAAAATATGTGTAAATTTAAATTTTGACACCAAAAAGCGCTAAATTTGGTTGAACAGAGAAAAGGTTACAGCCCAATTTAACCTCAAAATCACATCAAAAATGGCTGAAAACATTATCCAAAAAGTGTGCGTCTGGAACTTTGTTTACCTGACACTATACATCTAATGGAGTAAACCACCACTATTCCTAGGGATTAATGTTCCAAAACATTTGCTGACAAGTGACTTATGCTGGTTTTATGGTCAAACCCTTAAAAGATATGCTCCAAAACACAATACTTAAGTAAAAAAATAAACAAAGTCAAGGAAGTTAAATCATGAAGCTGATTATGGTAATCTATGAAGACCCCGTATTTTTGTGCTACTGCTGCAAAAACTCTGCAGTATATCCAGCATCTCAACCTTCTCTTGTAGCGCCTTGATCTTCTTACCTTTCCTTTCTTCAATGCTACAAAGTGCAAGTCTTGTGTGTGAGATTGAATGGCCTGAAATTAAAAATAAAATGTATTGTTGTAAGGGATAAAAACATGGAATTCCTACATGTCTAACATGAATTAAACTGCAGATGGAAGAGAATGATGACCTCATTTAAAGAATTCATGCAAAAAAATTCATAAATCGTGTTCTTTCCTCTAGGATGGATTCAGATCCAACATGAGGAACAAGGAGTCAGCAGAGCCAGGGTTAAGAGTTGCTTACACAGACGAAAACAGAATCAGGAAAAGTTAGGAGGTAGCCTAGGAGAGTTTGACCGGTACCGGTAGTTACTATACTATCAGTGTACAGATGTTCAGGCTTGTGGCTGATGATGAAACAGCTGATAATTGGTTGGATGAGGATTTGGAAATTAGAATCAGATGTAAAATACGTTGATGTTGTTCCAGTGGCTCATGGGTTGCAATCTGACGAGCAAGGTGAGCTCTTATGTGCTTGGGAACTTGGCAGCCAATCAAAAAAAGGGAGTTCAACATCCAGCAATTTGTAGCTGGCCAAAGAAATGCACCAACTGTATAAATTGCAACCTTGAATGGTAAACCAAACAAATTGGGAATTCACAGTAACGAAAATCTTAGGAAATGAACCATTCAAACCTTTAGAAGTCTTTATAAAGGAATCATTGGTTGAACATTTACTAGATCTCGATTACAAAGAAACTACATTCTCTGTAGAGACCTAGTTAGTCACTCCATATCCATGCATGTAGGATGGGAGATGTTTAAATGCTTCTGAAAGCATAGCACCGACGTCCCCCACTGACGTCAACTCTTTAGAATGATGTTTAGGTGATGTGCGTTCAAGAGTCTCATATACCGCCACAGTCTGCATGACTCCTGAGTGCTTTTAGTATGATTGTTGTGGAAAATTGCAGCAAGCATAAAATATCACCATATTCCAGCAGAAAAGCAGAGACGGTATTACAGTGTAATAAAAAAATGCTGTAAACCAAGAAGGCTGTATAAAATAAAGATCTTATTTTCTCCAATGGATAACAACGCAGTCAATTAAGAAACAGAATTCAAAATCAAATCAATATTTGGTGTGACGAACTCTGCTGGAAGGTTAATAGACACATAATTATTATTATCATAACTATACCGCTCAAAAACTGCCTTCTCTTACAGCCAAATATTTCAAATGTAAATTCATCAGTCCAGAGCACCTGCTGCCATTTTAAGCATACTTAAGACGCTTTGCCCTTGTTCCCATGTCGGATGTGTTACGAGCAGGGCTCATGGTGATACAAAAAGGGAGAAGAACTCAGTTACACAGTACAGCAGGTGCTTTATGTTACAGAGGGTAAACATAAAATAACCGTAATAGGGCAAAACCTCACATAAAATAAACTCTGGAACCAGCTAAAGCTAACTAAAACGAAACAGGAACCAGGAACACAAAATAAGAGAAACCAAAATAACACATAGGAAAGGCGCTTGGAAAGTAACCATAAAAGGAGACAATGCCATATAAGGCATTATCTTATTAATAATCCGTTAATACGCAGTTGTTCAGTATAATCCCGCACTGGACAAAAGCCATAGGGGAATAAATAGAGACACTGAAAGGGGACACCTGGAAACGGGAACAAGAAACAGCTGCAGAAAATTATATCAACCAAGGAGCACCGGGTTACAAAACAAACAGAACGCACGTGCAGAATCGCGCATGCGCAACAGTCAAGAGTCACGGAAAAAAAGACATGGGGGAAAACCAGGGTATGACAGGATGTTTGACTTCTTGACTGCATCTATTGCATGAAGACCACTTCTGGCCAGACTGAACTGCACATTGCTCATTGAAGTGTTATTATCAGGCTCCTACTATTCGACCACTTCCTCTGGGATTGCTTTGTGATTATTTAAAAGAGCCTGAAGAGCACATCTTAACAACCAAGTTTGCTTTGAAATCTTTGTCTGGAAAAGTCCTTGTTGATACAGTATAACTACCCTTTGTCTTGTTGCTGTGCTGTCCAGTTTTAAGTCTGTTGCACAACTGTTTCTGTTCCGGTTAATGACTTGGTTTCAATTAAGTTTCCCCTTGATGATTATTTGTAATTGTTTAGTATTATCCGTGGATCATCCACCTGATAATAATCCTACCAAATCTCTGCCTTTGAGCAAGTGTAACTACAAGAAATGATGCTGTTTTGAATGAAAATGTAGTCTCACTAAATACATATACAGATACATACCCTGATTTTATATATATATACAATATTTTCAAACAACTTTTGAAATTATTTAAACCATCAGTGGAATAAATTGAATTCAAAAGTTTTGACATCAGAAAGCGAAGATGATTAGGTCTAGTTTGATTTGTATGAGCGCATTTGGGGGCATTTCCATCCACTAGGGGGCAGTGTTTGCTTTAAGTCATCTTTTTTCTTCTGATGGAGAGAGCTCATTTTAGAAACTTTCGTGTTTAAAATGTGAGGAAAGGATAATCGTCTTGTAGTAAATACTAAAAGAAAACAAGCTAAAGAAGTTTCAGAAGTGACTAGAGTCACAGGCACTTCAAGAATACATCTCAGCTCCCAATAGCTCCGCGATACGTTTTGTATATTCAACAATTGAACTATAATCAACAATTGATTATTTTCTGGGACATACTATTTGTTTCCAGCAAAGCCACACAGTGATTTAGAAAAAATAAAGCAAATGTTACGCGTAAATAGAGAGAGGTAAATAAATGTTTTTTTTTATTATTATTTCACGTTCAGATTTTTACCAGGCTAGCTTTAGGTTGTCAAATGATCAAAAGAATGCTAGTAACAATCTATATTGCAAAAAGAATTACATTTGTGAAAAAATGGGCCACTCTCGGGAGCTCAGGTATAATCCAGAATGGTACTATGATTGGATGAGCTTTTAGTATTAACCAGTACTCTGAGTGGTAGTATGTGACTGGGGAGTAAATGGCAGAGCTTCATCTCATGATGCCTATCACTAAAGACATCTTTTTTCCATTGAGGATAAAGAAATACTAGTGACACATTTTTCTGCTGTAATGCATCCATCAAATAAAGCAGAGCAAATGAAATCTTTTTGTGCATCTACAGAAAAGAAAATGCTACATTCTTCACTGTTTGGTTCACCGTCGAAGGTAAATGTGTTTACAAGTCACCTTTCTGAAGATTAACTCTAGAGAGAAGTTCTAATCTGCAGAGCTGTTTCCATTAAAAGCCAAAGCGGATGTTTAATCACAATTCAGATTAAATTGAGTTCTTAATTATTTTAAGGTCGCTTCCTCCTCATCTTTGCACTGATTGTTTTGTCTCTGTTTTTTACTGTTAGAAAATCAGCAAGATTTTCCCAAAGAGAGAATTGTTTTCAGTTAAGTGTAATTTTTGTTAAAGAGCACTTATTTCTCATGTCTTGTACCTTTTGACTTCTGTGAATGTCACAGCGAATGATAAAGACCCTCTATTAAATGGACTTTTCCAACGTGTTTATAAAAGCTTTTTGATGACGGGTAAATAGCTGTAAATTACATTTCAAGCAATTGTTTGTCAGGGTTTGAACTCCAGATGAAAAATGTGTCTGTGTGAATGGCACGAAAATGACTTTAAAATCCTCTTGTTGAGATATTGCGTGTCTTTCGAGATAACCAGCCAATATCATCTCTTTTAAACCTGTTTAAATACATTTTCTGTCCCCAAACTTTGGCAAGCATGTTTAATGTCTGAACAGAGTAAACATTGCTCGTAGATGAGTTTTTATCACGGCATTTGCATCAATGCAGAGCAGTTTATCAAACAAAGTTTTTATATTTACAGAAATTAATTCATGTTATTTTTGAGGGTTTTTAATGATCATGATCCAAGGTCAAATATGCCACTCAGCAGGGCTAATATTTGACCAATCAGCAGGGCTAATCTGGATCGACTCGTAAATAATTTTTTGACAGGCAGGGCTTAAATCCAGATTCAAAACACCACAGAAAACACACACAGAGACAAAACGTGGGGATGAATAGGGGTCTGCTGGTGACGTCAATCAATCCCAAACTTATCACACGAAACATCTGTAAAGCTTTTTTCCATTCTTCTTTTCTTATCTCAAAGCTATCACACCTACTGCCTGCCTTTTTAAAATAACTATGTCTTTGATACACAGTGTTTATGTAACTTCCCATGTTTTTGTTCCAGTTTTCCAGATAAATAGTGATTCTAAAGGTGTTTGAATATTTATGTTGGCTTTAAAATTAAACACTCAAACACTTTAAAATTCAAATCCTCCGTGCAATTCATTTATATCCTGTATAATTTTAACTTCTAATTTCTACTTCTTTATTTATTTCTCACTTATTTCATTTAGTAATCTGCAATTGGTTGCCTTGATCACCAAGGCAAATTCCTGTCACCAAGTGCAAACTTACTTGGCAATAAACCTCTGATTCTGAGTAGTAACTAGCTTAAGTGGTGATGGTGTAACAAGCCTTGATAACTCCCCCCGAAACTTGTTAATCAAACGTCATCCCACAAAAATCAAGACCCGGTCACACTAATGAATTTCACAACGTGTGCTTGTGTGCGGTTTAAGCCCACCCACAAAACAGCTAAAAAATGTAAACAATTAAAAAAAATAATTCACTTTATAAATCATCTAAATAATAACAGGATGCTCTCTAATCTGCTTAAAGGCAATACTGACATCCTATAAATGATCATTTGCTTCATAATGAGAGATCAAATAAGCTCACAGTCCGTATCTCGCCAATCCTGTGGCTCAAGACGCATCACGTGACCCATAGGAGGGAGCTTCTGCTTTCGTATTGTAAGGCTGGTCCATGGGTTGATCCAAAAACGGGTTTCAACCATGGATGAAGGTTTTTAGCTGTGTTCTGTCTTTCAGAGCTTGCGGGAACTTTAATTATTGAATTTAACTTTTATCTGACTCCATATTTTAATAAGAAGGTTCTTGTTTACCTTTATCATTAGCTTTGATTGAAGCTTTAGTAAACTATGTATTAATAAGTGTTAATAATTAGAGAAATGCACTCACTTGTTTTAATTAACCCTTTAAACTTTTATTACATAATGTGAAATTTTAGTTCTTAGCATTTAACATTATTTTAGAAAGTGATTAGAGAGTAACTATTGACAAGATTGAACATCTCATTTATTAACAAACACTTAGTTACACAGCAAAAAGGTGAAACACTAGCAGAGGCTATATGATCTGAAAAGGCTCTAAGCCTTCCAGATCACGGGCATGTTCAGAAACAAACAGACCCAAGCTCCTCTTGCGTTCTTCCTCAAATACCATCCTGATCCAAGTCCACTCCCACGGGAGGGTCTAGTTGAAATGTAAATCAGACAGCATGTTCGAGAGACCACGTGACCATATATGGTGTTCCTCAGAGACGACGTAATCGAATCTGGTGTATCTTTCAGAGGCAGACGCCATTGTTAACCAAAGTAATCACAGAGGCGGATGGTAATCGCTTTAGCACCTTCGCAACACAAAGCTCAGGGAGTGGTTGAGAGTCTCCTGGTTTAAACTCCTTGTTTACTCCTTGAAGTTTTTTACACATTCACAACTGTTTTTGTATATAAAAAAAAAACATAATTATTCACAATCTTACAGTATCGCTGCAGTGTCCCATTCAAGTCAATGGAATTTTTTTTTGGTCTGTTAATCTTAACAAGCAACACCTGAAGCCACTACTCACTAATAACCTGAAGCCAATCAACACACCTGAAGACTTTCACCAATAACCTGAAGCCAATCAATGCACCTGAAGCCACTCACCAATCACCTGTTCACACATCAAATCACCATTAAGCCAAAATACATCAAATCATCAGAAGAAAATGTTACATATCGAAGCAGTTATGAAGGTAAGATACTGATGAAAAGGACAAAATATCCTATAAACAAGAACATTACACATTTAAAATGACAAAATACTCTTCAAAAGACTATATATACTTAACGTATACTAGATACAATCTGCTTTAATGTCTTCAACCATCAAAAAAAACAACAACTTTTGAGTTAGGCACATTTTTGCCAGCACGTTGACATGGTAATAGACGTGCTGTGACACAGTTTGTTTTTCCTCCTCCACTGCTGCAGAGATGAATGAGCATGCTAACAGCCAGCTCACTCCAGGTATATTATAGTCCTCCTTAATGCTGTCATCCCTATGCCAATTCTCTCTCTCTCTCTCTCTCTCTCTCTCTTTAAAATCTGTTTCTGTTTCGAGAATTTTGTAGAACGTCCATGTTTCCTTTTTCCCATTTTTTTTAACAGAAAAGAGCTATTGGTTTAAAGGAATTGCCAATTTCCGTTATGTACATACCAATAAACAGTTTTACTGTCGTGTTTTACCATAAAATGCACTAAAGAGACAGATTTTAAATGCTCTTGCTTATTCATGAATTCCATACAGTGCAATGATGGTTCCAAGAGCTGTTAATGTTCTTAACCGTCTCCACAACGGTCTTCACTGCAACAGATTTGCACCCAAATTACACTCGCCATATCAATGGTATGCAAATCTATCATATCCACAGCCTCATACTTTAAAAATATGCTACAGACTGACTTGTTGCACAGATGGCCTTTGTACAATGCTTGACTTCACTGAGCTCCCGAGGCCCATTTTTTCAAAAAATGAAGGTAAATGCCAAGGTGCTTATGTGGCTATTAGGGGTGTAACGGTACGCTAAAATCGTATTCGGTTCGGTACAGTGTCTTGGAGAGCTCGGTTCGGTTAATTTTCTGTACAAAACAATAAAAACTTACAAAATCTTTATTTTGAAAAGCTGCCAATACACAATAGAATTCTTGCATAAAATAAATAAAAGTGACACTTTTGGGTGATATTTTAAATAAATTGCACTCTTTATAAAGAAATACAATTTTTTTTTTAAATAAAAAATTAAATACTGCAACTAGTTATGATAGATTAACCTATCCACATTTTCTGAAGAGAGCACAGATCTGGTTACAGTGACAATATCTCCAGCAGTAGAAAATGTTAGATGTGTTGCCTGCCCGATCTCCGTGGAACAATGTCGGCATGCAACTTTAAATTTATCCACTCGTCTATCCCCGTTATGTATTTTAACAGAGAAGCAAAAGTGTTCCCAAACAGGAGACCGTAGTGAGGTGGGAGGGTCTTCAAGCTCTGGCTTCTCTTTCGCTTTTGCCATTTCTCACAGCTACTCGTGCAGCGCTACTGTGTTTCACTCAATAGCGTCCGTGCGGAAACTCGCCTAGGAACATAGTTCCGCTGCGCTTAATATCGCGCTAATAATACATTTATATAATTTAATAAAAATACAGAATACCGAAACGGTACGCAAGTGTACCGAACCGAACAGGCCGTACCGAAACGGTTCAATACATCCCCGTGAACCGTTACACCCCTAGTGGCTATGGATCTAATTGGAACAAATTAACTTGATTAGTTATGTAAGAGGGACAATATTGTAGGGAATAGAGGGTCTATACGTGGCATCACGGTACCAGGTGGAGTGAGTGTGGCAAGCCTATTCATGCAGTTTAAACCACAGACACTGAAAATCTCATTGACTGTTTGAACTTGATTTTCAAACACTTCGAAAGGAAATGGTTTGGCCCATTTAAAATCTACAACTGAAATCCAAGAGCTGAATCTTTATGGCTGGTCAAGTAACTGAAACCTATTAATGTCAGGAAATCCAAGTGATTTGCGAATCTACAGAAAGCTAGTCTTTGGTTAGCATTTGGTAAGTCGTGGGGGTCACAGTTGAGCACAACTCTTTTTAACTACAGTATGTAATCATCATAACAACTGGTTCTGCACTTTTAAGTATTATAACTAGCCATTTCGTTAGCAACCCAGTCTTGCTCAGTCTCAGTGGAGTGGGCATGGCCCAGTAGGAAAGCAACGGTAATGCATGCAAACTTGCAAAGTTCCATAAAAGACACCCAACTTGCTGCATCTCCACTTTTAAAAAAAAAGGAAAAAAGGAAATGTTTTTCCTATTAGGAAAAACATTTAGGGGTTTTTAGAGAAAACTCACAAATTAGAGCCAACTTTTACTTTTAATGTTTAAATTTTAAAAATATTTCCCCCCCCCCCCCCCCCCCCAAAAAAAAGTGACTTTTTTTAGAGTGTGGGTTAAATGGTGGTTAATGGGAGTTCCACCTTTAAAACATGTTTACATTTCTAATCCTTTGAAATATTGAATGGGAATGACAGCAGCCTTCAGCTTTGCTTAGTCTCTATGAGTCCAGAATGCTGTGGCACTCTGAATGCTCTCATAACAATAAACGAGGACAAGGTCTATGTTTAGTGTTGAATTCAAAGAAGGACCAGTGGAGATCTAGAATGACGTTTGCCCTTTTGAATGCTTCTAGACAATGTATAATCCTAGAGATCAATCAGTGAGCACCAACAGCTTCTTCCATGTAAATATCAACAAATGGAATCAACACTTTTGCAGGGCACGGATATAATACTAATATTATGTAACTAGATTTACTATGGGCCTGCCAGGATTCTTGCAGGTTGTCAGATTTTTCTCACAAAAAAAAAAAAAAAAAACAGCAGGCCTGACACGGATTCCTGTCAGCGATTGTACTTTTGAATGGTATCCACTTTCTTAGAGATTTCACAGAAATTAGTCTCCTGAGAAAACAGTGTGACAGCTGTGTTCTGCAGACATGAATGAAAACCAGCTTAGTGTTCGCTGAGGCTTTTTTTTTGCACAACATCCACAAACAGCAATCATAAATGTAGTCTGTATTTATTTGGAGACTGCTTTGTCTGGGTTCGATCACCTTTTAAAATAAGTCTTTCCTTGACCAGAAAAATCAATCCTGGTAAACAGAGCAGTGCTTTACATGTTTTTGTATCTGTATTAAATCCATTAGTGCTGCAATCGGACCTAAAAAGTTACACCCGGCTTGAGCCCAAGAGAATTTAGCCTGACCCGAACCAAACCCGAGATTACTCAAATGCAAACACTGCTTACCAGAATTAGCTATTTCAACATAATCACAGAGACAAAAACATATTTCACCTGCTCTGCGTCAATGTAAGCACATAACATGGCGCCCACCGCAGAGCTGAGTCTGTGTAGAATTAAATATATTAAGCCCAGACCAAACTCAATTCGTCAAGTCCTGACAGGCTCCCTCAGGTTTGGGCAATGATCTTCAGCTCTACCCATCATACCTTTTCAGGGCTATTAGTAGGCAGAGAAGGCCCCTACCGAACCATATAAATTGCATTGATGGTGTTTTTTTAGGACAGCACTTTAAAATAGGACAGGTTTACCTATAAAAATAACGAAAAACAAGAGTTAACTGGTACCATTAAAATGAATAAACGTACCCAGTACATTTAGTGATAAATTATTATCAGTCTAAAGCCTTATTATAAAAATTTTAACTGGCCCAGGACCAACTTTACAAAAAGACCCCTCTCCGAATTGTTTGTAGCTTGCTCTTGGCAAAAGGAGCTGACTTTTCAATTGTAAATATCTCTTAGATTTGGAGAATTCTAAAACTTCACCAATTTTTTCCTTAACTATACGCTAACCTTAATATAAACTAAAACAAATGGAATCCGATGCAAAAGAAACAGGCGTTTTGACAACAATTGCAAACAATGTAAAGTAAACTGGTTCCTTTCATAGTTCAGTCTGGAGCTAATACAAGCATGTTTACTTACAATAACAACAATTTAACGACACAGCTCAAGACTATAATGAACTCAATAACAATTGCAGAAACTCGTTTTTGTGGTATTTTCAAAAGTTTTTGCACAGCACTACTGCAAATCAAAATCAACGTAGCACAAATGCAATATTATCCAACTAAATGGAAACGATATGTTTCACAAATCGTGAAAATGTGCACCAAAACATCTAAAAAAACTCAGCATTTCTTAAAAATATAGAGAAATAACAAACAGAAATCCTGCATTTAGCACAACAATTAATACAAAGTCAATGTTTGTAGATTGTCAATTGTTTCGCTGTGATTTATCATCCGTTTAATGCTGTGCTTGTTCAGGGGTCAGGGTAGAGGCAGTATTTTAATAATGTCTGAGAGCAGGAATACAGTTTCAAGGCTGTTTTGAATGCAGAATCGGTTGATATTCACCTGCAGTGCATTGGTGTTGACCCTGAGGATCAGACTAATTCACCTCACCAGCATGAAACTGTCTTTTTTCCATTGCTATTCTCCCTGTATCCTCACTCTTCTCCTCAAAGCTTTTATATTATCTTTGTTTAAAAAAGTAAAACGACTCATTTGAATGTTCTCTCGTGTAGCAAGATTGCAGACTGGTGCAGATCATCAGCACAAACTTTAAAACATCAAAATATTGATTTATTTAAAGAACGAACACATCTGAGATCCCCTTGCAATTAGATCTCAAGCTGTTACTTCCATCGCTTCAAATGCTTCAGTTTCAAATGAATCCTAGCATCAATCTGTCTGACATTTGAACAAGGGGTTGTTTTTTTGTTTTGGAAATGCTGCCTCTAGTGGCAAATTAATACAGGGTGTGCTGTTGAACTTAATAATTCACTGTTACCATCGTTTGCATCAAATTTGCATGTTGCATGAAAAGAGGGGAAGTTTGTGTTCGTGCTTCATCCTCTGTGCTTTCAAGCTGTTGACCTAAATCTAAAAGAGTGATTCGTTTCAGTCTGCTTTGCTCTTGAACTCGGCAAACCCCATCGGAGCTCTGGCAACGACATTCCAAAAGTCTGCCTTTATTCTTCCCTTCTTACAAAACACAGTCACTGGCCACTTTATTAGGGACACCTGTCCTATGGCAAATTTCTAATCAATCACATGGCAGCCACTCAAAGCAAGGCCTATCTGTGGCATCTGAATGGACAACAAATGATTTAAGTGAGTTTTTACCAGATGAGCTGGTAAAGTACTCCAAAACTGATGATATACTGGATTTTCACACACAACTATCGCTAGGGTTTACAAAGAATGATCAGAAAAAGAGAAAATGCCTGTCTATCAGTTGGAGCTGATAGAAAGGCAACAGTACAACTCAAATAATCACTCATTACAATCGAGGTCTGCAGAAGAGCATCTCAGAACACGTTGAACCTTCTGCTACTGAAGTAGAAGGCCACACCACGCCACTGCTGTCAGCTAAGAACAGGAAACTGAGGTTATAATTCGCACAGGCTCAACAAAATTGGACAAAGACTGGAAAAAACGGCACAATTTGGAAAAATGTCACTTTAAGCGATCACAATTTACAATTATGACTCAACTTGCTTGTTATCAAGGAAAATGCACACACAGATTAACGATAATGCTGAAATTTCTCAAATGAGATACAGTGTACAGAAACACAATGAACAATGTTTTCAAAATAAAACAAAATTAAATAACGGTAACATCTTTACATTTTAGAATAAAATTACATTAAATTAACTTTAAAATACAGTAAAAAGTAGAGCTAAATAAAACAAATAAATGTATATTTTTACATTTTGCATGTTTAAGCTGGATGTAATTTATCAATGTAAAAATAACAAGGATATTATTAATAACTGGGCTAAAAACATGGCTGGTTACCATTTTTTTCATCGACTTATACTGTTGTTTCTGAGAGCCGTTGCAAAGATTAGGCGTTTTACATGTAAAACTTAACTTCGAGATACGAAAGCCACCTTGGAACGGATTAATTTCATACCTCGGGTACTACCGTACTATGGGAAGAGTACCAGCGGAAGGTTATTACCGAACCTGAGGAACCTGTGCGGTCATATGAATTTAATCACACCTGGCAGCAAACAGAATCCAGTTTTATGACTAATAATACTTACTCTAGAGATAATCTCCAGAGACAAGCGTCTGATTCACACTCACTGTGTCCATTCTTGTGTCTCTCGCGGCAATAGAAGCACATCACAGATATAACCTCGCATCACAGAGCCCGAATCTAGCCCGAGTCGAGTTAAAAGAATTAAGTCCGAACCCATTTCGTCAGGTCCCGACATGCCCTGTCGGGTTCAGCAAAGATCATCACTGCGGAAAGTCACGTGACCACATTTAATATAATTGCAACATTTGCTGTAATGGAATCGCAGAGGCTGACATCACAATTACGATTGCGAGATCGATTTTCGTGCAGCACGAGAAAAACCGTTGCCTTATCTGATGAGTCTTGTCTTCCGCAGAGACATTCATATGGTAGGGTCACAACAACATAAACGCAAAGATGCGTGCTGCCTTGTATCAAAGGTTCAGGCTGATGGTGGTGGTGTAAGGGTGTGGGGAATATTTTCTTGGTACACTTTGAGTCCATTAGTATCAACTGAACATCCTGTCCAGAGTACTGCCAACCTTTGTACTGTTGCTGACCATGTCCATCCCGTTATGACCACAGTCTACCCATCTTCTGATGGTTACAACCTCCAGGACAAAATGCAGGACTTGTTTCTTGAACATGACAATGAGTTCACTGTACTCAAATGGCCTCCACAGTCAACAGATCTCAATTAGAGCGTTATTGGGACTTGGTGGAATGTGAGATTCACATCATGGATGTGCATCTGCAACAAATGTGCATCTGCAACAAATTTATACCATGAAGGCAAAAGGAGACAAGGTGTACCAAATAAAGTGGCCAGTAAGCGCAAATTTCTGTTTATCAGGAAGTTTAGATTAATAAGGAAATGTTTACAACAACTGAATTAATCATGTCAAATCCCGTGCTGTTTTTGGTAATTGCCAGGCAAATTTTGCCAAAGAAAGTCTCTGTTTGTGTTCATAAGTCAGGCGATGCTTGGCTGGAGAGACAGTTGTCAGCCGGCGGACAGTCTCTGCATCACTGCAGGCTGTTTAATGATACAGCGGGGAATAACAGACACGCCATTGCCAGAACTTCCCTCTGGAAGACATGTGTTGAGTGGATGAGGAGGAGGAACAACATGGGGAAGCCGCCAAAATCACATGCATAAAAGAAGTGAATAGGTTACACAGAGATGCTTCAACACAGATTGTTGCCATGGTGACACACAATGAAAGGAGGGTATTTATTGCAAAGAACATCTGGTTTTTATTATATGTCTAGGATGTGACAATGGCTTTCAGCTTCAAGCATGTGGTGGATGCCACAATATGTTGAAAACCGCTTGCCATTTGAAACAGCTTTATTAAGGCTTTTTTTTTCTTCAGATGGTCACATAAATACCGTGATGCTCAAATTGAGCCCAGTAGGAGCTTGGATCTTCGGCCAGCATTTTGGAAATGCAAATGTCTACTGCGTTCTAAAATGTCTATAGGACTGGCAAGTTGTCCTGTCTGTGTCCTTGTGCTGATGCTTATTATTAGTAAGAATGGTTGAAAATAGAGTGCTACCCCTTTTTTTCACCCCTTGAATTGTAAGCAGAGGTTGCCACAGATTTGCTAGGAAGTCACTTTATCTTTGGGGTTGGTTCTGAACACATTGAGTAGCTGTTTTATAAGAATTCTTTTTTGAGATGCTCATTGAAATCACAGTTAAAGGGGGGAGGGGGGTATTTTGCAAAATCTACTTTATTGAGCTTTTGTCGTGTTATAAAGTCAGTCCCTCATTAAAAACGCACCTTAATTGTGACTTTGAATCATTCATGGATATTTGAGTAATCTTGAATCTCCTGCGGTAGACATTGTCGGGTGTTAAAACGCCCCGTTTTGCGAAGCCCCGGGCCATTTGTATAGCTCCGCCTCTTTCCCCTGTCTGCTGCTGCCCCGCTCCTCCCCCTCCAGCTCCGGCAAAGACTCGCGTCTACGGCTAAGGGAGCTACTGTTAGCAACAGCTGGTCTCAAAAAAATGGTTAAAAAGCTTATAAATGTATTATTTCATAACAAAACATAGTTTCATTTTGATGCATATTTTTAATTTCCTAGTAAAATGTATCCACAAAATTATGTAAATTTACAAGAGGACATTTGCCAAGCAGACACGTCTTTAAAACGTCTCTGTACTTGGTCCAGTTCCGCCGAAAACTCACTTTCTGGGTCCGACGTAGGTTCGTGTGCATAGGTTTGTACAATATCCTCCGTTACCATTTTGCAAAAACATGATTGTAATGTTTTTACTATGAAAATATAGCGGCGTTCGGAAAATGAAAACAAACGGTGGCAGTGCGCATGGAGTATGACGCACTGAAGAGGGCTGGCCGGAAAGAAGGAGGGGCTCTTAAAGAGACAGGTGAATATCAGGGTGTTATGTGCAGCCAAGATGCCAAGTCAAATTGTTACTTGAGTGTGCTATAAAAAAACACTATATGCCTGAAAAACATATAATACCCCCCTTTAAAATCGGTTATTTTAATAACTATTATTAATTTTAGAAGACTGTATTTTACGATTTCACCACAAGGGCCTGCCTTGTAGGTCAAAGAATGGAGCGGCCCAAACATAGATCAAATCTGTGCTTTTTATTTATTTTTACAGAAAGACATACATTTTAATATTATATAAATATTGACATATAACAACATTTATACAAACATATGTGTAACATATATCTGACTTAAACAAGCATTTGTGTAACATTTGGGACCTATTTGGACATATATGAGCATTTGTGTGATATATGTGACGAGTCACACGTGAACTTATATGTGAAATATATGTGCAAAAGTGTGACGTGACAGCGGGAACTATTTAATGAAGCTGCAAGTTGAGGACCTTTGAAGTTCTATTTCTCAAGCTATAGAATCTGATGTACTTATCGTCTTCCTCAGTTGTGCAGGTGGGCCTCCCACTTTTCTTTCTACTCTTATTAGAGCCTGTCTGTGCTGTTCTCTGAAGGAAGTAGTACCCACCGTTGTAAAAAAAATCGTCAGTTTCTTCGCAATTTCTTGCATGGAATAGCCTTCTTTTCCAAGAACAAGAATAGACTGTCGAGTTTCACATGAAAGTTTTCTTTTTCTAGTCATTTTGAGCATTTTTTCGACCCCACAAACATGATGCTCCAGATACTCTACCTGCTCAAAGGAAGGTCAGTTTTTTTGCTCCTCTATCCACCAAAACCTTTTTCAGCTGACAAGATTCTTCTGCATACATTTGACATATATATGCATTGTTTCTTACATACAAAATAGCTTTGCAATGGAACATTTCACCCAAAGTGAGCTGGCGATCAGAAATCTTGAGACTTTTATTATTATTATAACAAACTGAGACCAATGCATTTGCAGACATCTGATAATATCTAAATCCGAGTCCTCAGGAACCCGATGGTTACTGTGTAACATGCTGAGTCACAATTAGCGTAAGAAAGCATCTAGCTGAAAGATAACTGTCTGATTGCCATGGGCGTAATTGCACACCCCTGCTGTACTTCCTTTCAAATGCTAGCCACTGTTCAATGAAGACACAAAAGACTCAGCCAGAGGCATAGTTTTTGGCAAGTTTACACACATGCCCACAACTCACGGCTGATGCTAAATAATTTCTGAGAACCCCTTCAGCGAGATCGTGTGCACATCTAGCGAATGGTTGAGGAAAATGGCACACTGTGTCATTTGCACCCAGTTCACCGCAGAGTCACCACAAGTGTTTGAAATTACAAATGAAGTCAAAGCTGCAGGGAGAGAAAGTGCTTCAAAGGGTCTGGTGTCAGTTATGTAGTAACTTTCCCGGTGGGGGTCTGCACATGTCAGCACGTCTTCAACTTAAAAGCATAACTGCAGGCAAACCTACCACTGGGACAGAAAAAAAAATACCCAACATTCTGTGATTTTCTCTTTGCGTTGAATTTAAATGAAAGGTGAGTGGATTAAGACAAAAAGTAGGTATGTGTTTCAGCCTAAGGAGCCGGACGACTTTCATATTCAGCTTAGTGGTGATGATTCAACACCTTGAACGTGAGTCAACATTGAGATTGAACAGCACTTCAAAACTTCTTTATCTCATGGTGGTTTCATACAGTTTACAGTAAATACAATACAAAGTGCCATGGAGATTTGTTCATTTCCACACACAAAAAGGTGATTTCATTCATTCATTCATTCAAGCCCATGTTGCAAAAATGAGTGCACCTCAATAATAGTCTTAGAACAAAAACACAACGGTAGAAAAATCGAATTTACATGCGTTTAACCACAGGTGAATCTAGCAATTCATTTAAGAAAGAAAAGTACTCAACAAAGAAAAATCCTTCACATTTCATGCTACCAGCAACGACTCCCCATGGAAGAAAAATATCACAAAATCTGAGAAAGGGAATATTTTCTAGACATAAAAAGGCGAGAGGTACAAGAAGATCAGAAATAAAGAAATTTGGTTAGAAAGAGACAACTTTGTCTCGTGTCCACATTTCTACTCATTTCAAATATAGCTATGTAAGGCTTTTTGTGTCATCGCTTTCTGGAGTATTTATGATCATATATAAATTTGCACACCAGTTCTTCCGTAACTTCTATACGAGAGTGTTCCTTTTAGTCTGAAAGCATTTAGGACTCCCAGTGTCCTTTTACTTCAATCTGCGGTGCACAATGAAAGCAATTCGGATATGCAAGACCATTTGAAAAGCAGTGGGTTTCAGGAACAGAGTATTTTTATATAATGACCCCCGTGGTCATTCCGGAACATTCTTCTGTGTTATGTGCCTGATATCAGAATGCAAGACTTTGGTACATGCCGCTTTTCAAAGTGCTATTCTGAAATAATTCATGGCGCTTAATAGATGTATATTCCAAACTAGAAAAAAAAATTGCCTTTAAACTCAAGAGCCGGATGAACAGAATTCATACTTTCCTACATTTTAGATTTGTTTAAATGGATATTCTGGTAGACGCAAACATTTCCAACACACAGCAATATTTTCATCTGCACACATCCGTCTTCTGAGTCGGTTTACCTCAATGCCGTAATGACAATAAACTTCCATTAGCACGGTATTATTTCAAAATAATAAGCTGCATATTTTCATAGTCCTCTCGTGTACATTCGCAGACATGCCTGAGGGAAATTAGTTTCCATAGCCACAAGGAACAACTCGAGCTAATTACAACAGCATGTCTTTTTAATACGGCCATTACATTATGAGGTGTTATCAGCTCTTTTGACAACAATGTTTACCTAAAACAGCAGTGAACTTTACATTTCTCTCTAGATAAGATTTTTTCCTCACAGAACAAAATTTAAATGGCACCTGTGTGAAGACACGACTTAATCATTTTCCTATAATTGTGCACTGCCGTTCCTTCTTCTGTGTTTGTGATGCTCCAACAAATTGGATTAGTCTGCAACTCCATCACGATGCAATCACAGCAGCCCAAGACTAAGGCTGTGGAATCAGGAGCGAGGGTAATTAAAACACATCCGCTGTTTCTTTTACGTGAGCTATAATAAATGAGGAAGGTCAATAGCAGAGCTCATTTTCCATTTACACTCTTTGCCCTGTAAGCACAGTAAGAGGAAGGAGGGAGCAAGCTAACTAGGATGCGTTAGCATGGCTCCTTTAGGCCCTGACCTGTTTGTTTATAATTATGTGCTGTGTGTGGTAAGAAGTTAAGTGATGATGGGGGTCAGGAAATGTTTGAGGATGCTTGCATTAACAGATTTTTGCAAATAGTTGGCTGGCCTTAAAACAATAGAGACTCTTGGGAATCCCAACTTCCTGTAGAACACTAGAGGGTTCAAAAGACCTGCAACTTGTAATCAACCTCATGCAAGAAAATAATAGCAACATCTTAAATAATTAGCATTTCTCCACATTTTCTCCTCAGACCATATTAAACAGTGGTGTTCACTGGAGATTTTAGTGCCTACAGTGTAGTTCACTGTATGATAAAGCTAAATGCTGAAGCTAGAAGAAAGCGGTAGAGCCCTATAGGGGATTTCTTTAAATACAACACTGCGACAAAGTTGGAGTATTGTGCTGGATACAGGCAACAACAAATGAAGAGACCTCAGGGAAAAGTACTCATAGGGATGCTAATACAGAGTATCTAGTCTGGATTAACCACATCTTTCATGGGTGTGTCTACTTTTGTATTCCCAGGCTGAAGGCTGGGAAATTTCCCAAGAAAGAGAAAGTGGCAGAACCCTATATGGGATTTCTTCAAATACAACAATGCGACAAAAGCAGGGGTATTGTGTTGGAGACAGTCGCAGAGCCCTATATGGATTCCTTTGAATACAAAAGTGCAACAGAAGCAGAAGTATTAAGCTGGGGACGAGCATCAAGAAATGAAGGAGAGATCTCAGGGAAAAATACTCATAGAAATAGTGATAAGTATCTAGACTGGATTAACCACATCTTTAATGTCTGCTTTTGTATTCCATTTAGGCTGGGAAATTTCCCAAGAATGAGAAAGCGGTACAGCCCTATATGGGATTTCTGCGCAACAAATAATGAGTAGTGTGCTGGAGACAGGCAACAGTGAGGAAAAAAAGTGAAAAGTGAGTGGAAGATTTAGGATTAAAAGCTGATTCATGCAGCAAAAAGGACATAGATCCAATTGCACTCTTTAAAATGGCGTAAAGATAAAACCCTTTTCCTCAGGTGTTTGGATGTTGACATTTAGGAATTATTGATGAATATTGTTTTTCTTTTATTAGTGATGTGGTTAAGTTGAACAAATCATTTGATTCCTTGACTCGTTTCCAACGGGAAATTCATTTTTATGTTGTTAAGATGTTAGTGAAATTAAGCACATGTTTGCTATTTATAACCATATGCACAAACAGCAAAATTTGGTCAGTGAAAATATATAAAATATACAAGCAATATATTAGTAGGAAATGTATGGCTTTCTAGATTTCGAATCAATGTTCAGTAGATATTACCACCACAACTATGCATCATATACAGGAGGCTCAATTGAACAATAATCAATTGAAAATAAACTATAGGGAGAAGGGGCTAAATGAGGACAACTAAGATGAAAAGGGATCATCTGAGAAGCTGTTATTTACACCTTCCGTCTTGGTGGTAGTGCTTATTGACTTTCCTTTGTCTCTGATTAACTGTGAAAGCTTTGAGAAAGATACATCAAGCCAAACATAATGGACTTGGAAGTGATCTGACACGCTTGTTAATTTACAAACACGTGTGCTCCTTGGATAACGATGCGTTTGAGTGGAATTCTGCAGAGAATAACTACAAATTTCATTATACTAATCTTCTTCCAAGTGTCTTTGCGTCCCATCAAAGGCTGATGGATGTGTTATATCATAATATCAGATAAAGAGGTGACCTTTACATGCTTCAGGGGAAAATTTGAATAGCTATATCCTTTGATAACAGGGAAAGTGTCTTTTTTTTTTTTTAAAAAAGGGAAGAAAAATAGTCACATTCCACAATGTCTCATATATTTGTATGTCCTTTTGTGCTTCAATCTGGATGGACAGTGATGTTACCTAGCAACTACACAGTCTGAAAGAGGCTACACTTCATGGTTGTGTGAATTGCTTTAATTGTTAGTGCTGGGAAGGTACAAACCCATCTGTGAGAAGCAGCACAGGGATAAAGATAAAGGAGAGTTGCTGGTTTAAAACTACAGATGGTTTGAAAGCTATTGAGAAATTTATGATGAATTAAATACTTATTTACAATGCATAAAAGTTAATTAAATGAGTAAGTTGGATGCCAGCTGGCATTATATCACTGAATCACTGTGGAAACAACGCCAAGGTCAACACTGAATGAATGTTGAAGAATATTTGATGCTACGATGTTTTTTTCTTTTTAATGTTAACTTTTTGCTTCCAATTTTCAAACAATGTTGCTTTTTGAGTATTTTGCTCCCTTCATTACATTGATGAGTTGATGTAAAGAAAAAAAAAAGCGTATACTTAAACGCTGGCATTTAGAGTGTGGATTAAAACGTATTTAATCAATTAACAACTGTGCAATTTCTTCGCCTTAAAAAGATGAGAAACACCTGTAATTTTTGCCATATCTACATATACGGACTTGGAAACCCTCGTTATCAGTATAAAAGACACCTATCCACAAATTCCACTATGGCTAAAGTCAAAGGAAACCAAAAGAAAAATTGTAGACCTGCACCAGTCTGGGTATCTCTCTTGATCAGGAGCTCCATGCAAGTCCTCACCCTGTGGGGTCAAACTGGTCGCAAGAACTGTGAGCAAAAATCCCAGAAACAGACGGGAGGACCTAGTGAATTACCAGCAGATAGCTGGGGCCTAAGTACCATCAAATCCTGCAGTGATAAAAGTGTATGCCTGCTTAAGTCAGGGAAGGTTCTGAATGTTCAGAAGGTTTTCTAGATAGCAGTTGGGTTATCCAAAAGAGGACTGGGAGAATGTCCTGTAGTTGGACAAAACCAGGATAGACACACTTACATGAGAGTGTTTTCCACCAGCAAAGGAGCAAAAAGAAATATTCTTACTGTAAAACATGGGGGTGGAAACATCATGCTTTGCATTTTTCCAGATTGACTAGAATGCCTGATAGGTGAAAGTATATGAACAGTTTCATGTTAAAACATGTGAAACATGGCTGGATCCTTCAGCATGACAATGATCCCAAACACTTTTTAAGAGATTGAACTTACACAGTTGGTGGGTGACTAAATATACCCCCCCCCCCCAATTCCAAACGGTATACTGCAAATGAATGACTAAACATACCAACTGTGAAGAATGGGGATGGAAACATCATACTTTGGGGCAGTATTTCTGCAAAGGGACCGGGACGACTGATGCAAAACAATGACTGTGCCATAAATAGTTAAATTTTCAGCATGACAATAAGGCCTGACATTCATGGTCAGGGAGTAGCCTAGCCAGTCTCCAGATCCTAACCCACCCACAGAAAATCTTTGAAGGGAGTTGAAAGGCCCCAAAGCATCACCGCTCTAGAGGAGATCTGCATGGAATAATGGGTTGAAATACCAGTAACCGTGTGTGAAAGCCTTGTGAAGACAGAAACCATTTCATACTTTCATTCCCAACAAAGGGTTTTGTCCGTAAATACTTGTTTTCCACCAAATAAATGCAAATAAATTAATTTAAAATCATACAATATGATTTTCTGTACTTTCTTTTGTTGTTTTCGCTTATATTTGAGAGCTATGACGAAAATAACAGGCCTCTCTTATCTTTTGATAGTAGGAGAACTAGCAGAAATGGTGGTTGACTAAAAACTTCTTCCCTACTGGAGTTGTAAAAGTTTAAGTTCCCCTAATTCCAAACGCAGAACATTTACAACTCCCACAAACCAAGCTTTTGGCCACTTTAATGGAAGCTCTGTTCTATTTGGCTGGAATAATACAAGTTTATGTTGATGTTTATCAAAACTGAGCCCCCTTGCCTCCACTGTCCTTGGTGTTGATGTCATGCTTAACTGATATTTCAATCATCTTAGAAGGTGACCAGCTTCCAGACCATTAATTCCAATATGTTTAATGGTACACAAGCTGAATGTGATTTTTGACATTGTTAGTTTCCTCTCGTTACGCTTCAGGAGTTTTTCAAATCTGCATTTTTGCAGATGACTGTATTTACCTAGAGACATCTTATAAAGCATCGAAGACAGTTTGCATTTCATACAAAGCAGTACATAACTTTTGGGAATAAAAACTCTTGAATGGTCTTTAAAAGTAACTGAATCTGAATATGCTCCAGTGATCGGATTCTAACCAGAGGCCTTGTTTGTTTAAGTATTCCGCTGATTAGAGATGCACCTCAGGTTAATGAGAAATGCAAGCTCTTTGAGGTGTAGTGTGCATGATTAAATTCAAGTGGGATGGCTAATGATTTTTTGCCTGCTGAAGAGAATAATCCTGTGACGATGGAGATATGCACAGATGATTATTGGATCTCACTCAGTGACATTGCTTTGATTTAGAATGCGCTGTGTGGTGATCTGCTGATTGGATTCATTTTAGAAGTCCAGCTAAATTTCTTGGTGACCCTTAACAATCTTTTCTTGGGTTTAACTAAAGTCTGACTATTGTTAGGATTATTTTCCAGCGGACTATACAACAAAATTAACCAGAAACAAGATTTAATTGCCTTAAACCATACCAATCCTTACTTTTAATTCACACAATTGATGAAAACAGTTTTTAAATGTTTAAAAATCCTCATATCAGAATGAGGAGAAGGGGCCTGACAAAGGAGAGGAGATGGAATCAGTTGAAAAAGAGGTGAAGGTGCCAGAGGAGGGGAAATGAGAATGAGCCAGAGGATGGGAAGAAGAAGAACCTGAACGTATGAGTGGAGAAGGAGGTGGATGAAAGGAAAGAGAAGAAGCTGTGTGAACGAGAGACAAAGGAGTGGAGAACGAAATGGATGAAGGAGAACAGAAGGAGCCAGATGAAGGAGAGGAGAAGCAGTCAGATGATTGAGCAGAACAATCTAGTGGAGAAGGAGATGGGTGTAAGAAAGCAGAACGAGCTGCATGGAGGAGGGAAGGAGCAGCCAAAGGAAGAAGAGGAGAAGGAGCGGACAAGGAGGTGGGTGAAGGAAAGGAGAAGAAGCTGCATGAAGGAGAGGAAAGGCAGTCAGAGGTTTAAGCAGAACAAACCAGTGGTGGGTGTAAGAAAGAAGGAGCTACATGGAGGAACGAAGAAGGAGCCATAGGAAGAAGAGAAGGAGCTAAAAGAATGAGTGGACAAGGAGGTGGGCGGAGGAGAGAAGCAGGATATGGATGAAAAAGAGAAGGAGCCATCTGAAGCAGATGAGAATGAGTCAGAAGAACGAAAGGTGAAGGAGCTACATGAAGGTGAGAAGAGCTGGGAGAAGGAGACAGATGAAAGAGATGGCAAGGAGTCGAATGAAGGATATTAGATGAAGACAGCGAAAGGAGAGGAGATTGAGAGTGGTGAAGGAGACGCAAAGGGGCCAGACGAAGAATATGAGAAGGAGCTGGACGATGAAGAGGAGGAGACAGATAAAGAAGACTTGGGAGTCATTGGAGGTTGCAATACGGGTCTGGAGTTCAGGAATGTGAAAGGAGAGAATAGGTGCGTTCGACTTCATGCGGCGCTGCGCAGACCAATCGGCGGCTGACTTGAAGTAGTGCATGCCGGTTAGAAATTCTGTCCGACTTGAACCGGCGCTGACGTCACGTGACGTTCACGTGTGGCATCAAAGTAACGCGAGAGCGTTTCGATAACAGCCGGCTTGCTCAGCCAGAGCAGCGTTTTAGGAGCGACTGCACCAGGATATGATGACGTCACAGCTTCTCATGATTGGCCACATTCACCACGATGATGACGATGATCACGCGTGTTTCGTGCTTCAATCCATACAATTGCATAAAAAAATCTATTTGCATGCCATTTCGTAAATAGTTTACGATCGTTTGACTGCAGTAAATTTTTCCCTTAAATTATTTTTATTGGATTTGTGCATAAGTTTATTATTGTCCTTTTTTCATACAGACCACCTATAGTATTCAGCTGCATATTTGAGTAATATTTTTTATGGAATAACTAAAATGTCAGTAATTTAATGTAATGTGGTCAACATTGATGCTGAAATCTGTAGTAGCTGCTTCACTTGCATGTGCTGCATTGTGCTAGTGTGCATTGTCAATTGAAAAATACAACATTCAGATCACTTTTATACACTGGTATAAATAATAATAAAGACATATACATTGTGCTTGTGCATCTATGATTTTTCTAGGTGGTTTTTCTAACCTGCCCTTAGCTAACTGAAGGTAAGAGTTAAATGTAAAAAAAATACATACCACAGAACACGACATAACTACAAAATTATACTACATAACTACAATCTAGATCAAACTACAAAAAACCACAGCCTAATTTCTTATAATGTACAGGTCATTCATGTTCAATGTTTTTGGTTTATTAAAACTTGTTTATGCCATAGATATCACATACATTCTAAACCACAAAAATTACAAACAGACAACCACTTAAATCAGACAAATTGAAATCTGTTACGAGTTAATCTTTTAAGCGCACATATATGTTCATTCTGCTGCATTTCTTCCAACAAAAAAGGTATTTCTATAACTTCCAGTTCATCTGCGACAAAGTAGGCAAACGCCACGGGACGTGCCATGTTTCATGAAGCAACGAGATTCCCAACGTGTCCGACTTGACGGCTCTGTTTTCAGCTCCTCCCCGGCTACTTTCGGCTAATCTCGACGATCGGTCTGCGCAGTGCTGCATGAGCTCGAACGCACCTAATGAGTGTAGGATGAGGAGGTGGAGACCATTAGGGCAGAAACAGGGGGCAGACAAGTGGCGTGTGAATTGTGTTTATTTTGGTAGATTTGCATTTGCCAAACACTCCACCAAAAATCCACAAAATTGCACTTTGCTATACAACTTTCAGGACAATTACAGAGATCACGAATACATTACGATCATCACGCTTTTAGTCACCAAACGGACGGTAAATCAGTTTTAAACGCAATTGGAATCCACTCCAGGTGGCCATTTTCACGTGTAATTTTGCATGTTTTTCAACAAACTGTATCCACTTCTTGCACTAATCCAGCAGAGAGGCTTGGAAGGCTCTGTTCCCTGAACGAGTTTAACGTCATCCTCACACCTCTTTGAATTACTGTTCTCTCCATGCCTTGCTTTATCAGCAACAAGTAACGCCAGCAGATTGGGGATGCAGCTTATTTCCAATGTCACAGTCAAAATGCAGCCTTGAGAGTAAACAACATCAACCGAAGCTGACAGAAATAAGATATGGAAGGGGGGTCTGGCCTTCTGAAACATTTTCCTTACGTGTCAAAATGAGATTTCAGAAGTTCCATCAGCTTGTCTTCAGCCAGTTTTGATCATTGATTGTTAACGCAGGAATTACTGGTGGGAGCCGAACATGAAAGCGGAAACCCCTGGTTTTCCACCAGCAGAACAGGAAAAATGGTAGCATCTCACCATTACAGGCAAGTGCACCTGGAATATCAATGAGCAGATTCTATTATTGACCTCTTTTACTGATACTATACATTGTTACCAGTGGTACATGAGTTAAAGTAGAGATACACGAGGTAAAACATTACTCCAGTAAAAGTGCTCCCTTCAGAATTTCACTTGAGTAAAGTATTTGCCTTAAAATGTACTTAAGTATCTAATATACTATGATTTATTATGGTTTACAATATACCATTGTCATTTTTGTCAAGACTCTTGCTTAAACAAAGATTTAAAAGATCAAAAGCTTAAATCTACATTTCCTTTAGAACCAGAAGAAATAACATGGTTTCAGAGCAGGACTTTTGAAATTAAGGTTTATCTTGAACATAGTGGCAAGTTTTTTTTTTTTCTAAACTATTAAACACAGGTTCACAAGTTTTTTTTTTTTTTACTATATTGTAACAAATATCTCTGTGCGTAAATATAATCTGCTCATATCAGATTACCATAACAGAAACTAGTTTCGGGAGTTTCTTCCACCATTTATTAAGTCACAGGCGTCTCATAAAACGCTGCTGCATTCGCGCGCTGTACCCTGACGGGTGGCCCGCGCGTGATTGACCAATGATGTTTTTTTTATCCACTCATAAATAAAAAGGAACGACTGATTTCGCAAAGTGTAGTTGCGTAGCAAGTAATATATTTGACTTTGAAATATAGTAAAGATAAAATAAAAAGCCTCCCCAAATAAAAATACTCGAGTAAAGTACAGATACTAAAAGACACTTAAGTAAGTACACTAACGAAATACATTTACTTCGTTAGTGCCCCCCACTGATTGTTACCCATGTATGTAACTCACTGGTTTCAGCCAGGAAATGTTAAATGTCTTACATTAATGCTTTAAGTTGACTTAGTAAAAGCAGAATGACTCTTGGTCGCTTAAACAAACCACTTCCACAGTCTGGGATCCAGGGTTGACTGTCCCAAGAGCACCATGAATGCTACTTCCTGTTCAAGGACCGTTATCATACTCTTGCTTATCTCTGTGTTCGATAAACCTACTCTAGCTCACTAAGAACATGCCTTTGTCCTCCTTGCAGTGTGACAGTAAGTGTATGATTTATTGAAGCAACCCAGCATTTTTTGTGGTGTTTGTTTTGGAGCTGTTCTTTCCTGGACTGCAGACGTTTCATTATCATTCCTTGTTTTGGAAATCACAGACCACCCCAATTGCTTTAGTCCTTTGACTGATACTGAATGTAAATGATGCAGGAATCCAGGAGTAACCAGAGAGGCAGGCCTTCAAAGCCTGGAGATAATTACTTGTGTTATCACCGCCGAAACAGACAAATCAATCCCCGCCTGAAAGCTTGGACAATTAGCTGCGTTATTGAATTCATGTAGATGAGGCCTCTCAAAAATCTATGCCATTGTAGGTGTCAAGTACCAGCAAATTGAGGACTTGACAAAATAGATTATTGGCTAGAACCTGTGAGTAAATGGAGGGTGAATGAAACAAGAGTGGGACTCGTAATCGTTCTGAAAAACTCTTTTGATGCAACTATGTTTCATTTGGACATTTCTTATTCTCAGAATAAAAGGCAGAGTATTTAAAGTCTGTGCTCAATGAGGATTTCGTGCATTCCTTTTAAGGTACAAGAAAAAAAATCAAGACGCTTAGATGTTATAAGGTTTGACTTGAGTGAAGGGCTCATTGACAATCGAAGAAAATTTATACAGTTTGGAGAGTTCTCTTGAGTCAGGGTTTTCAAAAGAAAAATAACTTTTCTTTCTTGTTTGAGCAAAATCTATGGCGTTGCATAATTCTGCTTTATTGAAACAATTCATGAACTGGGAAGATTATTATTTTTTTGTCACAGATGGATCTTTAGGCACTATAGGCGTCAACTCCAGAAAGAAACGAGTGCCCAAAGCTCTGTCTTGTAACAGGAAGGCAGAATTTATTCGGCCCCCATCTGTGATTACATCTAACCACACCTTCTCCAACAATAACAAAAGATGAGTCACTTACAGAGACAGATAAGACTTGAAGCAGAGAAGGCTGGTTATGTAAATCTTGGCCAATCATCAAAGATCTCTTCCTAAAATCTGATGTAATTTTGTGTAAAGTTTACTTTAAAGACAACCTTTTTAAACAATAAGAAAAAACAAAACAAGATAATGACCCTATTAATGTTGCTGCAGAACACAAACTTTGTCGCGAACGTGAGGTATTTGGCGTGCTAAAAAACTGGAGCTGTCGGCAAGTCACAATCGGACAGTGTGAAATGTGCTCTGACTGGAAATAATGGTGATTACCTGCAGCTAATAACGAACCACATCTAGGGCTACAGGAAGTTGGGGAGGAGATACAAAGGAATAGACAGCAATGCTTTCAGCTCAAAAGGGGCTTCTTCTCTCTTTATTTGGTCAAACTTGCATGCTCATATTTTTGATAACAGTCCAGACCTCGTGATGTTTTAAATTAGTTTTTCGTGAGGGTTTGGTTTCAAGATACCGTTTTAGAACATGAACAAAGTTCCCTGCGATTTGGTCTGAAGTCATGCAGTATGAAATCCCCTGTCATTGATTTATCAAGTATTCAGCAACTGGATGTTGCTCCAGACAGTCCTGCAGTCTGAAGGGACCTGCGACACGACTGCTCTGAAAATTGTGCAGTCTGAACCCAGCTTTAAGGCCAATACACACAGACCTGTGTGTCTCGTTTTCAGTGCGACTGAAACGAGACATCACACATCAGACCGAACGAGTGGTGCCATCCGTTTTTCGCAAAGAAAAAAAACACTGAAAGCTAGTTAATGACGTGAGTAGGATTTAAAAGAGCTGCTCTGTTGCACTTATCCCACATATTCCCAGTTTCTTAAAGGAAATTGTGTCCCACAAATCCTCTCTTTTTTCCACAGCTCCCTGTGAGCAGCCACCAACATTGGCTTTTTTGTTTCGGATCTGTTCACTTCAATCCAGGTTGGCCTAATTTCATAATGTTTCTCGTAAAGATGCCATTTTAAAGCCATTTTTTTATCAGGTTAATTTAAAGCAATTTAAAACACATGGAGTATTAAGCAGTAAAACAATCTGTGCTCTTTACTCTCTCAGTTGCCTTGAGAGCAGACAATGCACCGCTGCTTTCCCCAGAGAAAGATTAGAGTCATTTATACTAATCTACCGGCAATTCACTCGCATCCTGCACCGAACATCCCAAATCCAATCTCAAATTGACATGTCCCCAAGGAACGTTCTCCAATAGGAACTCACTGTTTTTCCCACTTCCTGGATGTACAAAAATCAACAAACATGAGCTCTCTAGGATTTGTGAATTCCACTTTGAAAATCCCAGTTTTTCTACTTTTGCTTTTTTACATTTGGTGTTCATCATAAACATATACATAGGAAAAGAAATTTAGTACTCGTGCATTTTCAGCTAATTAGACAGTTTAACTGTATTTAGTGTGGAGTATTTCTGTCATCTTTATTTCAAGTAGATCATATAAAATTCTACTTAAATATATTATAATTTGTGTCTTATCCATAGGGTCTAACAGAGTCAAAGATGTCTATGAAATGTTATAAACCTCAGTATTTTTCATCATTTATTAGCCTAAATCATAAAAAAAAAGAATAAGGAAAAAATCTGGAAGTTTCAGGAAGCTTCTATCAGATCGTTCTTGCCCACAAAGACCAGACTGTCTCACATTTTGCTGAACAAACACAAAAATAATGGCTGATCTAAATGGCCTAAGGACAGATAATTGCAATACTGTGTAAAAGCCATCGATTTTGACTCCCCCTTCAAATGTATGGGATGGAGAATGGTCTGACTTTGTAAGAACCATTTCTTGTGTTCGACGTATCACTCCTACACCACTCTTACACCTCTACCCCCGCCCCCCACGATCAATGATTTTACCAGTGATGTCAAAGCCAAGATAGATTGTTTGCAAGCATGGGCTGCAAGAAAATGCTTGTAATGGAATGAGTGGCAAATCACATCTACTGCATCTTTTTTGTGTTACATATACCACATAGCTCCAGAGTCCAATATATATAGTCGTGCGGAAAAGTTTGGGGACCCCATACATGTTTTCATGATTTTCCTTTATATACCATTGGTTGTCTGGATAGGAATCATATAACACACTGCTATTTGAGAAGTGAAATAAAGTTTATATGCTTTATAGGAAAGTATGCAAGAATTATTTAAAGTAAATTAATAATTTAGTCTCTAAACACTTCCTATAGTTTCCAATTAGAGTCTGGATTCTGGCAGGTATATAGTACAACTCTTCTTTACAAAACATCTCCACTTCAGTAAGGTTTGATGTTTTCTGAGCATCGTCAGCCCACTTTAAATCCCACAACAAATTTTGGTAATTTTTACAAATTTTCAATAGTGGGTGTTGAACTTCTTTCTTTGTATGAATGCCAAATTTTGAGCTGTATTTAGGATCGCAGTCTTGTTAAAAAATCCCTCCCCGGCGCAATTTTAACACCAGAATCTGTTACTATTGAGTGCAATCCATGTGACCCCAAACTTAAAAAAGATTCCCCAGGTCCTGCATGGGCAACACAGCCCCACAACATGATGAACCACCACCAGATTTTACTGTAGGTAGTACAGTAACAGCCCTTATTTGCACAACAATAATCCTATTTTAGCTTCATCAGTCCGCAGCACCTTACCCAAAAAGAAGCTGGTGTGTCCAAATGTGTTTTAGCTTACCTCAAGTGACAGCGTTTGCAGCAGAGAAAGGCTGCATCTGCAGCATCTGATGTTCTAGCTGGTCTGTGGGTTGTTCGTGACTGTTCTCATCATCTCCCTGCTTATTTAAGACTTTTCTTGGTCTTTCACTTCGGGCCTTAACTAGAACCATCCCCGTGGTCTTCTGATTCCTCACAGTTGAAACTAAGAGCTTAAATCGCCAAGAAAAATAATCATTATTTTTGTGTCACCCTGTTTAAAGGCTCCTATGTTGCCACTCTTTATAGAAGAAGCAAAATGGAGAAACATCAGCAGAGTTCCGCAGTTTGATGAGAGTAATGAGCTCAGATTCACATATACCTTACAAGTAAAATGAAAGAAATAAAAAAGCTAATTAATTTTATCTCACTTTCTCACTGGGGAACGAGCTATATTAATTTAAAGCTTAGTCTCTGAGGCAAAAGTGTTGAAATGCATTTTAATTAGAACTTCACTATCAAGTTCTATATCTTCTGAGCTATAGACCAAGCCCATCATTGTGCCCAGCTCATATTCGCTACAATTCCACAGCTCTTCTTTGTGCTCTTGCACTGTCTAATTATATTGATGGCTAAAAAGCTTTGGCAACAGGGCTCTGAAAGTATTGCTGAAGATATCAGACCAGCTGACAAGTGAAATAGTGCTTGAAGCAGTCACAGAAAGAACATTTTGTGCAAGGGAAATTGCAGTTATTACAGCCCACATAATGCATGTCCCTAACTTAAAGCCGAGCTGAGTCTAGATGGAGATGTCTCGGATTCAGGCTCAAAGTGAGCGCAAAGTCCAGCTTTATATGAAAAGCTATTGTGACTAGAAGCTTGCAGAGAAGAAGGTTGTGTGTCTGTGTCTTTGCTGATTGGGAGAATGAGGCTTTTATTTGAGAGAGTGTTTGGGTGAGGAGACCCAGTTTTAGGACCATTGAGGCGACAAGGTCAGGGATAAAAATAGAGCGTCTCTAGACACAAAATGAAACGAAAGCTTCCACACTTTTAGACACTAGAAGAGTATCACTTGATCCTCTGCTGATTCTGAACTTTTGCCAACAGATAAAAGAAATCATTAATACATCAATTTAATGGTAGGTCCATTTCAACAGTGATCGACAAAATAACAGCATTATGCAGAATATGCATGTTATAAAGTTTTAGATTTTTATGAACTGATTTTTCTGTGAGGAAAAAAAAATCTGCAAAAACGTTTTTTTTTTTTTTTCTCACTGCTGGGATTTACAATAGTGAAAATAATCTGTTTCTACAAATCAGAAAGTCTCTGATTGTAGTCTGCTACTAAAGGTTAACCAAAGGTAAGTCTAAGATGTTGCAAACTTTTTGCTTTTTTAGAATAAATTAAAGCTGCGAGCAGTGATCAAAGGACTCTTGCACTTCTGATGTCATCGCCTCTCGGTGGCCAGTTTTTTGGGATGTGTACTATGACAATTCTTTATTATTTTCTGAACAATCCAGGCAAATTAAATAATAAAGCATATTAATATCATGAATGTGTCAATTTTTAAATTTTGAGACTTTTTTAGTGCATTTAGGTCCTCAAAAATGTGTGGAAAAATGTGCTAATACTCGGAGTAATTACAAGAATATTCTATGCACCTTCAGTGCTTGAGCCCTAATGAACAATTCTATTTCGATATACATGTACATACATAGTAGAAAAGATACTATAGAACAGTGCTTATATTGAGGGTTTGCACATGACATCACAGTACCCAGAGCTCATGGAGTAAGTGGCAAAAAGCCCATTTGTAAATGCTGAAAATGGAGCTGTTGTGCGACTGACTGCTGGAACTGATTTTAACAATCTTCAGGGAGACATTTCTACAGACTGATGAAATCCAAAGAATGGAGAAGCAAATGGATTGGTAGAATTTGTCGTGGAAACCTGAATTTGTGAAAAACTATATCCACCAAACGTAAATGAAACGTTTAGCATCTGTCATATGTAGGATCTTAACAATGAAATATTTTGTTGTAACTTACGTCCAATATTGCAAACCTTGTTGAGACGTTGAGATGTCTACTTAATGGCCCCTTAAAAATGGTCTTTAGAGTACTTTCAAATCAGAAACAAATGTCAGGAAATCCAAATTCTGGCCAAATCCATGTGGTTAACCATGTTTTGTGGTTATCCATGTTTTCTAATCATTAAAATACAATAAAGTTTGACACTTTTCTATATGGAATGCAGACATTTTACTACTTGTTTCAGGTGGAAACTGAAGTAAGGGTTGAAGTAAGTGTTGTACATTCATTTGTTATTTTTTTCACATTTATCACTTATTAGCATCACGGTCGGATTCTTCTGGTTCTTATATTTCGCTCCTAAGGGGCGCACCTTGCCATCTCGAGTGATATATGCATTAAACATAGTTTTATCTGTCTCTGGTTTGATGAAGGTTACCTACAAATGAAGCCATCTTTGTAAACAATTAGAATGCATGCCTCATTTTATCCTTTTGGATTATGATAGATCTCTGAAAACGCAAAACAAACTTTATTCCAAGATTGTCACTAATGAGTTGGCAAAATATCTCAAGTCTCTCGAGTTTGCTGCTGCAGAAATAATATTCAGAATCCCACCATATGCTTCCTGAAATTCACTGATATCAAGGGAATCTTCATTCATTTCTGGCAATCATAGAGATTTTGACATTAGTAATTGCAGGAGGAGTGGATGAGCGCTAACTGCTGAATGTTCCGGGAATAGATATCCTTTGGGAATGGCTATTGAAATTGGCTTAACGTCAATTAAACAGAACAGACAGTGATATTCAAGCTCTGCATGCTTGGTGTAACTTGTAACTGTACTATCGTTGGCCATTTCCAATTAAGAAAAGGATCAAGTTCAAAGCCCTGCTACTCCATCAATGGTAATAGTCTGGCGTGTGTCAGTGATTGGAGATTGTGGAGTTGGCTCAAACCACTCATTACATGGCTCACCGGAATGCCATATTCTGATTAGTTAGTCATGACATTGTAAAGACATTCATTTGAATTCAGCGCTACGGCAAGTGAGTAAATGTTTCCCAGCGAGATGGAAATGATGGAAATGTTCTTCTTTTATTAAATTAAATTATTAAATATACATTTAAAATAGGAAAATGTATGGGTTTATGTGCCATTTCAGATTTGCATCGATTGACATCCTTTTCTTTATCGATGGGGTTTATAATGATCCCAACCTACTCAATATTGTTGTGACAGCCGTAACTCTTCTGGGAACTCTTTTAACTCAGTTTAGGTTTGTGAAAATGTTGGGCATTCTTGCCAAATGTTGAAGGAGAGGGAGTGCCTTGAAGATTTCAATCCAAATTATGAGACCAATTGACCACTTGAAGTGTGGTTGACCAGTGTAATGGGAAACTTTAAATCTATTATTATTTTTTATTACGTTTATGTAAAGGAGCATCTTTCTCTATGTGTTGCCAATTATATCCAATGCAGATTTTTTTATGCAATTTTCCAAATGTGGGGCTTTATGTAACTTCTGGTGTTGTCTGGAACTCATCAAAATGATGTTGGACAGCACCTCTTACACTAAGCATCTTCTCTGGAGAGTACAAAATGAATCTTTCCTTGTCTAATATTCTGCCCGAATATCAACCGATTGTCTAAGGTGGATAACTCAGATCTGAAGGACCTCACTTTGTTCACACTCAAGGAAAACAGAAGAGAATTTTTCCTAACAATACCAATCAGGCTCTTCCACAAACTCACTCATCCATGCCTCTATGGTCCACTGATGCCCAATCATGTTGGAACTGGAATAAGCGATCCCAAAGCGGTTCTTACAAAGTGTCTAAATCTCTTGGTGTGGTTAAAACATACATGGTTTGTTTCACTGCAACTAAGAGGTAAACCTCAGTTACTGAAAAACAAACTCACACCATAACCCCCCCTCCACCACATTGATACCCCAAATAAGTACCACTCTCCAAGCAACTTGAAAACATGTTCCATACTCCAGATTGCGAGAAAGAGTCACAATGTCTGTTCTGATTTAGAGTACAGTCCCAGAGTTCTTTACACTAAAGACCATTTCACTTGGTGATGTAAGGCTTAAATGCAGATCTTTAGTCATGGAATTCCAATTTAGAGTTTCTGGTGGCTCTGCACTCGTTGCCGACCCATATCTGCTATTTCATGAGTTCATCACCAGGGTTTGCCGCATAGGGTGGTGAGGACAAACGTACAAGCTGCTTGATTGTGGAATGTATTTGCATAATATCCCCCAGTGAGCAGGTATGGTGGAAAGTGGGTTGAAGCTCGGACTAAGTCAAAGAGGAAAAGGTTAGACTGGCTTCATAATGGTTTGATCTTAATGACTTGATTGGGAGCTGATGGCCATACAAATGTCAAAGCTGTGGGAACATTTTCGAAATGTTTCACTTCTATGTCAGAAACATGAAGGATTCAGATCATTACATGAAAAATAAATCCAACAAGATTTGGGAAAAATCTGTAGTGATCTTTCCAATCGAAGAAGATGCTAAACAAAATAAACTCCATCCGAAACTGATCTTTCTGGCTAATTTTCGCAGGAAATGCACTTCTCTAGAATTCTCAAAAGAACATTTCTGATCATCCAAACCCTTTATAGGATCTCACTGCTATGATCGTTCATCAGAACTTACTCAGAGAGCGGTATGGGGCAAATCAAACTTTAATCATATTTGACCTATAAACCTCAGCCACTACAGTGCAAGACTCCCCATGAGACACAGACGACCCCCTCGCGCTCACACACACACACACACACACGCACACACACAAACAGCAGTTGTTCAGCAATCAATTTAGTACCGCTAGAAATGACTTGAGATGCTCTCTGCATGCCCTTTTTTGCAGGGTACAAATGAGGATGCCTGCTCTCTGACAGTTTGACAGGCAAGACTGCGTTTGCCCATGTATGGCAAGCTTAAACTTGAATTAATTGTGGCTAATTTTAGTAAAAACAAACACAAATAACCTGTGAACATGACCTATGAGCTGTTAGCAGGATTTAACAGAAAAGTCATGTTTAGCCATTAATGGGCTTAGCAGTTTTAATCAGAGCTTCTCGCACAGATTAACTAAATACTATATATAATGCAATGTGAAAACATAAAAAGGCTCTTTGACTGTTTCGATTGATTTATATTTAATACAGATTGGCACCAGTTCCAAGCCATCAAGCCTTCTCTGCTGGGCCTAAACATCATCAGAATGCAAACGATTCCTACTTTTTATTCCCCATGAAATCTAGAGATGATCTTTTTAATAAAACACTTTATTAATTTACTCTATGACATTAATCTACTCCCAGCAATCTTTTTTATTCTTGTCCAGTGTTTATCCTGGCTATACAAGTTTAAACACCTTTTCTCCAAACACATTTAAACTTCATCATGATTCAACATCTGCCAAGGGCTTCACTGACAATACGTACAAATGTGGTGAAGCAATACGTCTTTGGCGAGCAAGGAAAGCATACCATGCGAGCTAGAGCTAGACTGAAGAGTCAGAATGGGACCTGGTCCCAGAGACAACCAGAGTGACAAAGGTGTTGAGATGGGGCCCTTTTTTATTTTATTTTATTAATTAAATTTTATTAATACAAATCATATTATGTAAACTCTATAATACACTTGTTTCTTTTACCACAGCCACCTGTGTCTCATTGTATCCAAACAAATATTCTGTTATGTTTTGATATAAATAGATTTGATGACACTTAGGGGTATAAACTATAAAGATATTTCTTAATAAAAAAATGTTTCACAGATGGAATGCTTTTCTTTGATTAAAAGTTAGTGACACTTCTGAAGTGAATAAAATGATATAAACATAATGTAGCTAAATTCGGTTTAATAAAACGTGAATTTGTGTTTTTTTTTTCAATCTTCAAAGATTATTTCTGTTTTTGATTTATATTTAGTGTAACTTTATCAATTATTGTAACAGAGTTCAGTTATTGTATTGTAAAAGTTCAATGCTGACATGTACATTCAAACTCAAAGTGAAATGTAAAAAGGATAATGGCACCAAGCTGTGATAAAAGAAATAGAGGGAGTTGCCTCTCACCCCACTGACATGTGAACAATGTGGACAGTCTCTGTGGACTGGAAATTCTGTCACATCGTTTCCATTCCCATCATCCCAAACATCACTGCATCGCTGATGACAGATTAGAAGGTGGAGTGGGCTTTTTCCTCTCACTTTAAAGTCACCTTTGTCTCTGCTGATGACAAGGTCAGTGCTTTCAGATTCGGAGCTTGAGCAAAGACTGGTGTTGTGTGACTGGTTGGTGATGGGTGTTGTTTAAATGTGTTGCTATTGTGCTTCAGAGAATAACCTTGCCACGCAGTGTGGGAATGTGGCCTGAGTAAACAAAGCCACCCTGTAAGAGCCTGCGGGTTGTATGTCTGTTGCTTGGATTCACAAACAGTGACTACAATAAATTGCAAAGTGCATTGATTTTTATTAATAAAAGCAGTCACTATTTTTTTAAAGGAATTCTGTAGTGAAACCTTAACAGTTTTCTATATGTTGTAAAAATTCAACAAAACTGCAAAATGATTCTTAGAGCAAACTTCTTGTCTACTGCTTTTCAAGTTCTTTAAATACTGACACACAACTTTAATGTTTTAGTAGAGAAGTACCCACTATGAAGGTCACCTCAACTATTTATTGTTCAAAATGTAACATATAGGCATGATATAATCAGCTTTTTTCAGTTGCATGTTTGCTGTGTAATAACCTTTTGAACGGTTTTAACAAGACTTCTTCTAAAATGTACAGAATACAGTGACAGCGAAAGAGGAGGATCAACTTATCTAGAACTATACAAAGCTTTATTTACAATTACATGGCTAAAGTTTGCAACTATTTTTATTTTATCACAATGAGTGAAATAAACCAACCCCCACATCTCTGTGATTTTTCTAAGCTGAGATAGAGATATGCCAAATTGGTTGCTATGGTAAACAGTCTGGTTGCTATGGAAGGGTCAGTGTTGTGTTGTAATGTTCCCCATGTCACTAAGAAAAATAAACAAACCAGGACATCTTTCTGATTTTACCAGTCTGAAAAGATACTCGAGTCCATTTCAGATATCTTGTCAAACTTTGTTGGCGGTACCTCAACTGGTCTAGGTGGAAAAAAGAATCTGAAGAAAATTCTTACATTTTAACACACAACAAAATATTGACTTGTCCAAAAATCTACAAACGGTCTGATGTCCCTTAGACGGCACGTACTCCGTGTTGTAATGGAAGCCAACAGCTAGATAGATAGAGCCAGTAATTCAGACCACCAATGATGTCTTCAGAGTATTGTGCAGGAATGTTGGCGAGTAGTAATTGACCGGAGTAAAACAGAGGAGCAGATGAAATGATGATTTAAACCCAGAAGAAAAACAGCCACCCACACAGGAGAAACCAAGAAGGCAAGCCACAATCATGGAGAGTCAGTGGGTGTAAACCATAGATCTGACGACTGAATAAGTGCACGATTTTTTATGTTTAACAGACAGAGATTTGATTTAGTTCTTGGAGGCCATCTTGATTGCTATCTGTGTATTTTCTGGGCGCACAGAATCCCTGACGGTTTACAACTTTAACTTTTAATGTTGTGCATTACTGATGACTGCATTAGCTATTGACATCTCAAAAATATCAGAGCTTGCTGCTCTGTTACAAGAGACCGTGATTGTTTCAGAGGAAAGGGAGGTGAGACAGTTATTTTCTCTCCCATAATGGGCTTGTCAAAGGCTGAGATCTGTTCATTAAGAGCGCAATGAAATCTTGTCTTTTGTCCTCTAGATGTTAACCCACTTAAAATGGGGTTTCTTTTTAAACAGGCAATAGTCAGATGCCTAAAATGTTAAGGTTTTTCTATGTCATCGCTGTAAGATTGCCGCCCTCACCAGCGATAAATCCTTATGTTTGAATGCACAATATGAGATTGTATTTAACCATGCAACTTGAGTCCTCAACAATCCCCTCCTCTGCCTCAGTCAGGAACCTAGGAGTGGTCTTCGACTTCGAGCACATTCTTTTTGCTTTTGTTTAACATTTAAAGATCAGCAACCTCATAACAGAGCATTCAACTCAGTTTCTAGTTCAAGCTCTGGTCACAAACTAGATTACTGACGTAAAATTCATTCTTTTACAGTAAGACCTCCACTGGCTCCCCATTGCAGCCCTTGTTAAGTTTAAACCCCTCACAAGCTTACTTTCTCACAGAGTAAAAACTTTAAAAAACTAAAAACTCAGTTTTTTTTCGGAAGTACTTTCCTCTAAAGCACTTAATTGATTCTGCAACAAGCTGGAACCTCTTCTCCGAGCGCTTCTTGTGACTAACCGACCTCAAGAATCGACAATTCCCACATCTCATTTGTCAATGACCCCAGCATATGCGGAGCAGAGCAGGGATGAGATGGATCTGCCGGCATCTGTCAGTTCACTTTCAAGTCTTCACAGCGGGTTTCTGACCTTTCCAAAATAGCTGAAACACAGATGTTTGGTTATTACCAAAATCTGCTAATGCAGCTCAGCCTTTCACATCCGTGACATGAACACAGACTATACAGTCTCTATTTGCAACCAAAAGTTACTGTTCATATCTCAAACAGCACTGCTAGTCTAATAATGAGGCACACAATGACTCATTAGTTATGCGTAATAAATTATGCAGATTAAAATATTTAGAAAAAATGTTTACTTATACCTGGTTACATTTGTCAGTGATCCTCAGCTACTTATTAAAAATTTTAAAGGGAGCTGTTTTAAGGGGGAGGGGGGTGGGGAAGAATCACTGCTACTCATCTCTTCTTTTGGGTTATTTGAAGTGTTAAAAGAGCAGTTTCTTAATATCATACGTGGCATTACCACATAAATTAATTTATAGCGGGCATAGATGTTCTATTTAAAATTTCCAAAATGGCCAAATATGTTGTTTTTTTTCATTGTCACACCCACTTTCATTCAACAAATGTGTCAATTTATTTCACTACCCATCCAAGGACCAGACTGCCGCTTAGTTTCAGGTTTAATCCTTCGTTCAAATCTCAAGGTACAAGAGCGTGTTTATAAATAGCTTTAACTTACCAAACACAAAGTAATAAAATCACTGTGCTGTACCCGTCAATCACTGTGCTGTACCCGTCAATCACTGCTCTGTACCCATCAATCACTGCGCTGTACCCGTCAATCACTGTGCTGTACCCGTCAATCACTGTGCTGTACCCGTCAATCACTGCGCTGTACCCGTCAATCACTGTGCTGTACGTCTATCACGTTTGTTTCCGGAACGTTTGTTGTTTCCTGCGCGGTTCAGAAGTAACTAGTAACGACTGAACTTTTTTCATGTGATACTTTTTCGCAAATTCTTGTGACTTAATGGAACATTTGAAAAATTTGTTGAATAAATTTGTGCATTTCTGTAAAATCTGCATGAATTAAAAAATTCCATAAACATTTACAAGTCGATGAAATAACAACCCATTCCATACAAAATGTCAAATATAAAAAAATATTCACTGATTGGACTGAAAACAGAAGTACACTTCTGCTAGAAGCCCAAACATCTCTGGTGATTAATAATTTTAACAGTTTGCTTGATTGAGCTCCAGTGAAAGAAGGAATGTAATACATTGGTATGCTGCAGCTCTGTGTAAAGCTGAGCAGACAGCAAGGAATGTCCATTACGGATGACTGTATTAGATACTGTAACTATTGGAATATTTCAGGTTTATGCATGGTTGAGAGGAACCTTGAAGGGTTCTGAGGAAAGAGAAGTGAGACAATTATTTTCTTTCTCATAATGGGTTTGTCAAATGCTGCTCTCTGCTCTCGTAGAGAGGCAGGGGATCTCGTCTTTTATGCTGTCTGGCTGTTTCCACTCTCTGCTATAAAAAAAGATCTGGGAAGGACAGTCTGACTTGTGTTGTGACAGAACAGCAATCTTTCTACTCCACGCCTGTCACTTTTAACAAGCAAAGTGTTTGGTTACTATATCAAAATAGAGAAACTGTGTGGCTGTACTTTAACTCTTCGCTCTGCTAAAAAACATTATTTTGACTATAAGTGATCAGGTTTTAAATACTGATTGAGTGAACAGTGCTGAGGTAATTAAGCCAATGTGTTAAATATTTGCACCATATCTTTGATGGTGGTAGATGGAAAAAGAAAGAAATTACATTTATTGGCTGTTACGTTTTTTTTTTATTATTAATTCAAAAGCTATTCAATATCTGTTACCTGAAAAATTGTAAAGATATATTTAAGCAAAACAAATACAAAATGAAAATACAAATAATATTTTGAATTTATTAGATTTTTATCAAACACATCAGTTCCTAGTGATCAGAATGTGTCAAACATAAATGTATTAAGTTAAATTTCAAAATGATTTTAGTTTTGGAAAAGAACTGTAACAGAATAAAATGTATTGCATTCATATTACTATTTTTTATGTGCTCAGTCTATATAATTTTAATATTTTTTATATTTTATTAGCAAATTATTCATTTTTTGTCAGCATCAACAAATAAAAAAAAGTCTTCCATCCAAAAAAAGAGAGAAATAAAACAAACCAAAAAAAGAGATAATCTGTGATATTTTTCAAATAATGTCACTACTATAATTCAAAGTTTATTTATTACAGACAATGCATATTTTACACATAAAAATGTATCTCTGATTCTCCAGAGACATTATTATACATTTGATATTTGCTTTCTGCATTTTTTAAAATCACAAAATGCATTTTTGAGGCCAATTATTTAGTGATAATAAAACTAAATATAACTGCAAGCAGTAATGAGGGGCCAAGCCTCCAGTAGGCGAAACGTGAGCAGAAGTACCATCAAAATGTAAACCAAAGACATATGAAATCACCTCAAGGCATGGTAGCATAAAAAACAAGTTGAATTGAGCACTATTTAAAATTTTATGAATTTCGACCATTAGGTGGCGCTCTTAGTAACTTTTGTTTTGGGGTCAGCCTTTGGTACTGATGACTCACAACAAATTTGGTGTCAATATGGCAAACTGTTGCAGAGATACAGCTTCGGAAACCACTTGATCCAACAGAATCACAATCTTCATGGTTCTTATCGAAATCCGAAACCGCAATCAACAAGATGCGAATAACTTTTTGCCAGCAAGGTCTAAGGATGTTCCGATTCAAATTTGGTGAGAATCGGTCAAACGGTCTGGAGAGTGTTAGAAAAAGTAAGGTTTTAAGCCAATTCAACATGGCAGACAGGAAGTTCAATCAATTATGGTAAATTTTATATCTATGTTCTCAGCTCGACCTAAGGAACAAAACTGGATGAGATTTTTGACAATAGGCTAAAGCTAGCAAAAGTTATTAGCATTTTTCTAAAATCGTTTATATCTTTTGACCACAAGGTGGCGCTGGTGTAAAATTTGTTGAGTCCCTCCAGGGCATGGTGTCAAACATGCACAACAACTTTCAGAATTTCAAAGTAAAGCATGTTTGAAATACAGCATTTTTTGGCATAATTCAAAATGGCCGACGCCCAAAATGGCCAACACAGAAAAAATGGACATGGTTCGACTCGGCTTGATGCTCCAAACGCGCTGATACCAATTTTATGAATTTTGGACAAACGGTTTGGGAAATACAGGCCGAATTGCCAATTTTTTATATCTCCGGACCACTAGGGGGCAGAGCGACGAAACACTGCATGCAGCCTCAGATCATAGGCGTTACAACATAGACAAAGTTTGGTGTACATAGGCTAAAGCGTTGCGAAGTTATTGCCTTACAATCATTTTTTCGAGTTTTGCGTAAGGATCATTCGCGAACAATTCGATAACGGTTTGACGATTCAAAAATCCAAGAAATAACTTTTGTTTGGCATAGTCAGTAGATGATCTGGAGCGAATTTCGTGAAGTTTGGACAAACGGCCATGGAGGAGTTAGCAAAAGTAGGTTTTTCATAAAATTCAAAATGGCGGAAAAATTTGCATGACGGAAAATGACGTCATAGGGTCAGGTCGATTCGTCTTGAGCCAAGGAATCAGTGGGAAGTGGAATTTTGTTAATACGACTTACGGTTCAAAAGTTATTAGCATAAACGTGGGTGTAACTTTGGCCTATTGGTGGCGCTAGACGGTTTGGTTTGGAGACTTCAAATTTGGTCAGATTGTAGGTCAGAGGCTTGGCAGTCAGTGGGCCAAATTTCATAACTTTCCCGCAAACGGTTCATACGGCTCCCATTGACTTCATTACGGAAGAGGAAGAAGAAGAAATATAACTGCAAGCAGTAATGCGGGGCCAAGCCTCCAGTAGGCAAAACGTGAGCAGAAGTACCATCAAAATGTAAACCAAAGACATATGAAATCACCACAAGGCATGGTAGCATAAAAAACAAGTTGAATTGAGCGCTATTTAAAATTTTATGAATTTTGACCATTAGGTGGCGCTCTTAGTAACTTTTCTTTTCGGGTCAGCCTTTGGTACTGATGACTCACAACAAATTTGGTGTCAATTTGGCAAATGGTTGCAGAGATACAGCTTCGGAAACCACTTGACCCGACAGCATCACAATCGTCATGGCTCTTATCGAAAACGGTAAAAGCAATCAACAGGCTACGAATAACTTTTTGCCAGCAAGGATGTTCCGATTCAAATTGGGTGGGAATCTGACAAATGGTCTGGGTGGAGTTCGAAAAAGTAAGGTTTTCAGCCAATTCAACATGGCAGACAGGAAGTTCAATCAATTATGGTAAATTTTATATCTATGTTCTCAGCTCGACCTAAGGAACAAAACTCGATGAGATTTTTGACAATAGGCTAAAGCTAGCAAAAGTTATTAGCGTTTTTCTAAAATCGTTTATATCTTTTGACCACAAGGTGGCGCTGGCATAAAATTTGTTGAGTCCTTTCAGGGCATGGTGTCAAACATGCACAACAACTTTCAGAATTTCAAAGTAAAGTATGTTTGAAATACAGCATTTTTTGTCATAATTCAAAATGGCCGACGCCCAAAATGGCCGACACAGTAAAAATGGACATGGTTCAACTCGGCTTGATGCTCCAAACGCGCTGATACCAATTTTATTAATTTTGGACAAACGGTGTGGGAAATACAGGCCCAATTGCCAATTTTTTATATCTCCGGACCACCAGGGGGCAGAGCGACGAAACACTGCATGCAGCCTCAGATCATAGGTGTTACAACATAGACAAAGTTTGGTGCAAATAGGCTAAAGCGTTGCGAAGTAATAGCCTTACAATCTTTTTTGTGAGTTTTGCTTAAGGATCATTCGCGAATAATTCAATAACGGTTTGACGAGTCCAAAATCCTAGAAATAACTTTTGTTCGGCATGGTCAGTAGATGATATGGAGCGAATTTCGTGGAGTTTGGACAAACGGCCACGGAGGAGTTAGCAAAAGTAGGTTTTTCATAAAATTCAAAATGGCGGAAAAATTTGCATGGCGGAAAATGACGTCATAGGGTCAGGTCGATTCGTCTTGAGCCAAGGAATCAGTGGGAAGTGGAATTTTGTTTATACGGCTTACGGTTCAAAAGTTATTAGCATAAACGTAGGTGTAACTTTGGCCTATTGGTGGCGCTAGACGGTTTGGTTTGGAGACTTCAAATTTGGTCAGACTGTAGGTCAGAGGCTTGGCAGTGAGTGGGCCAAATTTCATAACTTTTCCTCAAGCGGTTCATAGGGCTGCCATTGACTTTGCGGCGGAAGAGGAAGAAGAAGAAGAAGAAGAAGAAGAAGAAGAAGAGGGAAGAATAATAATAGGAAGAAACGGAACAAACACAATAGGTGCCTTCGCAGCTTTGCTGCTTGGCCCCTAATAATGGGAAGAAACGGAACAAACACAATAGGTGCCTTCGCAGCTTTGCTGCTTGGC
>SRMA01026914.1:172927-397130 GCA_007224835.1 Danionella cerebrum
ATCACTGCGCTGTACCCGTCACTCACTGCGCTGTACCCGTCAATCACTGTGCTGTACCCATCAATCACTGCGCTGTACCCATCAATCACTGCGCTGTACCCGTCAATCACTGTGCTGTACCCATCAATCACTGCGCTGTACCCGTCAATCACTGTGCTGTACCCGTCAATCACTGTGCTGTACCCGTCAATCACTGCGCTGTACCGTCAATCACTGTGCTGTACCAGTCAATCACTGTGCTGTACCAGTCAATCACTGTGCTGTACCCGTCAATCACTGTGCTGTACCCGTCAATCACTGTGCTGTACGTCTATCACGTTTGTTTCCGGAACGTTTGTTGTTTCCTGCGCGGTTCAGAAGTAACTAGTAACGACTGAACTTTTTTCATGTGATACTTTTCGCAAATTCTTGTGACTTAATGGAACATTTGAAAAATTTGTTGAATAAATTTGTGCATTTCTGTAAAATCTGCATGAATTAAAAAATTCCATAAACATTTACAAGTCGATGAAATAACAACCCATTCCATACAAAATGTCAAATATAAAAAAATATTCACTGATTGGACTGAAAACAGAAGTACACTTCTGCTAGAAGCCCAAACATCTCTGGTGATTAATAATTTTAACAGTTTGCTTGATTGAGCTCCAGTGAAAGAAGGAATGTAATACATTGGTATGCAGCAGCTCTGTGTAAAGCTGAGCAGACAGCAAGGAATGTCCATTACGGATGACTGTATTAGATACTGTAACTATTGGAATATTTCAGGTTTATGCATGGTTGAGAGGAACCTTGAAGGGTTCTGAGGAAAGAGAAGTGAGACAATTATTTTCTTTCTCATAATGGGTTTGTAAATTGCTGCTCTCTGCTCTCGTAGAGAGGCAGGGGATCTCGTCTTTTATGCTGTCTGGCTGTTTCCACTCTCTGCTATAAAAAAAGATCTGGGAAGGACAGTCTGACTTGTGTTGTGACAGAACAGCAATCTTTCTACTCCACGCCTGTCACTTTTAACAAGCAAAGTGTTTGGTTACTATATCAAAATAGAGAAACTGTGTGGCTGTACTTTAACTCTTCGCTCTGCTAAAAAACATTATTTTGACTATAAGTGATCAGGTTTTAAATACTGATTGAGTGAACGAGTGCTGAGGTAATTAAGCCAATGTGTTGAATATTTGCACCATATCTTTGATGGTGGTAGATGGAAAAAGAAAGAAATTACATTTATTGGCTGTTACGTTTTTTTTTATTATTAATTCAAAAGCTATTCAATATCTGTTACCTGAAAAATTGTAAAGATATATTTAAGCAAAACAAATACAAAATGAAAATACAAATAATATTTTGAATTTATTAGATTTTTATCAAACACATCAGTTCCTAGTGATCAGAATGTGTCAAACTAACATAAATGTATTAAGTTAAATTTCAAAATGATTTTAGTTTTGGAAAAGAACTGTAACAGAATAAAATGTATTGCATTCAAATTACTATTTTTTATGTGCTCAGTCTATATAATTTTAATATTTTTATAATTTATTCATTTTTTGTCAGCATCAACAATCAGATAAAAAAGAGAGAAATAAAACAAACCAAAAAAAGAGATAATCTGTGATATTTTTCAAATAATGTCACTACTATAATTCACAGTTTATTTATTACAGACAATGCATATTTTCCACATAAAAATGTATCTCTGATTCTCCAGAGACATTATTATACATTTGATATTTGCTTTCTGCATTATTTAAATCACAAAATGCATTTTTGAGGCCAATTATTTAGTGATAATAAAACTAATTAAAACAATCAGGACCCCACAGGATTGTCTTTTCTTCACATGTGGGAAAGAAACCAATTAAACATTCTTTTGGTGTTTCATGTCCCTTTCTCTCTTCCCTGCCTCTCTCTCTCTACTACAAAAAAATTAAACTCTTAATAAATAATAATAAAATATACCACTAATCGGAAGTATCACATATCATTTCAGGAACCGAATCTCATGTATTAAAAATTCATCAACACAAAGTGAAATTTCTTGAAATGCATTGGATGCCAGGCTTCAGGTTTGCTGGACATAAAAACACAGTAGAACCAAATGGTCATTGCTCTTGATATATAATGGCGTGCATGTCTAGGTAGACTCGTTTTCTTACTGGAAAATGAAATCAGCATCTCAATAAAAAGGAAGGAAGCACGAAGAGTGCAATTTCAGGTAGATAACGAAGTTGACTGTGGACTCCCAACAGCCTAACCATTCATCACTGTTTCTAGAAGCTTCCCTCCAGACTTTAAGAAACGTGTCCTCTGTAGCATTTCATTTACCTTGACTTTGTTTTGTAAGGAGCGTAACATGGGCTTCTTCAATGAGTGTGTGCACATTTTCCACTAAACTTTTTTCATACACTAAACTTCCCATAAACATGTTCGGATACAGCATTATTTTTTCATAACAATTGTGGCTGACCCTACTTGTGGAAGGTGTCATTGACCGTCTTCTAGACTGCCCTTTCAAACTGAGTCGCTGTACAGTCTGGGAAGGCTCAAGGAAACTTTCTGGCTGTTCAACTGAAACGAGTGTGCAGACCATCTGCTCCTTGACCTAAATGTTAAAAAGACTTTACGAAGAAAATAGATACAAATTTGACAAGATAATTATATTTATAATGGTCATAAATGTAGCAGTTGGTAAATCAACCTTTTTTCCGTTATTGTTGACCACCGTTTCTTTTTAGGAACTGTTTTTTAATGTCAATGAGCCATTCTGACTAGCTCACGCACAACTAGCAGGTTAATGTATGTGGGAAAAGTAGGAAAATGGAAATACGTAATGAACAATTATGTAAAATAACTTACTCTAGCACCATTTCAGAGAAGAACATATGAGGAGAAACTTGATTTAAAGGAGCTTGAGCCAGATCATCCTGAAAAGGCAGCTTTTAAACTCTGGATGGACTATTTTTAAAAAAAGGCAAAAAAAAAGTTATTTAAGGCCAAATAATTTTATTATATATATAAACAGTTAAACGCTTTCGTTGTTTAAATAAACAAATATAATGGTAATTATACATATTTCTTGCCCTTTTTGAGTTTTCTTAATTAGTGAATCCCCTCCACCAACACAAAACCCATCAAATCTATGGGTTTCAGTTTCTAAAAGAATGATATAAATGTTGAACTTCAAGGCATTCAAATATTAACATTATTTAAGGTTATATACTTATGCCTATAAATAAATATCAATGTGTTAAGCTGATGTATACGTGTTTTTTTTGTTATGGAACCATTGTGCTCATGGGAAAAGCACAACAAATTCTCGATTAAAATTTCAGAAAAGAGCCAAAAAGGTGAACTCCGAGGGGAAGGAAGCATTCCTGCGCCTCGCGCACTCCTGCCGCGCCGCGCTCGCATTCACATTCATGCGCAAAGATGCTTTCATTGCGTCCGTTCTGACGTGAAGAGCGACAGAGCCCCGAGGCTCGGACAGCTAACTTCAGATCCGAGAGAGATCGCATTTCCCTGCGCAAGAGGCACCTGGCGAGAAGTGGAGCTGGAAGCGCTCTTTTCTCGTTGGCATCCTTCACTATCGCACAAAGGCAGTTCCGAAGACGCGCACGCGGATGATTGCGCTCGGAATCAAGGTTGTTCAACTTAAGAAGTCGGTGTTTATCGCGTCGCAGAGGAATCCTTTGAAGATTTCCTTCTAAAAGATAATAAAATGTGAGAATAGACGCTATAGGGTTAACCTGTGGCGACACTGAGGGGGGAAACCGACTTGTTTCGCGTTCCGAGAGACGATTATGACATGCGGTAACATTTCCAACATTAAAGTTTTAAGGTTACTTAGAATTCCATAAGTCAAAGTCTGTTCTCATTTGGAAACTCGGACTTGAACGCGGGGCATTTCTGTCTAAAATTCGTGGAATAGACGCAACTCCGACGCTCTTTTGGAGAGGATATACTGAACAATTCCCTATCACTTATTAACTTTGTTCCTCGCAGTCCCAAAAGGAGATACACAAAGGCTGGAATTAAGGTTTCAACGACTGTTGGAAATGAGCCTGAGGTGTGGAAAGCACGTTTGTTAACCCGTGGATTTTTGGAGAACGGGATCGTAACTGCTCGTTGAGAAACGAATGGAATCTATCATGATTTTACTCAATATTCTGAGCGTCCTCCTTTTATCGGGTAAGTACCTCAATCAACGACTTATAAGGGCGGTGAACACTCAAAGATGATCGTTTGTCTTACTGAGAGAGTTGATCTTTGGTTTGACTACCACTTTGAGATGCTTTTGACCACAATTGATGCTTTTACTGGCAGTTCTCTATTCTCCCGTCCAGAATACAAGTACCTCCATAATAATACAGATCCTGTTCCTATGTTCAGAGAGAGTTCCAGTATCAAGTAATAGCATTTGGCTCACAAATTAAAATTAAGTGAGATTTAGCGCAACTTTAGGGCAAAATCATGGAGTCCAGGCGTTCTGAAATGATCAGTCACAACACAACAAAAATCTGAGAATACCTGGGGCATCCCAAATACAGGGTTTTGTAATTGCCACCCATCCATCCATCCCTCATTTCTGATACAAAATTAATTGGAATAGAGATGAACACACGGAAACTACCCTTCAAAAATCGAAAATGCAACAAGCAGTCACAACTGAAATTGCGGTCGCCTGTAACCATAGCAACAACTCACTTTCAGTACCTTCATATTTAAAAAAGAAAGAAAAACTTAAGCGAACTTAAAAAAAAAACAAAATATGAAGTTACAAAAATATTGGTTGTACACATGGGTTGAAATTAATTAGTGTTTATTTTTCCCTTTTTGATTTGTTGGTCTCAATCTAGGCCTAGAACTTTTTAAATAATTCAAAAGGACCCAGGTCTTGTATAAATTACCAAGTACAATTTTCGCTGGTAAATTGAAAAGCTCTCGTAAATTTGTTGATGGTTACGAGGTTAAAATTTCAAGAGGACACCGCTAATATCAAGAAAGCATTTGACCCCGTGACCGCTGTCCATGGTCCTGAAAACACAAGGTGGCGGTGCGCGTGCGATAACTTTCCGATTCAGCACCAAGGACAGTTTTTTGGTTCCTCTACGCAGCTCAATTTTGTTATCGCGACTATTTAAAAATCTGTATATTAGATTTTTTTGATCATTTTTAAAAGATGTGTCACTTATTTTTTCCTTAAACACTTAAATCTTTATGCACTCTGTATAGTTTTTCTTGCATTAAATTTAAACTGATTCTTCACCAATTTAACACTTGCTTATAACATTTTGTCTATCTTCTAAAGTGCTTTATAAGTGAGAATAAATCCAGTTTGTACATTTCAGTTTGGCCAATGAACTATTGTATATTTTCAATAAAAAAGTAAATATAGTTCTATTTCTAGTTTACAAGAAATCAACAATCCAATAATTTTCAAAAAAAAAAAAAAAAACTAAACCATAGCTCCACCCCAAGCCTTTGCTCCTCCTTTAAACCAAACCAGAAGTACAGAACTGCAGAGAAACACCAATTTTGTGACTCTGGTTTAATTATTTTTCATAAATGCACTCGAGTCAAGCTAAAAAATGTAAACGGGAAGAGAGGAAAGTGGGAGGGTCATGTGTAAAATGGTCATTTTACGGTGGCGTTTGCTCAAGCATGAGTTCAGGTGATCCATTGCTTTGGTTTTGGTGTGAAAGGACAATTTGTCATGATTTTCTACTTTTTATTACATTGTGCTCAATGCTCTTGCTCTTCAGACCTATCATGCAAACCAGAGTGTGTGCAGACGCTTTGTGAACATGTAATAACTTTATTGGAAATTAATCTAAATCTGATAAACATTCTGTTTTTCCCCTAGAAGAGGTGGCTCTATCCTCAGCCACCCATTCAGTGTTTTCAGGCTTGGGAACTCATGGATGGACAGCCCCCATGGATTGCCTGAGAGCCAGTGAGATGTGCAACCAGAATTCCCAGTGCAGCTCACGTTTCCGCATCATGCGCCAGTGCCTGGTTGGTCGGGACAGGACCACCATGCTGGCCAACAGAGAATGTCAGGCTGCCCTTGAGGTGCTGCAGGACAGTCCCTTGTATGACTGTCGCTGCAAAAGAGGCATGAAGAGGGAACTCCAATGCCTGCAGAGCTACTGGAGCATTCACATGGGTCTCAATGAAGGTAAGGCCGGGGTTGTGAACAAGGACTGTTCGATTGTGTCTCATCCAGAGAAATGTTTTTGTTGTTGGTTGTTCGAGGTTGCAAAAACTATGCCGTCTGAGTTGGTTCTGGTGGTCTGCTGGTTAGCAAGTGTGAAACATGGCAACCCGAATTTCAATCTAAGCTTGTGGCCTTTTCTTGGCCCTTTACACCTCTCTCATGCCTCATTACCCTTCTGTAAATTCCCTTTTTTTCAAAAGTGGAGGATAGATGAAGGAAAAAGAAGCAATGGTTCAAATTTTGGGTAGTTTGAAGCCTCCCATTTGCAGAGCTCAACTGAAGTCCATGTATAATAATATTATATTATATTACCCAAATGTGAAATAAAATTCTGAGTACATTTTGTCATAAATTCACTGCACAAATCTCACAAAAAAACCAAACAAACGAAAACAAGGACAAAACATTGTGAAAATTGTATTAAAAACAGTTCAACCTCTCCAAAACACTGTTCCAAGCACTTTTGTGCCATTGTATGCCAAAAATACAAGCCATATCACAAGTATTGTACTTCCAAGGGTTATCCCTTCTTTTCACCACTAGATGGCACTGATGTCACCGATTCGGGGTCTGTAAAATGAAACCTTTTAATTTGAATTACCTTTCAAATTATGTTTAATTACTCATGCATTGTTTGTTTAAATCAACATTAAACAACAGGTGCGTTGCTTTATTCCTACTTAAATCCAACCGCCACTGTGATTGGCAAAAGCACCGGTGCATTCAGAGAAAAAAAAAATTATTCACCTCATCCACATCTCCCCATAGGAACATTATTTGATAATTGTTGCTTAGGGTGAATAGATGAATTGTTTGGAAAGTTATGGGCAGGTATGTGCCAATATAAATCGATTTTTAAAATAATTAGAAGCCAAATAAACTAGCTAAATTGATGTGTTGAATTATTAAAAAGTAGACATTTAAATGGATGCCCAATCTTAATTTAAGTTTGAAAAAATAAAGTATGTGCATAACATTTTACTGCAGTGTAACAAGGGAGCCGGATACTGACAATTAGCCAGATTGAGCTGAAAGTCATCATGTACCTGCTCAGTCCGTCATAAAAGCCTTCAGACTTCTATCATGGCAGCGAGCTGTTGCCTTTGGGAGCGTTGGAGAATCATTATAGGATTTGAGCAGTGCAAATCATCCTGAATTATAACCCATCTGCTTTGGCAGTTGCTACGGGAGCCACAACAAATAGAGTCCTATTGATGCCAGTAATCAGAGAGCCTTTTAAAGCAACTGCCCCTCTAAAGTCTGGCATTTCAATGAGACATTGTGGACTGCTGGGGCTGCTTACTGCCTGCTGAGGTAAGGGGGAAAAATAAAAATCACACAGCTCCCTTTCATCAGAAGCTGTGCATAAACAGATTCGGTTCTGCTGAAAGTTAATGCCATGCAAATGTGCCACTTTCCAACCATTACACTGGAGGAAACGGAGAAAAAGAAGTGATGCAACTCACTTGTGCATGAATTAGGAAGTTTATAAACGGAATGAACAATTAGCAAAAACTACTCATCTATTTCTAAGCAGTCTACTTTAAACATTGATGAGGCTCTGGCACAAATAATGGGCCGGACCCAGTTTTGTGTCCTATTTTGGACAGAACCAAGCTACATAGTTTTTTTTTTTTCTTTCAATCCTCAACATCCATTTCATTGAGCTTCAGAAAAATACAGGTTGTGCTCTAATGGCAGTGAAGAACCATGTGGCAGTGATTGCACCTTGACAAAACTCGATCAAATCCACTATTGCCGCACAATTGGTCCAACGAGTGCCTCCAATAGTCACCCAAACTGAGTGGAGCCATCAAAAGGTGCAATTCTCTGCAATCCAGTTTGAATGCAGTGGATTTTCTATTATTAAAAAAAAAGGTTCGCATAAAAGAAAACCAATCAAGGTAAAATCTGGGACATTTTAGATTAGTATAAAGGTGATTGAAGAGTTCAAATAGCTTTTTAAATTTAATTAATGCTGCAAAATAATATTAAATGCAAAAATGGAAGTGTTAAGCGTTTATTTTCACCAAATAACAAAATGCAGTGAATAAACAAAAGAGAAATCGGAATCAAATCAGTGTTTGGTGTGACAGTCCGTAAAGGACCTCTGCTGATGGGTTGTTCCAAAAATCTTGGAGAAAACACCACAGATGTAGCTTCTGTAGTTTTCTCACATCCTTCTGTATCTTCGTATAATGGCGGACATAGTCAATGCTGTTGGGATCAGGATTCTGTTGGGTCCATGCCATCACTTCCAGTACTTCTTTACACTCAAGAAAGTCCTTATATATGTTGGTTGTGTGCTTTGGGTCATTGTCTTGCTGCCGAACACATTTGCACAATCTTACGCTTCCTGATGCTATGCATATGTAATGCCCTGCATTTATCAGCATCAAGAATTCCATCTTGATCAATTCTCTAACATCATTGGTGATTTAAATGCAGCCCCAAATGTTCGAGGAACCTCCACCATGCTTCACTTTGCCTGCAGACACTCATTATTGTACTACTCCGCAGCCCTTTGAAGAACAAGCTGTTTTCTGCTACAGACAAATATTTCATGGTTTCCACTCTACCTGCTGTTTTCCAAGCAGCCAAGTTCCTATATTTATAGGCATAACTAATAATTTGGCCTTATTCCAAGGTCGGTGGTCCCATGTTTTATTTTGGATGCAACGCATACATAAGGACCACTTCCATAATGGCTTGGTTTCATCGTTTTATGGCATTTCTGAGCTGATAGTACTACGTCAGGGGTTAAAAAGCTTAATGCGTCTTTCATCTACAGTCCTTGACGCATCAATGAATCTACAATCCACAAATGTTTCGTTGCCTGCTTCTTTAGAAGATTTTTAAAAGCCAATCTCATCAATCTTGCCATACCATAAAACGGTCTTTCTCAGCCTCAACTTGGAAACAGAGTTAGGCTGTATCTCAGCCAATTCCTAGCCTCCTCTGCAGCTGTTGCTGACTCGGTTCACAACTGTGTGACAATGATATTTGGTTGTTCATACACCAGACTATAATTAGAAGGGTTTGAAAGCAGGGTTGTAACATTAAACATTGATCACGATAGACTTTGTAAATTTAGACACTATCCACTCAGAACATGTGTTTCTGTGGCTCAAGGTAAATTAGTGAGAATAACACAAATCTCGATTGTTATCTTTTACCATAATAGAGTAGGTCTACAGAGACTTTTCAGCAGTGTGTTGGCATTAAGTTAATAAAGCAAGGCCCTTTACGTTTAACATAATCATTAATTGTCTTAACAGTGAAGCTGATTTTTAAGGGACGCCCCTTTAAAAACACCCACTGTGAGCTCAAAAGCTGCTCTGAAAACTTCAATAAGCGGAGCAGCAGGTGAAGGGTCCTGACTGGCCTCAAAAACAGAGCTGCATAAAGTGAGAGAAACAGCAATGCACCATCTGACCACTCGAGGCAGATGCCATAGAAAAACCATTTTAAAGGGACTACATTTTGTATAAGTTATACTGTACAAAATGTACACTATACATTTTGGTATAAACTTAATAGGATGACATGGATTTAGGTCGTTTTTAAAGAACGCTGAAAGCATATTTTTACAGTAAAGTTCTGGTAACGAGAGCTGACAGTTTTTTTACAGTGTAAGCATGCGTATTGTTTAATTAAGATACCAAAAATGTCATGTATAGTAGTGCTGTTGGTACTTACTAAAAATAAACAAAAAAAAAACAAAAAAAATGCTAATTACAATAAAACATAACATTTTTGTATTTACGTGCTGTAAAATGGGTTTTTGGAGCATTTTTACAAGACGCCCATAGGATCACATGCATTTGGATTGCAAAAAAAACCCATAAAACATGATCAATTTCTATAAAATCTACAGTAAAATCCCATAAAACCAATATTTAAGCGAATATTTAACATTAAAGTCAAGAAACCACTTTTTTGTTTTACATTTTCAGTGTAAGCTTGTATATTTTTATCTCAAGATGAAAATACCTTCAGTTTAACAGTTTTAAAAATAACTGTAATTTTTTCTAATGGAAGGGAACGTGTTTTACAAAGATGCTGCAAAAACACATTTTAAAACTTGTAAGAATCCCATAAAACCAAAAATGTATATTTGACGCTAAAGTTTGGCAAAAACAGCGGCCCATTTTAACAGTAAAATGTACTTGATTTTTTACAGTATAAGTATGCAGATTATCAATTCAAGTTCAAATTGATTTGCAGTCGTGTTGTTCTGTGGAAATCATGAGATTGCATCGAACATGTTATTCTCTACAAATCAAATATTCTAACCCTGTAGTTCACGGTGTAAAGGTCACATGTTTTAAACGCTCAATCTTTTATAATGTAGACGAGCACTAATGCACTCCTTTCAGTGACAATTCAGACACAGCTAGAAGCGTTTTATCCAGTAGCGCCGTTGTTTGAATGTCAATGTTGAACATTCATTTTGAAAAGTGTGTGACAAATGCGGTTGCCGACTTTCACAAACAAACAGGATGTTGGGGTTCTCCAATAACGCTGTGCTAAAATGACTCTGTTGAGGCAAAACCTCATCTATCCAATTGCTCGCTCTTGCTGAGGCAGAGCCCTCACAGCGTGGGAAATTTTCAGCCTGATCCAAAACACAGACATTCTGAAAATCACTGCCAACGTGGAAGCCTGGGATGTCTGCTCCGCATTTTGAAAGTCAGATCTGGCATTTTGTTTTTTTCCACGAATCTCCATGAACATTCAGGATAGCGAGGCTGTAATCCAGGTGAAGGGAGAAACCCTGGAGCAGCTGAAAACATCATGTTCTGCAAATGTTAAATGAGTCGTTCCTTTGAGCACTAATGATATGAGCAAGTGTCATTTTATTCCAGTTTGTTTATTTTGTTGATGATGATGCAAACAAATTATAAAGTCAACAGAGGTACTCGACCGAGTGCATTCATTAGAACCATTTAGTTGATTATTTCATAGTGCAATGATTGTGCTAATGGAATGATAATGGATGTTATAATTATTCTAAATTATTTCATAATTAATTACTTTTTTTGAAAGTCTTTGCAGTGTTTGGAGGCATGCTCATTGTAAACAAAAAAAACTTTTAATTTTGTTGGTTAAGCAACATTTCCCATTTCCATGATGTACACTGCATCTGAATTTATGATAAAATCATTAAAGTGTCATTCGGTCATCGGTTTCACCTTGTCCCTCATCTCATTATTTTATTGTATCACCTTTCGTGATCATCACAAACATTTCATTTTGTATATCTGAGCATGTTGCCAAACATTTTTTTTTGCTACAATGAATGAAATTTGTTTTTGAAAAAAAAGTGTCAGTGCTCTGAAGAGACAAAAAAAACAATAAGAAATCTAAAATATCAACTTGTTTTACTGTAAGCTAATAGAGCCAATATATAGGTTAGGTTTTTTTTTTTACCACAGTTTGTTTAGAAACTAGAATATTGCAGTGTATTTTTTCAAATTCCATTCCATTCGTTCATTCATTGCTGTGAATTTAAAATATTATGAATGAATCAAATATGAACTCACAGATAGATGCTTTATAGTAACACTTGGCAAAAGCTTTTCTCCTTGGTGAGGGGCAAGAGTTCGATGGTGCCTTTCCATCTCCATAGTAACAGACAAACAAAGTACGGGATCGTAGAAGTTTTATAACCACTAAAAAAGGTGCCTCGGATTTGTGGCTTTTTGAAGGAAATAAGAGTTGGTGCTTGTCACGTTTTGAAAAAGAAAAAGACCAATATTTCATTAAAAATCAATGAAGGGCCAAAAGTGAAACCTCATCTTTTTTTTTATTTATTTATAGCCATTTATCGCATTTCAGAAACAAATTCTTCAAATGGTCTTTAGAATATACATTTTATTTTGTATATTTTAGGCTGTTGCCAACTTACGTTTTGTTACAACTTTTACTTGCACTATGCAGAAATAGTTTCTATAAAAGGAAGTAGATCTTGAAGGATCTGAGACTCAAGGTAAAATATGCAGAATATTAAAAAGATTAAGTGAAAAAAAACATTAAGAACTATTAAAGTTATTAAGAACTTATTGTAAAATGCTTTCCATAAATCATTTGTTATTTCACTCAGTGACCAGAAGAAAAATGGCATAACAAACACCAAAATAAGTTGACATTTTAGATGCCTCATTGTTTTTTTTTTGGTAAAACTAACAGAAGCTAAAAGAACCGAGACATCGCCTAGTTTCTGCTCTTCTACTCGGTCATTGAACACAGGGGCAATTATGTAATTACCGTCAGATCGGCGACCCATGACCTTAGCCTGGCCCTATGCAAATTTCTATTACATTTCTGTCCACGTTAATTAGGAGATTATTCAAGGGATAAAAAAAAGAAACTTGGGGCTTAAAAAAAAGGAGGCATCACAGAATGCCCCCTGGTGTTTACAAGCCTTTGACATCTGTAAACTGTTACTGAAGCAAGCACTGAAATATAAGCAGCGTGCAACTGATAAAAGATGTACACCATATTCCACTTTTAATCATCTTAGATATTAATCCTTCTTTTTTCTCTATTATAAATAGAGGATTTTTTTTATAATAGAGAACATTTTATTGAGAGGCATATACTCTACATACGCATATATTTGTATGTATGTTGAGACGGAATGTTTATTCAAAGGCTGGGTGTAGAGATGGACAGATCAGCCTCACTTTGATTATTAGACCATGACATGGTGATGTTTTGTGAGTCAGTGTCAAATATTTACACGTAAAGGGAAGAAAACCCGAGCAGTTGGGGAATTTTGAAAGGTAGGCATTCAGAAGTGACATTGATCTGAAGTTAGCTTCACTTAAGAAGTGCCAAGTTCGGATAATTGCAACCATTGTCTCAATATGACAAAAAAACAAGCATTCTATTAGAATTTTATTTGAAAAGACTTTTTTCATTATTACAGTTAATCTTAATTATATTTATTCATGCAGAGAAAATTGAATCTCAAGCTGAAAAGCTTTTCTGAATGCTATTAAAAAAAGAGGCCTTACTTCAAAAGAGCTTGGACATATTTTGAGCCAAAGGAAAGGTTTTTTTTTGAATATAGCGTATATTTAAAAAAAAATACATATTACATTAAAGTCAATAACTTTTTAAAATAATTGACATTTTTAGTTATTAGTATTTCAATTCTAAAATAATTACAGGCACTTAAAGCGAGAATGTAAACTAAATAATTCGAAGAATAAATATCACATGTTTTCACACCATTCTGAATGGCATGATAATGGCTCGATAAAAGCAATTACTTGAGTCAGTAGGTACCTTCATAAGGCTTGTTCATATAATTATGATTATTGTCCTTGAAACACATTTCAAAGAAATTACCGACAAAATGGATTAGGATAGTGTTCAATTAACACACTTCAGGGGGAGCTTACTAGGACTAGCCAATCATGTCTTCAGCTCTATACATGTTTTTAAAATACTGGGCACATTCATGTAAGCAAACGTATGAATCCGCATTTGAAATTGATGATGGGGCATATTGCATTACAAAGAGTTTTCAGTAGGTAGAGTAGGCACCTACTACTAAATGACAATATTTCTCCAAGCTGCTATGAATCGAGCATTCATCATCTAAACCAAACCCTGTGTAAATATTCTCAAAAAAGAAAACGAGTTGATGTGCGTTCACTAATGAGCGATCCAGCTAAATGACTCGACATTGAGTCATAATATCCTAATTTTAGCAACATTCCGAATCAACGGTAATGATACAATTTCAACCCCCCCCCCCCATGAGTGAAAAAAAAAAATTCACACCAGACCATCTTCACATCCGCTTGACTCATTGTGATTTTGCACTAATTGCACTCCTACAGTTTATCAGAAGATTAGCATTAACCAAGCAACGATTTATAAGCTAAAGTGATTGAAGATAATTAGTAAAATGTGCCGTGATTTCACCGTAGTGAAGGTGCGGGTTTTAAACAGTATGTTAATCAAATGTCAGCGTAGTCCGGCTTCTATCACAGCTTTAATTAAACAAGCATGGAGATATGAGGATAGGAAAAGGGCAAAATTCATTAGCTATTGTGTACCTGACAAATTGTGAAGCAAAACTGGGACCTCAGCTGCCAAGTCATTTGGTATTTGTGGATTAATGAATCTGCTTAGACTTCACAACAGATTTACTCTGCTCCATAGAGGCAATGTATCAGGCGATTGTTCTTTGTTCGCTAATTGCATGCTTTGATTCCCAAAAGGCTTAACATGGGGGAAATGTAAGCCCTACCTTTTCATATAAATAAGATGAAAAAAAATGCTCTAGACTCTTTGTAGGCATTTCCTTTACCATTTCTAGTCCCTAAATATCAGACTTTACCCTTAAATATTACATCTCTCACTCACAGCAAATCAAACAGCTTACTTATATTTTTAATGCCATGTGGCTCTTCTTTTTTTCATAAATGATTACCTCTATATTTATTATCTAGATTAATTCACCATTCACTCTCAAATTTACCCCTAAGTGGAATTTAGAGTCATTTTACCTAAAGCATGTATTTGGAATGTGGTGGAAACCAGAGTACATGAAGGAAACAAAGAAAAACAATGTAAACAAAAAAAAAATTAAGCTAAACAAAACCTTAAAAGAAAGCAAAGACAAACATACTAAGCAACCCCAAACAAAAGAAAAGAAAACTAAACATATGCAATGTTTAGCGAAATAAATCTTCAAAAAGTAAAGAAAAGTAACATGAAAGTAAGCTAAACAAGCAAAATAAAAGAAAAACAAAAAAACTGAATAAAATAATATTGTAAAACTAAACAAGAGAAAACAAAACTGAAGAAAGCAAATAAAAAACTATGCAAAAGAATATGCAGAAAATAAAGAAAAGAAAATATTATTAGGCAAAGCATGCAAATCTAAATAAAAAGCAAAAAAAAAACAACTCAAAGGAATCTATAAAAAGAAAGAAAAGAAATAAGAAAAACAAGCAAATCCAAACAAAAGAAATCAAAAACAACCAAACAAATGTAAAGCAAACAGTTGAAAACAAAACAATGCAAAAAAAGATTAAAACTAAAGCAATAAATAAAAAAGAAAATAAAAACAAATGAAATGTAAGCAAAAAAAAAAGCAATGCAAACCAAACAAAATAAATCAAAGCAATACAATAAAAAAAGCCAAGAAACTAACTACATATATGCGGTCAGAGATACCCTGCATTATAAATTCAAATGATTATAAAGGAGATAAAGTGTATTTCTACTTTTCTCTAATCTAATCTTAGATCTAAAGTTCTATAAACACTAAAGCTCTGTAAACACGGAAAAACATCACAGTTTGTGTGAAAGCTTTCATTAAATATAAACTTTGTGAGATTACATTTTAAAGTAAGAAATCTATATCCCCTGAAGTATCCATTCTGTGTTGAGATTACTGCTGACTGCTCCAGTATCTGTGGGTGGCGAGAGAAAAGAACTGCAGAGATAGAGCCAGGCTCAGCTCGACTGAAGCAGTGCTGAGGCTGGTAATAATAGATCAGCCTCACAGATCCTCTATTTATGATAGATTCCACTCTCCAACCTAATTGTGTGCAATCAAAGCATGCATCAGTCCAGAAATACATCTCTCCTTTTGCATAGCATCTAATGCGCTCCATATGTCCAGCATCTGATTAGTCATCGCAACATTCAATGTCACAAAAAGTTCCATGTCGTCTAGTGCGTTTCTAATCTATAGATTGTTCAAAGCACATATAAACCCATTTTTGAACTGACTATGACTTAAAACTTACATTTCGAGGCTTTAATGTTTTTTTTTCCGAGTGCAAAGTAAAATGTTTGAGTTTGGTACCAGCACAAGCAATGTGAAAGCGTTCACTTTCTTAGAGGAAAGTTGGAGACACTCTTTATCTCGACGTCTAGCTTCTCGGCAGAGTCTTAAATGGTGTGCTGAAGAGGTTTCCCTTCTGACAAAAGACTTGCCGCACAAGATGAACAGACCAAGAGAGTTTTACCATGGGGAGGTTAATTAGAAATGATTCCAACTTCATTGTTTGAGGTAATTAAAACTGGTGACAGAGAGACAGAGTGTAAAGTAATGACACACTTTAATCAGGTTGACTTCTTTGACTTGTGTCTGCCATCCAGCCAATTAAATTTCCCTCCCATGTTTTCTGAAAAATTGTTTTAAACAATTACCTTTAAAATTGTAGCTGCACTCTAAAGTGGCAGTAGGTTTTAAAAATGGGAGTGCAGGGCGTATTACTATATTTGTAACATTTATATTTGAATATTCATTTATTCAACCTGCTTATTATCTTTTTATTGGGGGGGGGGGATGCACGGAGGTCTCCAGCGCACATTGGGCGAGAGGACAGGTCACCAGTCAGAGGGCAACATTTACTCACACCTAAGGGGAATTTAGATTATTTAGATTAACCAAACCACATGTTTTTGGGATTGTGGGGGAAATAATGGCCAGCAAGCGCATCATTAATGCAAAGACAAAACAAAATCCTAACTGAAAACAATGCTGCATCAAAGACAAAAGACATCTAAACAAACCAAGCAAAACAAACAGACTCACACAAAAACTCATACCAAAAAATATTAAACAAAATGTCACAAAAACCAAACCAAAACAAAAAAAAGACAAAGAAAAACTAAGCGACACAAAATAAAATGACAGAAAACAAACATTACCCAAAACAAAACAGGAATGAGAAACTAAAACAAGCATGTCACACAAATAAAACAAACAGACACAAAAACAAAATAAAGCAAAATGACTAAACACACAAAAAAAACACATTAAAAAAACAATGAAAAAAAGAAAATAATCCAAATTTAACGACACACACAAAAAAAGACAAAAACTAAACAAAATAAAGCAAAATGACTAAACACACAAGAAACACATTAAACAAAACAATGAAAAAAAGAAAATAATCCAAATTTAACGACACACACAAAAAAAGACAAAAACTAAACAAAATAAAGCAAAATGACTAAACACACAAAAAATAAACAATGCAATGGCAAAAAAAATAACTCAAATGTTCCAAATTTAATGACACAGACACAAATAAAGACAAAAACAAAATAAAGCAAAACAATGGGAAAAAACAACTCAAATATTCCAAATTTAAAGACAAAAACAACACAAAAAACGAGAAAAAAAACATAAGGGTAACATACACAAAAAACCCCACAAATAACACAAAACGAAATGCAAAAAGCAAAAAGACACAAAAACAACAAAAACAACAAATAACAAAAAAGTGCTTAATACGATGATAAAGCATTGCTGTGTATTTTCTGAAATCTAACTTTGGTATTGATCTGTTGAATATTACACATTTTAGGAGAGACCGCAGTTAGACTTTAAGTGTTTGTACAGATCTGCAGTATTGATGCCAAGTGTTGATTTAACACTGTGAACACTACAAACACTGCCCCGGAGTTAAATGTAAAAATATGCAAGGTAAATTAGCACCCCGCTCACTGGGGACATATTGTGTTTTTATAGATCCACACCCCTGACACCAGTAGTGTCGATTTAACACTGTGTAAATCCGCTTTCAACTCCCAGCTAATATCAGCTGTTTTACATTTATCACGTCAGCATCGGTCCTCTGCAGCGGTCTTCTTCGAAAGGATCTAATTCTGATCACTCCTAATTTATGCTAAATACATGCCAAGTGCACTCCTCGGAGTCAGAGGACAAATGCTGCTATACCAAGATTTATGTGGCCACTTATTTTATGGCAACAGCGGCTCCCTACTGAAGTTTGCTATATTTTCCTCGAGCTGGCTGTGCGTGCAGGGCTGCTTTGACAGAGATTAAGGCTGTGTGTGCAGGATTAACTCATTGAGCAACAGAACACACACTGCAACGGAGAGCTACAGTGACACAGCAGATAAATTCTTGATCCAGGATGATCCCATAAAAGAATTCCAGGCCAGAGGGACATTTAGGGGAGGCTACAAAAATGCTGCAGAGACCAAAAGTCCCTGTGAAGTCGCTTGGTTGTGCATTGTGGTTTAGCGGCTGTGGGTGAGGATGCAGGGGGTTATCGTAGGGTGACTGGACCTCAAGTGTGAGGCGCTATGACGGCAATATAGGACCTAAGAGCACATGGGTATAAATAGGCGAATCTGGTTGGAGATCATCATGGAGTTCCAGATGTTCCACTTGGAAACCGTTGACTAGGCATTTGATTAAAACAAACACATTTTTGTGTTTTCTAAATTTTTGTTTCGTAAATTTTGTTCACATTCAGCATGCTTTTATTTTATTGTATATTACACAACACTTTTATAAATGTAATAGTATCAAAGAGTCTGTACGAAAAGAAAAAAGTGCTTTGGTAATGACTCTGCAGAAAAATCTAAATAAAATATTTTGAATCCTAGCATTTTGAGATAGGACAGGAAGTTACATCACAACAGGAAGTTGCTAGGTTCAGCCCTTTTGCTCTACAAATCTCCGCCCTCGCCTGATTTTCTTTTGGTCTTGATGCAGCATGTAATTTAGTTAAATGAAGCCACGTTTTCTGTTAAAACTTCTTAAACCTTGAGTCTTCTGTAAAGGGTTATGAAATAAAATTTCAATTACAATTCACATCAGAGTCTTATAAACACCCTGTAATGACCACAAACATTTAATACCATCTGTTTTCCCATATTTGTGAATCTCAAACCTTAGGATCCCTCCCAAGACTTTTGAAAGAGAGATGCAGATGCTGTGTGGTGTGGTGTTGTTGGGTGTAGATAAGAATATAATTTTTCTAGTGGAAGTCAACAACTTCCTCAAGGCGGGAATGGTGGATTATAAGGCCTTAAATCAAAACAAGTCATTTTTTCGAATAAAAATGTATTATTTTACTTATTGGAGCACACTTTTGCCTGGTTCTAATGTTCGGGAAAAGTCAAAGTGACCCTTTTTAATGGGCGCGGTCCACCTTCTGTAGTAGGGGTTAAATGTGGATGTGCATTTCCTTTATTTCCACTTCAGACGGTCAGTCAAATATGGTTGGGAAGGCCACAAGTTATTTTTTTGTGTGGAAAATCCCTTTCAAGTAGTTTGTCTTTAGGACATTCTCAAAGGAAATGTTATGGAGTGGACATCTGGAACTTTTCTTTTAAGAGATTCCTTCAATCTGATTTTTGTATCAGAGCTTTTATTTTTATGGGGACGTCCGGGAACCATCAGTAGATTGGCCGAACTTCTTTATGGCAACAGCTCAGGGGCCTGGATTAGATTTCTTTCTGAGCTCTGACAGCGTGGTGCATCACCAGGGGAGCTTATTTGTGATTGTGGGCCAGTGGAAATCTGGACAAAAAAAAAAAAAAGTGTTGAGCTGTAGTACTGCAGCAAGTGAATGTATGCGAAACACAGAGTAAACCGTAATTATAAAGTTACACAGTGATTAACTATATATTTAAGAAAAAATAATAATGTTTTCTAAAACCAAAGTGCCATGTTCAAAACAAAAAAATGTGTTAAACTGCATGTGTGACCACCTTCAAGAAAGTAGCAATTCTTGCCCACTTGAGATTGGGGTCTATTTCCATCACTTCCAGTAGTTCTTTATATTGAAGATGGTTCTTAATGAGTTCGGCTGTATGTTTGGGGTCATGTCCTGCTGCAGGATACATTTGAGGCCAAGGTATTGCTTGTTGGATAAGTATCTGCCTGTATTTCTCTGCATTACGAACACCTTGACTTCTAATCAAATCAAGCCTATTTGGGAAATGCAGCTCTAACAATTCAAGGAACCTCCACCATGCTTAACTGTTGACTGCAGATCCTCAATATACTGCTGTTCAGCCCTTCGACAAACAAACTGCTGTCTGATAAATCCATTCCAAATTTTGACTCAACAGTCCGGAGTTTCTGTCAGTTCGGAGCCGATGGCATTGTTTCTCATCCAGTTTTAAGCCTCCTACATAGCTGTTTCTGTTTCAGTTCATGACTGGTTTCAATCATGCCGCACTGGTGGTCATCAGCACCTGCTTGGTATAACTGGTTGAACAAACACCTGGCAATGATCTAACAAACTCTCTAAGTATACATCGAAGAATTAATGTTGATGTTTTAAGGTTCTGCTAAAACTCTAAGAGTAATAATCAATAATTCTTTCTTCCGTTTATTCAAGGAGAAGAGCTCTATGAGACCTCTCCCTATGAGCCGATGCATCTCTCTGATGAGTTTCGCCTTGCCTCCATTATTTCTGGTAAGTAAAGAAAGATTTTCAGTTCTATATCAAGCCTCTTTCAAGGTTAGCACTCATCTTTATGTTCATTCGCATTCTCTCGGACAGCTTAAGGGTGATTAAATGATTTCTATAGAGCTTCAGAATCATGACGTTCTATTAGCAGAACCGCAATCTTCAGTTTTTTCTGGTGATGGTGAAAAGAGCTACTGTTTGCAAAGCAAAACCTCAGGTTCAGACAAAACGAGAAGTTTCTTTATAAACTAAAACTTTGTCAAAAAAGATGTTGAATCTATTAACCCCAGGATTTTTAAATGTTTCAATGTTCTGTTTAATGTCTCTTATGCGTTCATTAACTCTTTATTGACTGTCAGAATTCAACATTTAAGAATATTTCACTGTAGAATTTTTCAGGTATTCCATCTTGAACTTTGCTTTTTGGAGTTAAAAAAACACTTTTAGTGAAATTGAGTTCTGGGCACAATTTCAGGTTCCTTTTATTTTTTTCATTTTGTTTTGGAATGCATTCAAATACTCTTCACATCTTTATACGAAGTGTTATTGACTGTCAGAATTCAACATTTAAGAATATTTCACTGTAGAATTTTTTAGTTATTCCATCCTACTTTGCTTTTTGAAAAAAAAAAAAAACACAATTTCAGGTTCCATTTTTTCATTTAGTTTTTTGAATGCATTCAAATACTCTTCACATCTTTACACTAAGTAGTGTTGATTGGCGGAATCCAAAATTTTAAATAATTTGCAGTAGCATTTTTGAGCTGAACTTTATAAATTTGGCATTTAGTAACTTTGTGCAGATCTGCTTAAGAATATTATAATTCCCTCCATGCGTTCCTGAAGAACTCCTTCTCTTGATTATGTTTTCAAGATTACTTTATGCCAATTTTGTTTGAAAAGTTTGCAATTATTTCTCATCCGGCCTCTGACCCCTTGCCACAAATTGATTAGATGCTTCATTAATAAACTAAACAGATAATAAATGTCATGCATCAACAATTCTCGCACGTTAACATGACGTAACTGCTTCTAATACTAAAGCACAAAATAAAACGTTCAACTCATCACACAGTTGAACACATTTTAGCATAATTCAGCTAATATTGATGTCTCTTGGTTCGCATGTGTTGCATAAAAAAAATAACTATATTAACACAAAGGCATTAAAGTGAACTTTTCTTTCATAAGACATTTCTCTAAAATAATAAATGCCATCCAAGGAAAAAGACATGCTTTACAATCAAACAGCTTTCGCATCCGTTTATGAAAGAAAGCTCAACGTCTATTCATCTGCAAGAATTCAAATTGAGCTGTGTGTATTAGTCACGATGGCCATAAAGGCCACCATGGAGAAAGAAATTATTCCTTATTAGTCATAACTTCAGCTTTATTATCAAGACTTTGAAAAGCCATGTGAAAAACACTAGAAAGTGTATGATTCATACGTTTCACACAAACAACTTCTAACCTTTTTTTTTTTTTTTTTTTACAAAAGTAACCTGCAGAAGGTGAAAATGCCACATATACGAAAAATGAAATACCATTGAAGGCTTTAAAACAAAAGCTATCACCCACACAGTCACAAAAACTATTTGCTTTCCTGTTGCGACTATTCATGTTTCTCATTTGTCCGTTCACAGCAGAGGTAAACCATAGCCTTGAATAAAACCAATGAAAAACCATTCTCTCTGTCTGGCCGATGCTGGAGAAAAATGAATAGCAAACATATGCAATCATATCGAGAATTTGCAATGTCAAGGGCATTTAAAATCCTATGTACAAGAGAAAGAAATGTTTCGCTCGATGTTAATGTCACAGGCAAGGGCACATTTGTGGTTTATTTCTAAAATGTTTTGTTTACACTTTTCCCTGTTTTCCCGAATGGCACGAAAAGTACAATCAGATGCACTTCGTTTTGTACATCGAAATTATTTGAGAGTTGTGAAAACAACAGTTTGAATTGCTATTTTGCAATATAAACGCAATGTGGTTATTTATTCCCACACACATTCACAAGTTGTGCTCATAAGTTTACATACCGGGGCAAATTGTTTGATTTCTAGGCCATTTATTGTCAAACAACTGCATTTATGCGTATGAAATCATAGTGACAATACAAACGACATCCTGAAGTCTATTGAGGTAGTTGTCGATGAGGTTCTTTATCTTCCCTGTTGGAAAAGCAGCCCATTCTTCCTGGCAAAAACAACTCTTGCGTGAACGGCACATTTGAGTTCTCCCAGAGTGGTTCAATGATATTGCAGTCAGGAAACTGAGATGGCCACTCCGGAACGCTCTGTTCTGGTGTAACCAATGAGAAGCGGACTTGTGTTTTGGATTGTTGTTGTGTTGGAATGTCCAGTAACATCCCATGCGCAGTGACTGGGAGGATGAGTTCCCACCAATTTTGACCAAGTTTCCGGTAACTTTGGGGCTCAAACATCCGTGACCCACCTCCATGTTTCACAGTGAGGATGGTGTTCCATTCATCATAGATCTTGTTGACTCCTCTCCAAATGTAGAGTTTATGGTTGTAGCCAAAAAGTTCGATTTTGATCTCATCGCTCCACATAACTTTAAAGCAGAAGTTGGGAGGCTTTTCCCTGAGCTGTTTAGTGTATTTTAAGCACGTTACTTTGTGGTATTTGCGCAGTGATGTCTTTCTCAACCATGAAACCCATTTTCTCCAAGTGTTTCCATTTTGTGCTCCTTACAAAAAGCACTCCACATTTATTCAGTCCTGAATTTCAGATGTCGTTATTTGTAGGTTTTTCTTTGGATCCCTTGGAATTTTTCTGGCAGTTGTAGCAGAATCTTGTGTTTGCACTGCCTTCCCTGTGCCTTGGAGATCTTTCATATCCCTTTCCTGTTTTTTACAGATCAACTACCCTTTCCCATAGATCCTTTGATGGACCTTTTGCTTTCCTTTTCGTTCAGAATTTAGAAATATCAGCGGATCACTGGATGAAAGAGGCAAGGGTTTATCAGGAGCTTGAAATCTTTTAGGCACAAACACTGACTACATTAAACAGGTCGAGATGAGGATGTTTACCTGCCGCTCAAACACTTTTGTGTCAGTTTTATGCTTTTCAGAAAAATGCTTTTGCATAATCCTTCATACTTTCTGAAAAATGGCCAAGGACTCAGAAGATGTGTCTTACGAACACAACTGTAGATGTTTTTTTTTTTTTTCTAAGTAAAACTTTCTCTATAAATCCCCATCCTCTCAGGGGAAGCCCTCCTGATCTGGCTCTCATTGAGGATTTATTAGAGACCCCCTTTCCTTTCAACAACAGATAAGATGAATATCAAGAACAAAACATACCTCCGAGCTCATGACTGGAAAGGACTCATAACTAATCAGAGATCTTGTTACATGCCTCTCCTCATCATTTCTCAAAGGACAGATGACCGCTCATATCTGCTCGCTTCTTTGCAGCAAAGCATTGCCATTGAACCCAGGAAGGATAGACTCTCAAGACAAAGTTGAGATAAGAGGATAATAGAGAGAGAGAGACGTAAAAAATAGAACGTGTCCACACCAGAGAGCGCAGTGGAACATTAAAGGATGTTTTCAATGAGTGTTTCCAATTGATTATGGTGGAACAGTCAGGGAAGATGGGAGTGATGTTGAAAGAGTGTTTATGCCCAGCGATTGCCAGCGGATTTGAAAGCTTCTGAGGAAGCACAAATTCATTATTTATTTTAACCAGGTGCTGGATGCATGATAATCAGATTTTGCCAAACTGGTTTAGGGTGAAGACGATGAATAATAGAAGAGAAATTCTCAGGTGTGCGATCGCATTAATAAAAGTAAGGATGTGTTGAAGTTCATCCAAGAATTTCTGATTGTTTTTTTAATATTATCAGGTAATGGGAGTTGGAAGTCTGAGGAATATTAATCACTGAAGAAAGCTGTTTTTGAAGTGCATGCTGTCATTGGCGTGTTGATCAGTTGAAAGAATTGTAAGAAAGATGTTTTTAGTTGGTGGTTTGAAATGCATATTATCTAAGTTAATGTTCATTTTCTGCAGTTCCTTGAATGGAGTATAGTTCATTATTAGCCAGAAAACAATAAAGCGTGTATGTTTTTGTAGACTGCTAGGTGAGGGTTGATCAGCAGAGGGCATGGTAAAAGACTGTGGGAGGAACGGAGCGTTTTTTGGTGCACAAAATTTGCATTATAGAGGGCTCAAATGTTTATAATAAATGCTACAATCCAGCCCCTTTAACATTAAACCCTAAGCTCTGCTGTATCACCACATTTTGCAACTCTAAGGAAAATTATAAAATGAAAAATATATGACCATTTTATACTGAAATGCTACTGGTCTATTTGGATTTAATGATTTATGCTAATCTATGGTAAACGTGCATTCTATCACTAGAGCTGGAGAATAGCTGAATAAATGACAAGAATTGCTAAAAAACAGATAAGAAAAACCCAGTTTAGAAAATTGCTAATATTTTTTTTTTATCTATGTGTATGTTAGTAGCTAAGTGTGAAATCCCAGAGTTCCCGGTGAACAGCTTGTGAATGAATAGACAGTTGTTTTTTTTTTTGTCCAACTGTAAAATATAAGTTTTTTGGAACATGTTACAAGGAAAGTTGTTTCCTAGGCATTCTATACAATTCTTAAGGCCTCTATACACCAATCCGAAGTTTTGTGCAAGAGCTCGCCTATGGGCGCCAATGGGGGTTTGGGTAAAAGAAGTTTCGCATTGCCATATCGCATATGTTTGAAAAGCTGGCCAAATGAAAGACGGCTTTTTTAATGACGAAAAAGAACTGCTTGGTGGCGCTCATCCCACAATTGTGTCGCAACTTCGCACAGGAAACAGGAAAGAATTAGTTTGCCACAAATCCTCTATTTTCTCCCTGTGATCAGCCACCAACCATATAAACCATTCGACATCCATGACATTTTTCAATGTGTTCTTTGAAGTGTTCTTCTTTGCTGTTTCCCCATGTTACGCAGAGTGCATCTGTTGTACTGTATACGTCATCTTCAGGCAAAGACAGTCATTGCATCAATATTTCTTTGACAAAGAGCTCTCTGCTGACGAGGCATTCAGTTTGGATAGGTGCGTACAGGCCTTTAGGCATAGCTGTAGCTCCACCACTGACGGATGCAGGAACAATTAGCAGTGAGGAAATTGCAGTGCTGGACTTGGTACAAAGACGACATCCCACGACATTACCCCACTACTGAGAGCAGCCCATTCTTTGCTAATGTGAGGGATCTAAACCATGTCTTTAGCATGGGGTTTGAGTCTAATCTTTAGCGCACCAAAGCTGTGATCGAATTCAGAAAATTTGGTTGCTAGAGTAAAGCCCATTTTCTATGATGCCATCCCTTTTATTTTTTAATGACCTTTAAAAGTAAATGGAAACCCTTCCAGAGCCCAGGATTCCAATACTTATGGTGGCTATAATGTGGTTCACTTTCTAGGAGGTTCTCAGTTTGAGTTACAGCTTTATAAAGTTGGACCCCATGTTAATGCTGGGAAATTTTCAATTGACTTATCAGCAATTCAAGAGTTCCTTCAGTGGTAAAAGATGTAGGAACCTGAGAAAGACCAGTTTGGATGTCTTGGCAAAGATTGGTGACCGTAGCTTGAACGGTCTAGGTGGAGATGCGTTTGAAATGTTTTGCCCGAAGCAAAAATGCATGCAATAAAATAGGAAAAAAAAAATCAATAAAACATTGATTTTAAATTAAAAAAAGTCTAAATTGTATAATATGCATTTTAAAATGTAAAGCAGTGAATATTTTGATATATGAAAAACTCACAAGTGATTCAACATCGAGATTCCCTCACCATTTTTTGAGGTTTCTTGGATCCTCTGACACTAGAAAAGCTGCAGGCTGTCGAAGAAAGGTGTTTTTCCAGTAAGGCAATCAACGAACTGGTCCACTTCCACTCAAACCAGCTCAAGAGAAGCCTCAGCTTTAATAGCATTTGCAGGCAGCCGCAGAGCACAGACTGGCTTTGAGCTGGGGATCCTGTAAAAACCTTGTCTGTCAGAAAGATAACAGGGTAGCTCTACCATAGTGCTAATTGGCCATTGCGTTCCTGTGTGCAAAGAATATTTATCACTTGTGGCAGGGCTTGAGAGCATTTCTCTTTGTTCCACTTGAACAGTTTTGCCCTTTGCAAACTGTGAGTTTTATCAGCGTATTTGAAGATGCAAAATGAGATAATGAGTTTTGGAAACATGAGGAAATGTGGCGGCTTTTCCTTTGGGGTACGATGTTAACAAGCACACACTGGTTGGACTAAATCAAGATCCTGACATACACACTCATTATAGATAAAGGCGGCCTGCAGGGGCAGAAGCTTCATTGCATGATCCCAAGATAAATGTGGGTCCAAGTATTGTAATTGTAATTACAGTAAAAACACTAGGTGCTTGAACCAGACCGAGGCATTAGACTCAACTTCAAGCTGACCTATAGTTGTGAGGGTCAAAAGTTTGCAAAGTTTTGTCAATTGTTGCATTAATTTGTTCAAGTTGCTTATTTCTCATGCTTTCCAGCTCAATGTTGAAAGGGTTCTTGAATTATAATAAAATGAAAACATTCCCTGTAAGCTTGATCTGTGAGGGCAGTAACCTTAAATGATCTCAAGCTCCTATCTCCCAAGATTTTCAGACCCATCCCCTATCTGCATGAAACTAAGCAAACCTTCCAAGAATGAGGAATGCTACAAAAAGTTGTAAAAACAAGCATTGGGGGGGGCAACAATATAGAGCAGAAAATGATACGATTAGTCAGTTTCTAAATATATCTTATACAGTTCTATATGTGATGACAACCAGTTCAAAAGGGTTTTTTTTATTATTTTTAAAATTCAATGAAGGTGCATGAATTTTATTTTGATTTACAGAATTACAAGCTAAGCATTTCTAAACTTAAGCATGCAAATTTAGATACTATTGATGCAAAGTTATCTTTATACACTTGCAGCATTTTGAAATATAGATTTTTTTTGGTTTCTGAACTTAAGAAAGCAAACTTAACAACTAAAAAATATTTTTGTTTATTTAAATTTTTTTATAAAAATGACTTTCAATACTTTCAAAAAAATTTTTTACCATTTAGAAATCATAGTAAATAATTACAGTTAAAAAAGCATATTTTCTTTGATTTAAAAACTGTGTATACATACACAAAATACTCCCTAACATTCACTTCTTCAAAGGTTTCTGTGGAGTCATTTGAAAAATTTTAGGCCTAAAATTTATTAAACTTTCGAAGCACTTCTGATCGAGTGTGCTTGAGAGAGATTTCCCAGCATGCACTGCGTGAGCCAGCATATTTGATTTTCGAACAAAGAAAGCTGATAATGGAAACCACAAATAAAGGAAATTTTGATATAAAGGTTTATAAATTATGTAAACAATTATTTTATGTTTGTTTTCATGTCAAACACTTGTCCAAAAATATAATTGAAAAATCACAAAAAAGTGCCAGTTTTACATGAAAAATGCACAATTTTTTGCCGTATAACAGCGACGTTTTACAATGGATTCAATAATGAGACGAACCTCTTTATAAAAACACAGAATTTTTAAAAGAATTAAGAAATTCATCAAGCTGCAGGTGTAGAGAGAGAGAGAGAGAGAGAGAGAGAGAGAGAGAGAGAGAGAGAGAGAGAGAGAGATTATAGAGAATAATTATTTCTAACTAAACTACAATCCATGCTACATGTATGTATTTTAGGCCATGAATTCCCCAAGAGTAATTATCCATTTTTAAACATTCTGCTTTAACATAATAAAAAAAGCCCCATTAGTTTCCTTCAGCAAGGTTCAAGTCATTTGATCAATCACAGCTTGCTTCCAACTCGCATAGATGTGCTCATTATGAAATAGATTACACTGTTTTCATAGATTTTGTCATTGATTTGCAAGAAAAAGAGAATTGTTTGAAATAATCATTCATCAGGAAGTTGACACAGTTCATTAGGACTCATTGAAAAGAACAGTCTCATTTGTTATGCAGACAACAGTGCTCACGTTGTCACCAGTCACCTGAGACAAAAGCTTTCTCATAAACAGTATGCAAATCATCCCTTAACAGGAAGAATTCCCAAAAAACAATGATTAAATATGATTCACCATTGTAACCAGTCTGGAGCGTCGTTATCTCAATAAGACTTTCAACTCAGAAAAGCCTAAGACCATCTTCTATCTCACAAAGAACCACCCAAGACCTCGAACAATGGCTTTTCCAGCAGTTCTCATAGAGTAAAATCTAATTAAACACGCTTGAAAGGACAAAGGCATGACTACCATGAAGCCGCTTGTGCACATAGAAATGAAAAACACTGTTAAAGCCAATGTTAGCTCTTATCAAAAAGTCAGAAAAGGTCATTATGTCATGGTTTTCAAGCAGGGATGTGAAAAGAGGCTAATTTGGAGAATAGTCCCATAGCCAGGGTCGTATTTGATAAATGTGCTCAATTTGATTATTTTCATTTAGAACCTAAACCACATTTATTAGAAGCGCTGACAGTATGTTACCTTATGACGACACACTTCTAAATGCATGCATTTCCATCTTGTATCTGTTTAACCAAGCATAATAACTCCTCTGTGTGTGCCAACAGCCATGGACTCTGCTTCTGCAAAAGGGAATCTGTGTTCCGACACCGGCAAACCCTGCAATCCATGCCTGGATGCCACTAAAGCTTGCAACCTCAATGACACATGTAAGAAACAACGCACTGCTCTCATGGCCACCTGCAGCCCTGTGACTCCCATCCAGCAAGCTCATGAACCCTGCAACCGGAAACGCTGCCACAGGGGCCTTCGGCAATTCTTTGATCGGGTGCAGACAGAATTCAGCTATCCTTTGCTCTTCTGCTCCTGTCGGGATAAAGCCTGCGCTGAACGCAGAAGACAGACCATTATGCCAGCGTGTTCCTTCGAAGAAAGGACAAAACCCAACTGTCTCGAGCTAAGGAGGACTTGCCGCTCAGATCCCCTTTGTAGGTAAGAACGGGTGTTCGGTCTGGGTCATGGCACCACTTTAACCATATGCAGATCTGCATTAAATAACAGTTTTGATGTTTTATGATGTGTGTGTGTGTGTGTGTGTGTGTGTGTGTGTGATTACACTTCCAATATCCTCAAAGTCTGAACCCACTCTAAGCTTTTCCTCTAGGCTTGGTGTAGCTCAAAGTGAAAATTCATTCATCATGCATGGGAAAATTCTGGTGTTGCAAAGTAGGCAAAATGGCATCGACAACCATTTTTAGCTACAGTTTTAACCTGTAGAAGTCTCTGTAAGCACCGGTGCGTTTACCAGTCACAGCGTCTGTTTTGAATTAAGTAGTAATGACGTCGACTCACCTATCGTTTAATTTAGATTTCAAAAAAGTTATTAGTTTTGAATTTAAACAAACATTACAAGAGTAGTGTTTTACAATTTTACAGACCCCAAATCGGGGCCATCTAGTGATGAAAAGAAGGGACAGCCCTTGGAAGAACAACACCTGTGAAAGGGCTTGTGTTTTTCAAAGGTTTCCGAAAGGTTTGCTTGATGGATACAATTTTCACATTGTTTTTACCTTGTCTTTGCGTTCTGCTTTTTTGTCTTAACCTTTAGTATATATATTGCAAAATTTAATACTCGGAATTGTATTTTTCGTACAATTTCATGATTGTTGTGTAATGTAAAAATATTTGAAAAAAAATGGTTGTACTACAAAAATATATCAAGCATTGCCACAAAAAATTGTTTTAGGAGAAATGTATTAAAGCAAGTTGTAAAGTAGTAAAAACGCTCAAAAAAGCCCTAGACTTCCAAGGGGTAAGTTGTCATTTCTTCACCCTGTTTAGAATAGAATAGAGTATACTTTATAATACCCTCGGGAAATTCATCATCAGAGCAAGAGTTAAATAGAATAAATAATATAAAAAGGAATATAGTGGAGTAAAAATAAAAAAAAAATAAGAGGAATTATGTACAAACATTGCACAACAACACAGTTGTTTCTGTTTCAGTTCATGACTGGGTTTTAACATTTTTGCAACACCTAGCCTACACTTCTACAAAATCCCTGACTTTGGGTCAGTGTAACTAGACGAATTCATGCTTTTTTGAAGGCAAAATTAGTGACAAAATATGGAGTTAATTTTGTTTTAACAGCATTTTTCGTAACTGCCAAAAACATTTGCACAGTATTGTACACTAAGGTTGCCTTTAAATGTGCAAGGATCTCTAGGAGGAAAATATCTGTCATTTGTATCTTTGTTATTGACTAAAGTAGCTCTTGTAGTCCCATAATTTACAGCTGACCCGCTATAAGCCATCAACACGGAAGTAGTTTGATCAGTAGGTGATCCATGTACTCAACACACATTACAATCATTAAATCAGCAGGAGATCCATATTCTCAAAATGCTGTTGAGATAGAATCCATAGGAGGCCAAAAAGCAATTCGCTATGAATGTAACGGCTATGTAATCTATAGAGTGAAGGACAGATGAAGCACATCATTAACCCAAGCATTCCGATAGTTCGATCAGTTGACCTTGTCTCACAAGAACAAATATGTGCATCAATCCACAGATAGCACACTGCAATAATTAACACCAGAAGCTGAACTACCAGAAAACTGATGGACTGTAAACAAAATGGTTCACACGACCCACAGCCAACGTTCACATCTTCCCAGTTCATGCAAAATTGAAAAAAAAAACCATACATTGTCTTTTTCAAGAGAGGGGACGGTGTCTTTCATTTCATTCGATATAAAAAGCTGAGGTTGCAAAGTATTTTTTGCAGAGCATGGTAAAGTACTCCCAAGAGATTTCCAAAAGGTCCAGGGATTGGATTTTTTTTTTCATTAATGTATCAGAGACAGTGCTGGTAGTTCAGTCTTCTCCTGAAACTAGTTTAGCAAACTTTAATCATTAATACTTAGTGGTTTCATAATTGTAATTTTTAAAGATTACGATAAAATATATTACTCTCACTCTTTAGTTTTGTGTATTGTTACCACAAAGGACCTCAGATTCCGTTCACTGTCTATGATATGCACAGTAACCCTCAAGTAGTTGTCATCATTCAAAGCGGTCCAGTGGTCACCTGTGAAATATTGTGAAAATCACATTTAATTTAGAAACAACATTTAAAATAGTGTTTACTTGTCCAGTAAATCAGTCAATGTGAAGAAATGTCTTTAAAAGTGGATCTTTACAATGGGACCTGTACCTACTGAGAGACTTCAATAGGTAGAGTAGTAAATGATAATGCCCATAAAATGAAACGATAACATCCAATGAGTTTGGCTAAGACACATTTAAAAGTGGAGTTGGAATTATTTATTCTGTTAACAAAATAACATTGATAATTAGTTATTTTCAGTTAAAAACATACTTTTTAATGCATCTAGATGAGAAATAGAATGATGTGCAAGCTTCACATGTAATCTATCTTGCACTGAATAAGATCCTGCTCAACTCCTGCTCTTTTGCACTTCTGGCCCCTGGACTTCAATTCATCTGTTCTCAAATGCTGTATTGTGAAGCAAGGCCCCTGCCAGGCTGACCTGAGGACTTTGGCTGCCCTTTCTATCCGTCAAAGCCTCTAGAAATCACCTTGCTCTCCCTTAGCAGGGGACTGGAGGGCATCCAACTACACAACGAAGTCAGGAAAGGGTTCAGGCACAGCTTACAGTAAACACACATTAGTTTGAATTCGGTCCTTAACCCTTAGAAGTACAGGGCGTTTTTGCAACTTTACAATTTACTCTCCTGAATTACCTTTAAAAGAGTTTTTTGTGGCAATGCTTGATATAATAGTTTTTAGTACAACCCCTGCTTCTATTTTAACTTTTTTTTATTCATTAAATTACACAATAGTTCCTCAACAAACCGGAAATTAAACAAAATGTACAATTTTGAGGTTTAAATTTTATTTAGTTTTACCGGCAAATTAGAAATTTACAGTTTTTATATTTTAGAACAAACATCAAGTGTTGAGACAAAAAAAATAAATCCACTAAAAAACAAAAACAAACGAACGCTCATAAACCATGTACACTCTTTTTTGAGCTTTTTTTGTGGCAGAACTTTCAAAAACACAAGCCATATCACAGGTCTTGTACTTTCAATAGTTATCCCCTTCTTTTCACCACTAGATGGCACTGATTTGGGGTCTGAAAATTTCAACTGAGACATTTTCACATTTTAATTTGAAGTACCTTATTGGACATAACACTTGTAATGTTTTGAAAACTACACATTATATTTGATATCAAAAGTAAACAATAGCTGGGATGCATCATTCCTACTCAATTCAAAACAGCCGCTGTGATTGCCACATGCACCGGAGCATGCAGAGACTTCTAAGGGCTAAAAGGGAAACTTATAGTAATGTTTTCTACAGTTATAACATCACAAAATTACAGAATATACGATTATAAATATAAAAACCCAATATCCGTCTATAAACTTTTGGCACATAAAACAGCATCTGCTGAGACCCTGCAATACATTTGTGTTAATATTCTGTTTAAAGTGCTTTTGGATACATTTTCTACAACTTTGATGCTTTTCCTATCTCAACATAAACAAGATTAATCTGAGCACTCAACAGTGTCCAAGAGCATTTTGAGCAAGCTAGCATACAGATGAAGCTTTGGCTTAAGCTTAGATGTTGAAAAAGCCGGCCACAGACCCTTGAGTCAGGTGACATGGGTATTAGATTCAGCAAGCCTCCAGGAGTTGTGTGAATGATTCATGTTCTTGTTGCTTAGACTTATAGTCATGGTCCTGAATCCCTCAGGAGCCAAAGACTTTAGAGAAGATACCGATTTACACACACATTCATTCAATATGCACACACACACACACACACACACGCACACATCACATGTGTTCACTAGACATAAATCACATTAAAACTAGGTTTAAAGCTTAAAAGTACACCATAACGTTCCCTGTTTACGGATGCTCTCACGGAAAGAGGGGGAAATAAGTTTAATATTCGATATAGCAATCTTATGAAAGCATTTATACAAAAGGAGTTGATTGTTCTTTGAGAAATTTGCTACTCAAATACAAAACTCAAATGCAGCCAGAGGATGTGTCATAAAAGCTAAAGGATCTGGTCAGTGTGAACCATAAAAAGAATGAGACAAGCTGCAGCCTTGCAAATCCCTGCCTGATATTTTTGGCCTTGATACTTTGCTTCCTCGAATGTGTGCCGTCCTTTGTTAGTGGATACCCATGCTGGGAGCTGGGCTGGGGCCAGAGAACGAAGAGGACGAGCGTTCTAACCATCTGTTCCTAAATCAGCAGTGATAAACACTCCAATTAAAAAATGAGCAGGCTCCCAAGAGTCTCTGCAACGCTATGACACATATTTGTCATCTTAATGGTGTTCTCTGTAGACACTCAGGATAGTTAGCAGATATTGTGAATCAATGGATCAGAATTTGGTGTTTCGGGACGTGACTGTTGTTAAATATGATATTTTATTAACAAGATTCGGGAGGATATCATATATCACATAATTAATCAGAGTGGGAAAGTCTGAAAATATAGACTGAACACCCCTACAAATGCGTATTTTTGTGCCACATGTTATTGAGCTATTATATTAAAACAAATATTTTGAAGCCTTTCTCTATGTTTATCAGGTTTACGTAAGACAAAGGGATGTGACAAGCAAAGGGTTTAAAATCATGCAGTGCTTGTTTCTAGGTCTCAACTCTCTCCTCTTTTTTGTCTCTCTCTTCACAGTGCAATACGTGTTTAGCTGTTACATATCAAATGTTTAAGTTAAATAAACCCACCCTTTCTGTTAAAAAGGTATTCCTTCAGAGGGTATGGAAATATACACCTATGAATTGGGACACCCACAAACCAGGTTTTATGTGCCTACCATTATTTTGCTATTGTTATAGAAAATTATTTGTAATCCTTTTTTCTATGTCATGTCTTATAAACGACAAAGGAAACAAGCAAAGGGTTTAAAACCATGCATTGCTTGCTTCGGAGTCTCAGTCCTTTCGAAACTCTCTCCTCTTTTTGTCTCTCTCTTCACTCTTCTCTGTTCAGCTGATTGATATCTAAGGTTTAAGTTAAATAAAGCCATGTTTTCTGTTAAATTTTGCTTTACAGTCTTTGCTAGGTTTAAAATTAACATTATACAACATTAAATAACTAAAACTAGCATTTTTTTCCTGATTTAACTGACTTTTTATGACATAGATGCATATATAACATTAAGTGAAACATTTTTATACATTTTGGCAGCCATCTTCAACAAATGTACAAGTATTGTGCGGTATTTGTGGGGAAATTTTCCCCTTACCCCTTCATTTGAAGTGTGGCTTGAACCCTCTTTTTATGTGAAGGGGTATACAGTCTTTTACCTTCAGTTAAAGAGAATTGGGACACCCCTTTGCCTCATGTGAATGTTCAGAATGGTAGGGGCAAGTGAGAGAAATACAACACATCCTTAAATCCTCATATTCTCTACTAATATTGATGTTTGAACAGCATCTCACCTGAACAGAAGTTACACTTGTGCAGTGAACTTTTTTGAAAGAATGGGTGTAAAACTGTTGTCGAAGAACTATTATCTGTTGAATATTCAAGTGTGAAGCTGTTTATTGTATCTTAATTTAACGAACAATAATCATACATTTAATTTGGAAGGGCCTCTCGTCAGCCAAGGACACAATACAAGGAAGCACACAAAAACAAAACAATAGTGTTGAAACAGCAGGTAAAGCAGTATGTCCGGACTATTTTATACATCATTCATTGCATTTTATAATGTAGATGATTTCATAAGAAAAAGGGATTTTACTGTAATCATTTCTATTTACACAAATAACGTCTGGGCTGACTGGCGTGATTGTACGATTTGATGCTTGCCAGTAATAAGGGGAATATCTTTTTAGAGATGTCCCCGAATGGCATTGAGGGTGTTTATGAAGTCTCCTGTGGGTAAGTTAATTCCGGTTTAATACTCAAGCCAGTAAACCTGCATTTGTTCACTCATCTTCCTCCTTCTGCTTTCTTCAGAGCGCCAGAATGTAATTAGCAATGTAAATAATCAGCTCTACCAAGGGATATATTCGTATAGCCCCTATTTCATGTTCCAGATTGTGTATGTTCTCCATTTTTATAATTTATTTTAGTCATTTACTTAAAACGTGGACTGTATTTCCACATTCATATATAAAAAAAAAGATTCCTGATAATATTTCTAAACCTGTATATGTTGTCTCTCATGCACATTTTGCATCTACAAACACATCTCAGCCTTCAAATTAATTATCTTAATAAATGTTAATGTAATTTGCAATATAATTAATTACAACATGATAAACACAGGGTGATACAACAAGGATAAAGCAACTCTACCATCTTGAGCTTAGAGTGTCATGTCCTGAAGCTACTTGGACCTTGTGCAGACAGAGTGAATATTCATTAGCTCTACACGGAAAGTGAGGTGCCATGCTGAAATCACATTAATGCTGGCTTCACCGCCTTAAATGGTATTATTTAAATCACGCACTTAGAGGTATGAAAAAAACTTTCATCATATGCACCAACATTGTATCCAACCTCCTAAAACACTCATTTAAAACAAACCATACCATCTTGAAAATATATTTAATTACAGCCAATAAGTGACATGCTCCTTTAAAATAATAAAACACAGCATTTTGGTGTGACTAGAGCCAGGGATCTAAGTGACCAGACGGGGTTAAAAATGGAAAGAAGTTCTATAATATAAGAAGGAGCCAGTTAGAATGATTAAAATAACAGATGGTTAATATTTTTGTATTTCTATTCACCCTTATGGCCATTAACTTAGAAAAACCACTTTCATCATATCTCAGAACAGATTTTTACTTCTGAACCGTTTCAATAGTGACATTTTGTGTCTTTTTGGCATCTGTTTCAAAGATGTTCAGGTTAAATGCAATTTGAAGGGGTTATATCTCTCTAAACTATGCAAATATCACACCTTTAACCTAGGATTTATCTCAGAAAAGTGGTTAATTGTATGTAGTACTGGAGATCTATAAATTGGTGCCATGACCCGGATTTCAATATCAATAGTGACATATTTTGTGTCTGTTTGGCATTTGTTTGAACTATGCTCTAGTGCAATTTGAGGGCTTAACTCTAAACTATGCAAATATCAAACCTTTAACTTAAGATTACCACTATCAATTTATCATTTCACAACATTTTATTCTGTACTAGAGATCTATAATTGGTGCCATGACCCAGATTTAAAATTCTGTCTTGTTTCAAGACATATTTTGTGTCTGTTTTGCATTTGTTTGAACTATGCTCAGGAACAGGGCATTTTGATGGGTTATTTTACTCTAAACTATTAAAGTATAACCACTTTCAATTTATCTGAGAGGAGTTATATATTGTGTGTAGTAATGGAGATCAATAATTGGTGCCATGACCCGGATTTCCATTTTTTGTCCTGTTTCCATAATGATTTATTTTGTGTCTGTTTGGCTGTTTTATTTTTTATTATGCCCAGATTTAGTGCAAATCTCTCTTAACAATGCAAATTTCTAAGTTTTAACTTTGGATATAGCACTTTCAATTTTTCTGAGAACAGTTGTATGTAGTAGTAGAGATCAATAATTGGTGCCATGACCCGGATTTCAATTTCTGTCCCGTTTCAATAGTGACATATTTTGTGTTTTTTGCCATTTCTTTGAACTATGCTCAGCTTGAGTGCAATTTGAGGGGTTACATCTCTCTAAACCATGCAAATATCCAATACTTTGGTATTTAAATGTCTTTTTAATATTTATAGCATTACATTTGATACAGTCTCTGAATACCAAACTCAGCTCTAGTTAAACTATATTGGAAAAGCGTAGAACTCCTGTGCTGGAACATGAAGCGGCTATGAAGTTTGGAATTTAAATAATTGAGTAATATCTTTGAACTGCTAGTGCTGTAATTCAGGAGCACTTCAGTTCGCCCTTTCGAAGCGGTCCACTTTGAATTGCCGTCTCATCAGCATGCACTGCTCCTTGATTGCTGATTTTACACACCTTGCTGCTTTTGCCATTTTCCTGTGAGTCATGGTGCCACTTATCAAGAGATAAAGCTCACGGAGAACACAAAAGCATCAAACGAACATCCATTTCCATGTCAATAAACCGGAACAGAAAAGATGACCTTTTCAGCCAGTGTCCATGAGAACAATGCAGATTCCACTCTTTGTTCTAGGAGGTAAACACCCAGCAGGCAACACCTGTGGGCCCGGCAAGTACCATTTGGTTAATATTCACACCAAAGCAGAGCTGGTGAGTCAGGGGGGCATGAAACAGTGTAGGGTGATTCACTATTAATCAGGGTCTCAATGGAGGGCATCGAGACTGAGATATCCATCTTTCCATTGCTATATGAGGGAGGGCCATGCAGTGCAGTTATTCAGATGCTTGGGGACAGAGTTTATACTCTAGAATAAGTGCTAATGTGACCCCCTGCCCACCTCGGGTCTAGTGCTCAGAGCAATCTGTTTCTCAATGCACACAGCCCCCTAGGAAGAGGCTGTTGGAGAAAGATTGCTCGAGTTGGAGAAATACATGGAGCCAAGCAGAAAATGGCCTTGAATTTTGAGCCCACTAGACACAGTGAAGCCTGACTGAATTTGTCTCATGTTGCACATAGTGGATGCAATAATGGTGCAGTTGCAAACCATGCACCAGGCTTTACAGGAAGTCAAAGTACAAGTTAATGGTTCTTCAATCATGCATGGAAACCTTATTCAGGAAAATATGCTCAAATGATTAAAGCCTCTTCGAATCTGATCTTGTTTTTGGATTAGATCCAGGCTGGCAGACTTTCACATGAATTGTCAGACGACTCCACATTCAATAACAAGCTGCCCTAATGATAACTACCACGGCTGCCTCGTGTCCTACGTTGGACTCATTGGTGAGTAATAATGAGAAATAAAAGTAATCTGGAATGTCATTTTAATGAGCAGTGTTTGTAACTCTCAGCAATGCATCAGGAGTTTTACTTCTGAGAGAGGTTAAAAGGAGCAGGATATAATATTTGCATTCTAAATAGTTTTTTATACATATATATTTTACAGTGGCTTATAAAAATTGTTATTGGTCTTTTGGTTTGGACAAAGCATTTGAAACATGTCCTGCAAGACAATTCGAGCTACAGCCACCAAGCTGTGCCAAAACATCCAAATTGGTCTGGGTTGCTATACGTTTTCCATGGAAACCACTGAGAATTGTCCATGGGGTCAAAGTTTGGAAAACAACTGTTGCTCAAACCGAGAACCACACAGAAACTGACCACACTTGTAACCAGTCCGTGCAAGGACATACACATCACTATGCAAAAGTATTTGAACCTAGAATGGCTCTAGAAAGATGTATAATTGAAAATAAAATAAATGGGAAAAGAAAATATTTTCAAGACAAACACATCATAAAGAAATTGGGGTTTATGGTAACCATAGTAACATTTTATCACCTCCCAGCTCCCTAGCAACCAAAAATGTGAAGGCTATCTCAGGTTTGGCAGATGGTAGAGACATAAAGGTTGACGTATTTCACTCACAGTCGCATGGGGAACATTATATCACTGACTCCTCCTTAACAACCAGATTGTTTACCATAGCAACCAATTGGACACATTTCTATCTCTGCTATGGAAAATAATGGAGATCCCATACAAAAATATGGGATTTGTTTATTTTACTCATATTGACACAGGGAACATTATGTCACTGAAATAAAAAAAAAACAATTCAACATTTTAGCCTAGCCATCACTCAAAGTAAGAAGTAGACTTTTTAGTGACATCTTTGATTCTTCCATAGCAACTATATTATAGCAACTGAATAAAATGTACAACATCTCAGCTCAGAAAATCATTGATTGATGGGTAAAGTTTTTAGCGCCCGTTGTTAGATTACAAAAAAAAAAGTTCTAAATGGTACTTTCAGCCAAAATTAAAGTTTGTGTGTGCAAACTTTAGCCATCTAGTTTTCACTAAAATATCAAAGCAAGCCATAATTATTCATGCGTAAAAATCTGGACGTTCATTTATAAATTGTGCAAGTAAATGGCCGAAAATGTTCACTGCTTTTTCTGTTGAACATTTCAGATGTATAAAAAAAAACAACCTGACGGACGAGTTAACACAGCATTCAGTGAAACTTAAACTTCATAAAACTACAAGTAAAAAGTGAACTTGAACAGCAACACTTTCATTGCAATGAATGGTGTGATTATGACTTATGACTATGATTAAGTAGCTATTGAATACTCTTCACTATTGTTGCATTGAGTGTTGTATTAAGCTGTATTGACGTTGTTGGAGGATTATGCAAATCAAGACACTACAGAGTTCAAGAAAATTTGAATGGTGACTGCCAACTTAGAATACCACTTGCCACTTTTATCATCCTGTACTTGTAGCTGCCAGATAAATTAAATTGTTGAACCTACATTCATTTTCTTTACCCACTTGCCGGTCCATCAAACATAAACACCCAAAGGAATTTTACAGTATTCAGTTAACTTAATGCATGTTTTAGGGATCGCAGGACTGGTGTCCCCAGAGGAAACCCATCCAAGCATTGCAACAACTCCTCCCAAGAAAGTCACCTTGAAGGGCCATAGTGCTACCAACTGTCACAGTACCGCCCATTGAGCATACGCTCAATTCCAATTTTTCTATTCTGATATCTTGACATTTTTGCTACGAACCGTCAAGATATTCAATCAACCCTTTCATCCATCCTTTAAGGTACTGAAATAAAAAAAAAGGATAAGGGTGGCAAAATTTATGAACATGCATATTTATCTAAATAATTCCTACACACATAAACTTTATTTTACTTGAAATATTACAGTGTTTTATATTTGAAACTGAAATTTCTTATCCAGACAACCAACGATTTCTGAGAGAAAATCATGAAAATGTACAAAGGAGCCCAAACGTTTGCAAACGTTTGCAGATTGTATTTTACAATCTGCCTCGATTTTTTTTTTAAATCTGATCATTTCAAGTAACCTATAATAGGGCTGGGCGATATGGACCAAAAGTCATATCCCGATATATTTAGGCTGAATATCGATATACGATATTTATCCCGATATTTTTATCAAAAAGTGAGAGCAATTGTTTAGTCACAGTCAAACCCAAATATGACATTTCACAAGTAGTTTTATTTAAACTGGCCGGATGAAACAATACTCAGCTGTTCCCTTGTTTTTGGGAATAAAATATAAATATATTTGAATACGCAAATAAAATATAAAAATCTAAAGTTTGTATAATGCTGTACATTCATAAATTATTAAAATATTCAATGCTGTAAGCAACTTAGGCGATTGCATTCTTTTAAACTTTTTAAACAATATTTATAGTTTTACAATGTGTTACAAGTAAATTTGACATCTACGCGGCATATAAGCAAAATAAAAATTAAAACTTTTTCACGAGTAAACATTTTATGTGAACTCTCATTGGCTTAGTCTGTGTAATCTCGTGATTATATGCGCGTTCACGCAAGAGGGGAGTCGGAATCTGCCGGGGAGTCGAAATATGGCACAACAACGGTACACCGCGGGAAAATGAAGCTTGAAGGGAGCTTTGTGTCGGGGCTGGAGCTTTTGCGGGTTGCGGTTGGCTTGCAGCTGGGGCCTCGGCAGCGCGCAGTTTCACACACTCTTCATACTGCAGTTTGTGCCACTGTTTTAGATGGTGAAAAAGATTTGTAGTGCTTCCACCCCTGGCTGTAACTTCTTTATGGCACTCCCTACATATGACATGGTTTTGTTTCTCATCAGAAACTTTGAATCCGAACCATCTCCATATTACTGAGCCGCTACTTTTTTGTTTACCAACTAATTTCTCCGCATGCTCAGCAGATGTTGTTGCTTCCTCCATGTTTGTTGAAGAGTGCCGGCGGATTGTCTGCTCCAGAGTCCAGCCCCTCCCCTCTCTGTGCCTGAAAGAGGAGGGGCGTGGCCAGGGGCGCGCGAAGTAGTGTTGAGAGCTCCGGGTTAAAGCAGTTTGCTGGAGCAAGGCTCACAGCGCAGTTTGAACTACGCAGCCTATATCGATATATGCGATATGGTCAAATTTCATATCTCGTTTAAAAATATATCGATATATTTTTAATATCGATATATCGCCCAGCCCTAACCTATAATGAAGAACCAGAAAGAAAACATGCATTGAAAACTGTAGAACATGTACATTTTATATAAAACACCACTTTCTAAATGCAATAAACATGGATTTGAAAACAACCATAAAAACAGTCGTATTTTTAGTGAATAAATAGACACAGCTATAGACTACAGAATTCAGCGGCCTAACAAGCACTAGCCAAGAACACTATGCTCAAGATAGCAGCCCTCAAGCCACATTTTCCCATCTCAGCAATATTTATGAGAATCTCTAACCATGGTCTTACAGGATCGGATGTGACTACAAACTATGTGGACGCCAGCCATACCAACATCACTATATCCCCCTGGTGTGGCTGTCGAGGCAGTGGAAATCATGAAGCTGAGTGTGAGGCCTTCCTTCGAGACTTCAGACAGAATACTTGCCTGAGTAAGTTGAGACAAAACCTCACATAACCTCGTAGTTCTCCGCCTGAACAGCCTTCCTTATGGGCCTAACCTAAATAGCACTAATGAGACATTCTATGTCTTACGGATGTGTGATCTCTTTTGCAGAGGGTCTGTTTTCCCACATGAAGACTTCATAGTTTTTCTTGAGCACTTGTCTTAATTTGAATATATTTGTGTGTGTGTTTTTGTGCAGAGAATGCCATCCAGTTGTTTGGTTTAGTTCCCATTGCAGAGTCTCAGTCAGCTGTTCCATCAGTACAGAGCAATCTGCAGCCGGCTATCATCAACAAACATGTCATCAGCTCAAATGATGTTAAACAAATAGACAGTGCTTGTGTTTTCTCCACATGCGCCAACCTTCAGGTAGGTGTACACTTTTTGCTGAAGCCTATAGTTATTCTTTTCATTCAAAGTCTAAAAAAAAAGACGATTAAATAAAATACCAGTTTGACATATGGCTTTATGATATTCTGCCTAATAGTTCGCTAAGTGAATCACATTCAGAAACAGGGTCGTTACCAATGAAATAAATGTAAAAAACTATAAGTGCAAGATGTTGTCGACTCCCCCCTTTCCTTTTAACACCCTCCTGTCCTGATGTAATTAATGCAAACTGGTCCATGGGAAAAACAAATAAATAATTAATTACATAAATTCACGGCTTCCATCCAGAGGAAGAAACACCACACCGTGTTTACTCCCCTGCAGAGAAAAAAAAGCACCTACCCCCATGTGGTGGCTTTTAAGCAGCAGAGAAGGTTAAAAAAAAAAAAAAGTTGTTGTTGACTCCAATTCATATATCTAATAAACCCAATCATCAATTAGTGAACACCCCCACACCCCAATATAAAGGATATTATTATTAACCTATGCATTGATATTATGACAATTTAACATTTTCACATGGTTTTTAAATCGATTAATTTTTTTAGCCAGTTTTGGATGTTTTATTTTTTATTTTTAGCGATGTACCAATTCCTCTGTAATGAAGCAAACCAGATTGCCTGACTTGTTCAGGAAGTGATCCTTACAGTCTGAGAAAAAGAAGAAAACACTGACCTGATGCAAGGAAGTTAGAAATTGTAGGAAAATCAGGAAATATTCAGTGCAGGCTCTGGACACACTCAATAATTGTGTTGCTTAGCACCGGATCCTGATTGGAAGAAAGAGTGGATGAAGTTTCATTTTTCTGATCCTGATTTAACATAGGATTAATAGCTATAAACAATGTTAATTTGTTAATAACATTGAATTTCAATTACTTTCCTCCAAATATTTCATGTAATTATTTTCTAAGGCTCAGTCAGCAGAGCATGACTGTAGCAAAGGTAGATGGAAGCAGATTCAAAAATGGAAACTTATATAATATTTACATTCATTACACAATGCTTATATACCTAGGTGTTAATTTTAATGATTACAGCTTATGAAAATCCCAAAATGTAGAAAATACTAAATTAGAAAATTGTGAAAAGGGTTCAATGTTGACGTCATTCAAGTCATGACGTCGCTTTGCGCTTTCGGGTCCTAGCTCTCTCTATTGGTAATCTACACATAATATTTTGCTTGATTTAAAACTGATTTAGAGCATTTTGATACAATAATGATCAAAGTTTCAGCACATTTTACCATTGTCTGTCCACGGTGAAGTGGAGGGCCAGGACCGGTATCATGCCATCATGCAGAAGACTGCTTTCTTGACAGTTGCTGGCACCTTACACAAGGAGGGTTAGAGATAACAGGTTATTGCAAAAGAAAATGCTTTTCACAGAGCTCTGTGTTCAAGCACATTGAAATACTGGAAAGAAAAGATGTGTTAGAAAAAAAAAAGTGTGCTACTTAAACTTCATAAACTTGACTTTTGAACCAGATTTTTCTGAAATGGCTAAACTGAGCATCAGAGAAACATATGCTCCCTCCCATTAACGATCTATCAAAGAAAATTTGCAGTCTGCACTAATTGAGGGCTTTTTTTTTTTGCAAAGAAAATAAAATCTGCTCAAAGACCTTTTCATAAAAGATCACCTTTAGTAATGGAGCAGCAGATTGGAACAATGCTAATATTTTTACACATAACTGCATGGAACAAAAGCTTGTATTTATATTTGATGGTATATATAGCAGCATCTGAGTTGCTTTTAGTGTCAAGAATAGTGTCAAAACATGTACAAGGCTTTGTTCGTGTACAAAAGCAAAACACACAAATTCCATTAAACTCCATTTAAAACTAGGCCAACCCTTGAGAACATCAACTATTACACACATTAAAATAACTGAAGCAAGGGTAAAAATCATGTTTTACCTGGAAATATGCAAAGTGTCTTCTGGAAGGTAAAAATCTTTTGTATAATTCAGGATAAGCCAGTGAATTATTCATAAACTGAGAGCGTTTGTCAGCTCATCTAAAGGCAGGAGAGAGTGGACGTGCCGCATGGCTGTCCACAGATGCTCAGTCTTGTGAAAATGTATCTTCTGTGATCATTTAGGAACTCACTCCAGTCTCTAACCCATTTTTTGAGAGGGGGGTGGGGTTAAGTAAGATTTTTTTCAAATAAAATGTATTTCTGTTCATCCTACTTAAATATTGATTGAATCACTCTATTGAATCCAGCAAAAAGACAGAACTTGAACTGATTTTTCAAGTCCACCTAGTCTTTCAAGGCCATATAAACCCCTACAATCACTTTAAATATAGTATTAGTATAATTAGGATTAGTACAATTTGGATAATCGACAAAAAAAACCTCTAACCCAGAAATACCGTATTTTTCGGCTCATAAGACGCACCGGCACATAAGACGCACCCAATTTTAAAAGAGGAAGATCTAGAAAAAAAAGATTCTGAACCAAATACTTTTGTAAAATATTTTATATCAACTGTGTAAAAGTTAACAGCCAAACATGTAACATGAACAGACAGTAAACAGTAAAAGTAACAAAAAAAAGGCTGTAATGTTTTTCTTTGCCCCCACCCATCACTCTAAAGTCCACCATTACTATAATAGCCAGTAACATTGTCCCACATTACTAATAATAGCCAGTAACATTGTCACTACATTACTAATAATAGCCAGTAACATTGCCCCCACATTAGTAATAATACAGTGGTTCTCAAACTTTTTTAGTCGAGCCCCCCTTTAAACCTTGAAAAGAATGTAAAAGATATAAAATAATAATTATTTAATAATTAATTAATAACTATTTTAATGTAAAATAAATGTAACTACTCCTTAATGTTAAATAACTCATTATTTATAGCTTATTTAAGTGACAATTCGGTTGCATGGTGTTAAGATATGATCCTTATGCGCTCTTACCTGGTTAGGAACACTACCCAATTGCAGAGCACGTTACTTACGTTTGTTATCTCGTATGTACATGTGTGAGATGTACCATGAGAGTGATTTGAGAGATGATTTGAGTTTGAGTTTATTAAAGAAGAGTTTCAGTCATTGAGAGCGTTTTGTTTTCCTCACGCGAGCAAGAGAGAGAGAGCTCACGGCAGCAGTTCCGCTCGTGAGTACGGATGCGGAAGCACCGCTGCGGCTACCGTAGCCAAGGCATTGTGGGAAATGTAGTTTTTTTTCTCGTTTTCGTTACGACCGCGCTATGGCAGAGATGGGTGATGACGTCAGCAGCGCAGCGCTGGGTGTACAAATATGGCCGCGGCTTCGGCCTAGCTCCGGAGCTCTTACACCTCTCATACGGCCGTGACCGGACTTCGCGGCGCTCTGCATTCGGTCTATAAGACGCACCAACTTTTCCCCCTCAGTTTTGCGGAAGAAAAAGTGCATCTTATGAGCCGAAAAATACGGTATTACATCACAGAGTTGTGCTCATAAGTTTACTTACAACATTTTTGATTTTTTTGGCCATTTTGTTTTTAATTAATGAGGACTCACTCAACAACTGTGAGTTGTTTGACAATACATGGCTTCACCCAACCACCAACCATGAGTGGAAAAAATGACTTTGCATAGTCATTACCATTTTCTGTAAAATGGTCAGAACATCATCTCAACTGTATTTTGTTTATTTCATCATTAAACTCAAATAGAAGTCGCCCACAGTTTAATTTCCTTTTAAAACAATGGTAATAATACAATCATTGGGCTGTCTGGGGGTTCAAAAGAGAGAGTTCAGATGAGACTTGACAGAGATTTGTTGGGTTTATTCCAGGTCAAAAGCCTGAGATTTTTAACAAGGGGTTAAAAAGTCAGGCAACAGAGGCTTGAGGAGTGTCTGTTCTAAAAGACAGAGAGTTGACCCATCGGGTTATCTTGGCATCATGACTGGAAAGTATTAAGAGCTCAAATCACATTTTAAATTAGAACACTAAACCGTCCACAAAAGCTTTGAGTCACTCGTGAAAAATGTAGAGCTCAAAGACTAGGATTGGAATGTGAACGCTGGTCTATTGATTTCAAAGATCGAAGCATGTAATCTTAGGGAAATAAGTGACATCACAAATAGTAATTTGTCTTGAAACTGCATAATGAAGATATGCCATTGTTTGCCCATTTCCATCATACCACGCCTCACAGTTCTGTATGACATTCAGAGGATTCACTTTTAAGCCTCTAGGTAAAACCTTCTGTAGTCTTTCAGCCATGCTGAAACAAATTAAGAAACCTCCACAGACAGAAAGATCATAGTGTCGCATGGGAAATAATGGTTTTAATTTATGTCACTATAGCAATTGTTGTAGGAAGCAGAAGTCAATCTCTGCAAAGTGCTCATAGCTGCTTCATCACTTGCTCCATTCTCAACCTGAATGTGTTGAAATTGAGGTTTCTGAAACCTCAGCAGTGGATGTGCACATACACATATGTGTTCATTGTGATACTATGAAATGGTTGCCCTGTAATCAGTTCTTGCATTACTGGCTACATCCTGAGAATGTTATTTCTTTCTTTACAGGACAGTGAGCAGAAATGTTCAAATAACTTTGACTGCGCTGATGAGGTAAGCAATAATTGACATAGAAAACAGAACACACTTAAAAAAAAAACGTTTGAAATACGATTACTGTTTGAAATGCAAACCAATTGGTTTTTGTTTCAAATGTTTCAAAAAAATAAGTTGTCTCTCAAATATGAAGTTATTACATTGACCTTACAAGTCTTTGCATCACATGGTTGTTTTGAAGGAAGTATTGACCTATTGTTTCAGTTTGATTTAAAATTTAATGTGTAGATTTCAAAAAGGTTATTAATTAGTTTTGATATTTTTGGCTTTAAACAAACATCACTATAGGTATGACGCACAATTTGCAAAGAAATTCAAATTAAAATGTGAGAAAATGCACAATGGACTTTCAGTTTTAATTTATAGAGCCCAAATCAGGGCCATGAGTGCCATCTAGTGGTGCAAAGTGGTATGAGGAAGTACAATAACTGTGACATGGCTTGTGTTTTTCAAAGTCCTGGCACGAAAAGTGCTGCGAACAGTGTATCAGGTTTAGGAGATGTCTGTCTATATTTATACAATTCCATATTGTTGTAATCTCAACACTTTTGATTTATGTTCTAAAACATTTTTTTTATTACAAAATTATATGTTGTTGTTGAATTATTGCAGAATGTACTGACAAAAAATATTTGTACAAAAAAAAAAATCAGGTCAAGAAAAAAAATGGTTCATTTAAACACATTTCAAAAACTTTCTATTTGATAATAAAACTACAAGGTTGCAAACTATTTTTCTTTATTTTTTGAGCCATGTACTTTACACAAACTGTGAGCAGCTTGTCAATATTCGAGAATTCACTTGAAAATGTAAAGTAACAAACCAATTAAAATGGATTAAATCTTGTAATGTTTTCACAGAATGTGCTAAATCACGATCTGGAGGGATCCCTTGACTCTGTGGGCTCTCAACAGACTGACCGCAACAGAGGCAGACACTCATCCATGACTTCAGCCTCTGTCTCTGTTGCCACACTCATACTGGCCTTTGCTCTGGCCAATCAGCTTCTGTAGATACAGCCTGACAACAACAGCAGGAAGCAACTGATGGATTTTTCTGACCTCAATCAAAGAACTTCTCTAAAGTGACATTGATCTTACTCTCTATAAGTGTGTATGTTTGTGTGCATCACACACCATCTTTAAGAAAAAAAAAAAAAATCACAGACTCACTGAAGATAAAGGGATGAGCATCTTTTTTTGAGAGTTGGACCCAAGTATGATTTCGTATCATGATGGATAACTTATTAAAGACTAGTTGGGATGAAATGACCCATTCACTGGCTATTGCTGTATATTTTCCTAAACATAGAGAATATCCATAATATTTGCCATTAATAAAATATCCCCATTCACATTAAAGCACACTGCCTAGAACGCCAACAAAGTTTGAAAGCTACCGTCTCTCACAACTTGGACCATACTGCCCTGTGTACAATGTGTATAATGATGTTTGTAAGTGTACAAGATTTGAGAAAATGTCGTTATTTTTCAGTTTATCTTGAAAGAATCATTAGCATGTGCTGAACATAAAGAGCCATGTGACACGCTTCACCATGGAGAGCCGTCAGTACCAATGATGTTTTTCTAAAGCCGTCATGATCATTTCTTTCTTGCCAAAAGACTTGGATTATCTTCAAGGAAAGCTCGGAGAGAGCGGAACTGCAGATCCATTTGGAGAGAGGGTCAATTGTTGGTGTATTTTCTAGTGTGCAATCTATCGTGTGGCCTTACTTTTATGTCTTTGTTCTGTTCCTCTCTCATACGTGATGGTTTCACACCATAACACTTGCAGATAATACCAAGACTGAGTGAGACGACTGCAACGCTGAAACATGTCTTGGGTTTTTTGGGATGAGGTGAGACAGAAGCTCCAGAATGTGTCAGAGATATCTGTTTAAACGAGAATAAAATCGTTCTAGTAATGTCTGGGGGACTCATGGCTTTAAATTATCTGAAGGTAAACAAATTGTACTGTACACAAATTTGGGAGCTTGGAATGTTCCAAAGCAACGGGCCAACTTGGATTGGTATAGCTTAGCTCTACTCGCCACAGATCATGGTTTCCACCAACGTCTAGAAGCACCTCTGAGTTGACACAGCCTACCCAGCCTTCTGAGGATCCTCCAAAGGCGGAGGCATCAACCATTGGTAAACGGAAGGATCTAGCATCATTTTGACCACAGAATATTATAAACCCTTCCATCTGCTCCTTGTTCTCCACAACAAAAGCACATTTAGCAAACATCACATTCAGGTGGCTACGTGTATCATTATTAACATCACATTTTTAAACTGTCATGTTTTAAAATGCTACTAACACTATTAGCATTTAAACAATCCCTTGAACTACTGTCCTTAAATAAAAACATTGCGTTGCTCGCCATTTTCTGTTGAGTCTGTTGGAAAAAAAACATGTACAAAGCATCTTGGGATATGTGAGGGCATAAGAGATGGTAGCGAGGCATTTTTCGAATTCATGGGAAAAAAAAAGAGGATGTATTTGACGGATTATTAATTTTGGCCGAATTTGGACAGTGCAGCGTTGTGGCGTAAGCGGCCTTGAAATCCACACTTCGAAAGATGTAGAACCTGGATTGGGACTCTGTCAAAACCTGGAATGGAGCTCAAAAATGGTTCAAAAAATGACTTGAGATCAAACGGATGTGTTTTTGGAACGTGGAATACTTTTCTTGTCAATGAGAAAAAGGCCAACTTCGTCAGCCTTTGAGACCTTATCCAGATTGGTACAAAAAAAGGGCAGTGAAAAACAACCCCAAACCATAAGCACCACCAAAGTTTCATGCATCCAAATTGGCGACATGCTTTACACCAGTGTATCTGATCAATCCCCTCGTCCATGGCAACCCATTCATAAAAGATCTCAACAAATTGTTCCTGAGAATTACGGGGCGGGATGGTGATGCCTTTCAGTTAGAAGGTTGGCGGTTCGAGGCTCACCAGTGACCTTCCTGAGAGAATTTGGCAAGTTCTCGTCGTGTTCGCATGACCGTCTGGACACCCCCCCACCCCCACAATCCCAAAAACACGAATCAGGTTAATTGGATAAACTAAATTCCACTAGGGTTTGTGTGATTTGTTGTCTTGTTATGGACTGGCGACCTGTCCAGGGCGTAACCCCCCACCTATCACCCAAAGTCCACTGGAAGGGGACAAGTGGGTATAGAAGATAATTGAATGAAAAATCTGAAGATCATGTGCCATTTGGAGACCTCAAATACTCCATAACGTTGATGACCTTTGCAGACTAGCTGCGCTGTGTACACCAACCTCTTCCGGTCATTATAGGTGGCCTACCACTTTGTGGATGAGTTGGCGTTTGTAGAATATCATTAATATAATTAAAATGTGACGATTGGATTCTTCTGAGAGATTATCACTCTTTCTGAAATGCTGTTTTCAGGTCCAGGAGCATGGTATTATACATTTTTGTCAAAGGACTGTTCGGAACATCAGAATTCCAAGATTAACACTGGGCATCTTCCCAAGATGTGCATCCATTTACATATATAAATAAGGCAGATGTTTTAAGATTATACTACAATCAAGGAACTAGATCTTTAACATTTACAGTTATATTCACTCAATCCATCAGTGAATGTCTTCTTCAATAGAGTTCCTTCTAGTTCTATTCTCTAATTTGTCTCAAAACAGCATGAGAGCTAATCGTTTTGTTCTAGACCACTTTCCACTACATCGGCAGGGTCACACAAGGCACATAATAATACTTAAAAAATAAAAATGACTACTTTCAAGACCACTATTCAACATGTCATGTACAATTTCAACGCCTAGGCAAAACCCTGTTCATTTGATTTGCGCTGAGAATGGATTAATAAATTCTAATCACACAGGTGGTGTTTTACGCAGACAAATTCAAGAGGTTCAGCTTCCATGCAGCCTTCTGAGAAGCACCATATCTGCAGATTAACACCTGTGAATTCAATGCCAAGAACTTTAGAAAAGTTTTTGTAAATGTTGAATGCAATTTGAAATATATTTCTAGAATGAGTAGAAAATATTTGGACTCAAGGTTCACGACTCTAGTAAGGAATGTGGAATGTTGTATCTTTGAAGAGCTTGAGGATTTGTAGGAGAAAAGAGAAAGAAATGTCAGCCTGACATTAAAATGTAAACCTGAGTGAATTATGGATGTGTATCCTGAGTGCTTCTACTAAGAACTGTCAAGAAATTCTGAAAAGGGTTTGAAACTTCTAAGAATTTGGTTATTACATATTTTTTATTAATTTAAATAATTTTAATATTTTTTACAGCTTATAGATCACTACGTCTGTGACGAGTTGATGTGAAAATGCAACTAATACAGAAGTGAAAAGGATTTATTCACCTGTGTTTACATTCTCATTTAAATTGGGGGAGAATGTTGAGAATTCTTAAGCTGAGATAGAGATATGCCAAATTGGTTGCTATGGTAAACAGTCAGTTTGCTATGGAGGGGTCAGTGGCATAATGTCCTCCATGTCGATATGAGTAAAATAAAGCAACCTCCATGTCTCTATGATTTTCCTAACCTGAGTTATGGAGATGCCAAATTGGTTGCTATGGTAAACAATCTGGTTCAACATAGAATCATGTCAATGCAATTAAAATAAACCAACCCCCATGTCTCTGTTATTTTCCATAGCTGAGATCTAAGAATTTAGTTGTTAGGCAAACATTTCTCTACAAAAATATTTTCAGTGCCATATCCCATTATGAGTCAACGGTGACCTTTGACCCATACCCTCTCTGTGCCTAGGGTTCAAAGACTTTTGCAGAACATTTGATATGACTTACACAGGCTGATAAACTGAGTGTAAGGTTTGTGTTACAGCTATGCAAAGTTTGGTTCAATGCTTTTTCTGCGATTTCCTGGTTTTACTTTAGTGGTACCAGTCTGAAAACACACAGTAACTCGAGTCAGAACAGTTTGGATATGTTGTCAAACTTTGATGGTATCACCTTGAATAGTCTAGAAGATAGAAGACACCATTTAATTTTTGGCTCAGAAGAAAAATGCAGAATAATAATATATGGATGGAATATGTTTACATTTAGGTGCGAATGGCAAAAATTAACATTAAATCCATTGTGCTTAAAAGGGCAGTAAAATGCAGATGCAAAAAAAGTTAAATATTTTTCTAACAAATAAATAAAAAGCAGTTTCTTCTCATATTGCTAAGCAACAAGAACACATGGATTATAGTGCATGTCTAATCCATCCCATAGCAGCATCTTGACAACCTGGGGGAGTTTAGACAGACAAATGCAGCTGATTAGAGAATAAACGCTCTGACGCCAAGAGATGATGTCATCTTGTGCCAGATTCTTGGGGGCTACTGACACAGGGATGCTGGAAAACAATGAAGCTATCGCATTTTCATAAGATCTTTACTTGGTGTAATCTGCGTTGATCCACTGAACACCTAGATTCTATGCCAAATGTTAAGCACGCTCCTCCATTTTAAAGCCATAACCATCTTTCAAAAGTCACTTCTTGCAAGCCAATCTCGCTTGTCATTAGAAGACGTGGTGTAGTGAATATAATTGTGGCGTATTTCAACAAAAGAAGTACATTTAAATAACTATGAGAACATTTCTGACACTATTAAATTGGACTCCCTGAGTGCTGAATACTTGAACAATGGGATTTTACGAGCTCTATTATCGAGACAGGCAACATGCGTTCGTCTAATAAAGCCAATACAAAAAGGTGACATTGAGGAAGAACTCAATAGGCTTAAAATTACCCAGCTCCGTGGGCAGATGGGCTTTTGACAGAAATATTGAGTTGCAGCGGTCTGAAATGGGTGGAGCAGAATAGAGAAAAGTAGTAAAAGAGCAACAAATCAAATCAAGCGTGGACAGGTTTGCAATCCCTGAGGACGGATGACAAACACAAACAGAGGAGTAGACACTATCTGCACAGATGGGTGGGAAACCGCTAAAAGAAGCCATGATAGAGATATGCTGTCTGCATGACAGAGATATGCACATTGCTCTGACAGCTCAGTGAAAGCTAGTTTGTAGTAGTGGTCTGGCCAAGCAAAGACGCCTTTGGGGATGACGCCAGTAATTATCATCATGGCATGGCAGCGTTTTATCGCTGAGAAGTGTATGTCAAGAAAAATATCTGTGGAAAAAAAGAGGGTCTCAACCTTCTCGCGGCGACAAATGACAGAAATCTTCTCAAAACTATTGAGTGTGAGGCTCTAAATGCATCGACTTGGCTGAAAGATGAGCTTTTATTCTCGAATAAAGACCTTGGAAATGACTAATCAGAAATGTCGTCAATCTTGACCCGTTCAGACCAGATTTTACTTTACACTTGCGTTACTAAGAAAGGATTGTGCACATAGAGAGAATCGTTAGGCTCGTTGGTGTGAAGCGATTGGTGAGAAAATGTAGAAACCCAATCAACAAAAATCAAAATTCCCATTAAATGTGTGATTTTAAACACATTTAACAAACTGACACATACGCAAATCAATCTCCTGCGTTAACACACCTCTCTACATGGTGAATGTAAATAAAAGATTTATTTTAACGCTTATAATTAACAGCACATACAGTGCTCAGCATAAACGAGTAAAAAAGTACAAATTTAATAAGTAGCTCAAATAATAAAAGAACAATTTCTGAGTATTATTGAACAAATTTAACTCTAGATCATGAAATTAACGTTTAAAAAACCCCAAAGATCTTCAGATTAACTTAAATTGCCTGAAGCAAACAAGTGCTAAGCTCCGTGATTTTTAACGACAACACCAAGTCTTCTAAGCATTCATTAAGAATCGTTTGGGTTCAGATCAGGAGACAAACTTCCATAACCTTCACCCTGTTCTTCTACACAAATTCAACAGTAGCTTTAGATGCGTGTTTTGGATCATTGTCACGTTGGTTTTCTTCACCTCCAGTATTCTTCCTTCGATGGACTGGTCAAAAGTTTCTTTTTTTATTTATTTATTTATTTTTTAAAAATGCGATAACTCAATTTTAAAGAATTTGAGTAAACGTGTTTTCTATAGCACAAGAGCGGTTTGAGGAAAATCTACTCTGATGACCTGGAAAATGGCCCGACTCTGTTTCGTCTTCAAGGAAGGTTTATAGGATTATTCAAAACTTTGGCTGTTGATCACAACCACCATTATTCCACCTCTTCAGCCCCTTATCATCTTTGCACTGTGCTTGGTTTAGCAGGAAAAACTTGATTGGCATATTTCAGAATCGGAAAAAAATAACATACCAGGACTGCATTACATGACAAGTATTGATTTGTTTTTTTTTTTAATTAGTAATAGGCTTTTAAAAGGTGAAGAAGGAATTAAGTAGGAATGGCATAACGCACCTATTGTTTCATTTTGAGCTCAATATGATGTCTAGGTTTCAAAAAGTTTTTTAGTTTTAATATTTTGTCTTTCAGTTTCATTGTACAGACCTCAAATCTGTGCCATCTAGTGGTGAAAGGAATGGTGTCTTCTGTTTTTCAAAGTTCCGGCTTAAAAAAAAAAGCACAATGGTACAAAAAGTGCTTGGAACAGTGCATATCCAGTTTAGGAGAGGTTCACCTGGATTTGACACAATTTTCACATTGTTTTGACCTTGTCTCTCCTTTTTTTGGGGGGGGGATTTATGATTTTTTTTTTATTATTATTTTGTCTTAACACTTTTGATTTTTGTTATAAAACTGTTGGTTCTCAACTTGAGATTTTTGCAGTTTAAAAAAAAAAGAGAAAATTGACTACTCTGGATTGTATTTGTTTGTCAATTTCAAGTTTGTCGTCGAATTATTGTGTATTGCAATTAAAAATAGTTGTAAAGAAAATAAAAAAGCTGGAATTACTCTAGACAAAAATTACAATAAAGGTTTGATTTTTACAAAAACATAACATATAAAAAACACTTATCTATATAGTTTGAACTTTAACCTTTTTCTTAATAAAAAGTATTGTATACAGATTTGTGCCCACTATAGACAGTGTCCTCGGTCAGCAAAGCAAGAGCAGGCATTGACTATTGATATAGAGTGATGTATAGACCCATGCTTTCATGCCATTCAGCTTTTATTTTTATGCTACAAACTGAATGCAATAGCAATTTAATGTAATATCTTTATTTTGTTCAAACCAAGCAATCTCAGAGATTTCTGTCGTTCTAGCTATAGGTATTAAAAGCTTTTATTGAGAGTATTCACACGGCAATGAAAAAAAAAGTGTTACAGCTTATATGAGTTGAAGCATTTGGAGCCGAGACAACACAGAGGAAGCATGTGAATTAGTTTCAGAATGAGACAGCTGATGACCTTCAAAAATCACTGCCAGCCAATCCCTGACTGGCAAATCACTGAAAGCTCTGTTAACATGTTTTTGTCTTTATGTAATCACCATTGAACATAAAAAAACTGATATATAGATATTTGTTTCTCCAATGTGTTCAGCATGGGATGCCAGACACTCTGATCATAGAGGATGACTTTGTAAAGCCAATTAATGGCAGAGCATTTGATCAGAGCTTTAACCGTCGTTCATTACTCACATACTGCTCTCCGAACCCTTCCATTAATTAGCTTTTATTAATGTGAGCAGTCAGGGGACTGTTCAGCCCCAGGGCTAAAGCATTTAGACTAATCAGCAGCCATGAATGTGAATGATGCTAAGCTGAAATGAATAATTTACCAAGTACGCATAAGGAAAAGATCATTCTTGGTTGAGCTCATCCAAACAGAAGAAAAGATTTTGGCATGCCGACACTGATGCAGGAGCAAAGTCATTCTCTGGAATAAACGTCTTGACAAATAAAATTAACCACGCTTCGGAGTTTATTTCTCAGAAGTCGCTCTATTAACGTTTAAGTGCATTGTGCAAGCAATAGATTGCTGTAAAATCTAATTAGAATAACCATTAAAACACAAGAAATGTATTTTCTTGTAAAGTGGCAATTAACTGAAAATATGCGCAGTTCACATTTATCAAGTTCTCTTTCCAATTGAGTGTTTTAAATGATAAAAAAACGAATCACTGTTCCTGCGCTCCGTCTTTCACCTCTGCTCAAGAAATAATCAGTTTCCCAAGATGATCTATGATTAGTTACTTTGAGGAAAACTATTTTGAAACAACTAGTTTTGCACGAAATACATTTCAAATGTAAATAAACTGTAGAAAAGTTCAATTTCAAGTGTATTGGATATACTTTTATGCTGAAGTGGAAGTTGTGTACCTAACCCTTAGAAATCTGTAACAAAAAATATTTTGTTAATAGAATGTATTATGATGTATACATTCAAAGCAACATAGTGTGATTTTTTTTTCCAAGAAATCCTTCCTTTATGGATGGTGCAATAAAAAATGGAGAACCCTGATGTCAGTTTAAAATGTTTAAACATTTGTATTATATGACCTGAATATGCATAGTTTAACTGTGGTATATAATGTGTAACATGTTTCTAGTGCCGAGAAATCATTGTTGTGATGATGAACTGGGTGATGCGTGCAGCTCTCTTGTCACATGTTTGGGGGCACTGGCGACCCCAAAGATTACCATGCCAATGCTAAACAATAAAATAATAAATGATAATGGCTTTCTTCACTGGCAGAGATCTCCAGCTAAAGCGACATTGAAATTAAGAAAGAAAAGGAACACTTCCACAAACAAGTTATCATTTCGATTCTCCAGAATGTGCAGAATTAATATAGAATTAAACTAAATTTTTGTGCCATTTTGTATGCTACACTCAAAAAGACTCACGTCAACTGTTGCCAAAAGAATTGTGAATAAGCTACTTTGCAGGATTCATATATTTAGAAATCTAACTGATGACATCAGTGCCTCATCAGATCATGAACATCATTGGAACTGTCCAATCATTCAGACAAATATATTCGAAATACAACAGAAAAAAAAAAATAAATTCTTAACTCTGGATCACATTTATAGTCTCCATACACAGTTGAAACAAGAAAGATGTCTCTGGCCATCACTTCAACATTTATACTCATCGTTACAAACACGTCTTGTGTTAAGAATCCTTTTTGTCATCAATGAAGGGGAGCACTTGACCTTGCTGTCAACATTAATTAGCCCTGATGTGTCCGATGCCTGCTACGCCTCAAATTATCATGTTACAGTGTGATCTAACCTTTAGTGTGCTTTGAAAATCACGTAATGAGTTTCCCAGTTCCACACGGATGACTGCTTTCCTATGACCAAAGGAAGATCTGCAGCAACAACAACAACAAAAAGGAAACTTTTGCAGTGAAGAGAGCAAAGCAGTGATTTTCTTGGAATATAGTGCAGCTGAGCTATTAGATTAGCTTGGCCACATTTTAACACGATTAGATAAGATTGCTCAAACTGACCCTTTTTAACCTTGCTGGCATATAATTAAATTAAATCAGCCATTTAATTGTTCCAGTGATTTGCAGGGGGAGCTCATTTTAAAAGTTTACCCAATCCTAATAGGTCAAAAAGGTGATATCGCTATGTAATGTGCTTATTATAATTCATACGAGATAAATATAACATAAATAAGAAAAATTAATCAATCATGATCACTTACAAGATTTTGATGAAAATACTTATGTTGCTTCAAAAAACCTCTGGTATAAACAGCTGCATAAAATAGAAATAATTAAGATTTATATTATAATATTACTCAAGACTGACTTGTACATTTTGACCTTAACAAGCTGCGTTTGCTCTCCTGGCATAGATTTGTCTTGGATCTATGTTAAAGTTGAGAAACAAAGCTGATGAAAACCCTTTATTTTAACATTATTAAACAAATAATTACATTAAATAATTTAAACATTTTTACGGTTGCTTTATTGTGCTAATTCAAGGTGCATGTTTAGTTTCTGCAGAGAAATGGCAAACGCACACATAGAGCAACTCTTATGTGAAAGTCTAAAATCTAACCAGAACTATTTAACTTATATTAAACAGAATATTTGGTAATTGTTATAAAAATAATTATAATATTTTATTTCATTATATAAATTACTGAACACAGGTTTGTAAACATTAAAAAGTCAACAGATGAGGTATCTAACAAAAACTGTAATAAATTGCATGCACTACCAGATTTAGGTACAAAAGTATTTATGTGCAAAAACAAATAGTACAAAAGTACAAAACAAACAAAAAAACACTACAAACATGCACAACAGACACCTGCCCACGAGTTCCAGGGTTTGCTAGTAAGATTTACAAAATCAGTGTCAAGAGGTAGGAAGTTTATAAATCCCAATCACAAACTTTTGTTGTTAATACAAAATTGACTTCTTGGCACACCTCAATCCACAGCGGTTTACTCTGCATTTGTACTAAGAATTAAATACTTACAAATTATTCACATTTCCACATAATTCTAGCATTTTGAAAAACATTTCCATACCGTGGCACGTGCAATTGTTTCCAATACATCACTTTTGACAGGACCTCCATGAACCGTGTGTAGTTCTTCTTCTGTTGGAGTTTTTTGCGACGCTGTTTACTATTTTTGCGCATTACCGCCACCTACTGGAAATGGACAACCCTGTGCCCAAATTATTTGTTTTTGAAAGACCACATTTTAAACATTTCTAAAATACAAATAATTTTCCTAAAACCTACGACTGAAACAAAATCTGGTGGCATGTTCAAAAATGAAGGCTTTCGAAGCGCCCCTCAATCAATGAACCTTAACTTGCCCAGGTGAGCATTGTTAATGGTAATTAGTCATTGGCTGCAATGGCAATGCAAGAGACCTATAAAGTCACTTTCAGTCATTTCAAGTCAGTAGAGTTGTGATTGTTCTAAGGTTTATTTTGTAGTGGGATTTTGAAGTAATATTGCATTGGCTCAAGGGTGTAAAATGTAAGTTTTATTTGTTTGGCCAACTTGTATATCCGTTTAAAATTGTTGTATTGAACATTTGTGATGTCTGTAGGTTACCCTTATTGGTAGTCTCATTACTTTTATGGAGGGAAACTTATGGATTTCAAGGTAAGAGGTTTTATATTGCCTCTTTATTCTATATGAGGCTTTTGTTTTCATGTGTATGGCTTCTTTTTAGCAGGGGGAGCATACTCCCAATCTGACTACTGGAGAGGACAACCTGTTGGTGAAGCACTCCCTGCTCAATCAGTCCAGTCTTCTGTATCAGAAGCCTTAAACAATGGGGTTTTGTCAGAAGAAGTGGATTCCAGATTTTACCAGACCCTGACAAGCAATTCAAAGCTTACTAGTCCACTTGAGCCTTCAATGCCCCATTCCCAAATTTCTCAAAGTGGTTCCGTTCAATATATTGGTTCCGCATCTCTACTCGGTTCTGGCACACAGAATGAATCACCTGTGCTGTTTAGTTCAGAAAGAAGAAATGCATTTGGTGTTGACCTCCAGCCTCCACATGTCTTTGGATCTCCATCCTTGAACCCAAGCGCATCCTTTAAACCCCAACAGTTTTCCAGCCAGTCAAAAAGTGTGCGGGGTACAAGGAGACGGTGTACTGTGAAATCTGGCACTCGGGGAGCATCCTCTGCACCAGTAACACGGCAAGGATCAATCAAGCCTCAAGATTTAAGTCAATTTGGTCATGGTTCAGTTTCAAGCGCCTTGCACCCATCCAAAAGTGTGTTGACGCCAGGCACAACAGTACAGGGAACAAACTATATCTTCACAGACAGCTCTACAATTCCTTTGCAAGGAGACAATTCTGTTGTCTCCCCCAAGCCTCAAGATTCAAATCAGTTTGTTCTAGGATCTGGATTGTATAAAAAACCAATATCTTCCCTAAGTGTTAATGACCCATCTAAATCTCTACAGGTTGTAAAGCAACCTGCTTTCATAAGTGGCTTTGAAACCCAGGAAGGATCCTCAAGTCTCTTAACTTCACAAGGAAGCTTATCTCATGGATCACACAAACTCCAAGATGTAAGTCTGTTTGGTCAAGGGTCCACTTTAGCTAAGGGTCAGTACACCTTTACAGGCAGCTCTGACGTTCAGGGTGGTTCCTCTACTCCCCTATTGTTGCAAGGCAGCACTGTTTCTGCTGAGTCCCCCAAGTCTCATGGCATGGGAACTGGGTTGTATCAAAACGTATTGTCCTCACCCCAAAGGTATGGGACCTTGGAAGGAACCTCTCCATTGCCAGGAAGTACCGCTTATGTGGCATCACCCAAACACCAAACTATTGGTAGATGGTTTGTCCCTGGCTCTCTTTTCAGTTTGGGAGAAGCTGTACCGAATACTCCTTTACAGGGTTTTAGGGAGCCCATTTTGGCAGGCAGCCCTTCAACTGGGAAACAATTTTCCACTCCCTTAAAACTGCTTATTGGTTCTCCAAAGCTACAAGATACTATGGGTCCTATTGTCCTCGGGTCTTCGGCACATCAAACATTTCCGTACACAAATGGAGGAGTGGATTCTGCATCTACCGCCCAACGTGGTACCTGGACCAAGCATACATTTACAAGCAGATTTGAACACCAGGATGAATCAATCACACCTTTCACAATGCAAGGCAATGAAAGTCCTGTAGGATCAAATTGGGGCACTAATCAGGCTGGCCAACGTCCTGTGAATTCAGATGTACCACCAAGTGTTTCTGTGCCTGGATCAAGACCATACACTTATGTCAGTGGCTCTGGATCTCAGAATCCATCTTCCGCTGTAACTTTACAAAAAAGCCCTGCTTATGTTAAATTGTACAAACCAGAAGGTACGAGTAAGTGGGTTTCTCATGACTCATTGTCCCAAACTAGTTTGCCTTCATCAGTAGGTTCCCCTAGTCTTCCTGCAACTTTAAAGGGTTCAACACCTTTCATACCACAAACAAGTGGATCACACCTTGCACCAATCAATCCTATGCACTCAGGTCGACCTGCACAAGGGTCCGTTTCAAGTTCACCATATTCCCCCCAAAGTGTTTCCAGACCTTCTACTGTTGTATATGGATCCATAGGCAGTTATGAAGCCCAGCAAGCATCTTCTAGGCCCATGACCATACAAGGAGGAGCTACTATTGAGTCACTCAAGGTTCAAGATGTAAATAAGTTTAATGAAGGGTCCACAGTTTCACGAGTGCCATACACTCCTCAAAGATTCTCCGAGCAATCAACACCAGGTTCAGATTTGTATACCTTTTCAGGCACCTCTGACACGTATGGTGGGTCTTCTACACCTTTCAAATTGTATGGAAGGCATACTTTTGTTAAACCACCCAAACCTCAAGATTCTAATCGTTTTGATTCTGGGTTGGCTGATCTCAGTACATCGCAAGGTAGTTCCGGAGTCTCCACCTCTGTGCTGGGGTCAAGTCGGTATTTTTTAACAGATGGCTCTGGGACTCTGGAAGGCTCTTCAACTCCCCTGTTGCATGGAATTAGAACCGTTGTCAAGACGCCCAATTCTCAAGATGCCAGTCAGTTTGGTCAACAATCTGTGAACTCCAATACTCAACATGTTGCCAAGCCATCAGTGACCGCACACTCAAGTCAACATGCATTGTTGGACAACTCTGGAATCCATATGGGATCTTCTGCTGTCTCAACTTTGCAGGAAAGTGGTGTTACTATTGGCTCATCAAACCTTCAAAGTACCAGATACAAGTTAGTCAATGGGGCTCAACAAGGATACCATTTAACAGACAGTTCTGGATCCCAGAAAGAAAGAGCAACTTCTAGTGTTTATTCCCAGCCTCAAAGTGCAACACATCAGATTGGTCTTGGTTCTGCATCCTATCCAAGTGTATCTTCAAACCAGATTGTTTCTAAACCACCTACAAGTGCACAAAGGTCAAGGCCGTACACATACACTGGTTCTACTGAGACCAAGAAAGGAGCCCCTACTCTCTCAATGCCAGGAGGCACCACACATGCAGGCTCACCCAAACTACAAGTTACTGGCCGCTGGTTTGTCCCTGGGTCTCTATTCCACACAAGAGGGTCCTCTCAGAATACTCCCAGTTTGTCTACAGAAGAGCTGAGGTTAAGTCAGTCTATGCTACCTGGCAACTCTGAGGTGCAGAATATATACCCTGCTGTGCCAGTAGATCCAAATGTACGTGGTGTTTCTACTTTAACAAGAAAATTTACTTTCCCCAGTTTCTCGCTCACACAGGATCAATCTTTTACATCTTAACTATAGAAGGTTGCACTGCTTTTATTCTGTTCCCCAAACCACAAGTTTTTCAATCAGACTAGTTCGCTTGTTCTCTGAATGACAAAGTTTTGCAATGAAATGTTCCATGTTCAATTCTGAAATAAACATTTTAAAAGCAGTATGCTTTGACTTTGATTGCTTTTGAGTGCATTTTTGTTTTTAATCTCTAGCACAGAAAATCATGGATTTACATATTTATTTGTAAAAGTTGACAAATATATTTAAAAACTAGCCTCTTAAAGCAATTCATGACTACTTAACTATTATTTGTTAATTATAACTCTAAAATTTAAATGTTCCCTTGTGGGAAAAAAAAAATATGCTGTGGTGGTTTGTTTTAATTTATACTGAGAATCCAATCTTTATGTATTTTGATGTGTGGGTGCTTTCTTTTAACTGATTAAAAATACTTAGAGTTGAAAAATCCAAATTAAAATAATTTATTTAAATAAAAAAAACCTTTCCCACAAACTCCTCAGCAGATTCTTCAGGTAATGACAACATTTACATATGAAAGGATAGCTGAAAGTTAGCAAGCTAGCAGCCTGTTGACTACAAGAGGCCTACAACCATTTGGAGCATCAAGTGTTAAAGGTCTTTTCCATTTTATTTTCATTTTGTCTGTATGTTTGAGGTCAGATTTTTGCTCATTAGGTTCTCTGATCTTTCAGCTCATGATAGTTCACTATAATATTTATTTGGGGTATATAAATATAAGGATATTTGATGGGAAATTCAATACATTCTAACAAAAGATGCATATGATTATTTTTCTTTTGGAGGAGTGGTGCAATACAAGCTGTAAACAGATGGCACGAGTCACCTGAACCAGAAAACAGAGATTGATTCACACAAAAGCCTGATTCAACATTGTTTAATCAGTTGGTTTCTCTGTTTAAGTGTTTTGTTAAACATGTTACAATTTTACGAGAGCTCCACGCACACATTAACTTGAAAATCAGTTGTTACCAAATTACAGATAGTATTATTGTTAGGATTTAAAGTTGAAGATAAAGGTAAATTTTCTCCTTTTATTAAAAATGTATTAAAGTTTTTCTATTTGTATAGCATCCTTTTATTTCTGGAGTGTAAAAAGAAACAAGCACAGACAAACTTTAATGCCAGTGTTAAGGAGCTGGCCACCAGCTGGTCTAAATGAGAGGGAGTAGCACCACCTATTGTGCCAATGTGCTGTATGTGGAAAAGTGTAAATATTCTTCTCGACCATTTCAACCAGCTTTTGATGTCATGTGACAAATAAATGGTACTTTTCTTGATTAAACAAAAAAAAATTCCAATTAGTTTTCCATTGACCTAGTGCCCATTATCGTAATTTTGTCACATTACAGCAATAATAAAAGACAAGGAATGCGTCATCAATCCAAAACAAGAACTGATGCTGAAATGAAGCTGTGGCTGTGGTTTCAGAAGACCTACACTTGCAATTTGCTTAATCTATACCAGTTTCTACTCACACTATTGCATTCTCTTTATATACGCCAATAGCCCTTCCAGGATCATACTGGAATATGTCTGCTTTTACAAACAGATGTATTTCCTTTTGACAGGCATCGACAGCCTAATGGTCCTTCCATAATGGGTGTGCTTCCTAACCGGCGACAGCAGCATACAAATAGCATCAATTACTACGTTGGGCCAGAGCAGAGTGAAGCAGTGTTAAGTATTACGGTAACTACCTGAGTTTTCTTCCTGTTCACAATGCAGCTAAGACTGCTGAACAAATGTGATTTTGAAATCAATTCTTTGGCTCAGCAAGCTCTCTATTATTGAACATTTAAACATACAAAGTAATCATGACCCGCTGTTCAATACCGGCTGATTTCATTGTGTGAAAAAAAGATGTCCGTCAATGGCTGCTTTCCTGATTTTTCTCAATGGTACTGTATGCCACAGTCATTTGTTGAATAAAAACTCATTTACATATGCGCAGCTTTGTTTTATACCATGACGTGCCCTTGGTATATGATGCTACAATCACGGCACACCTTGTTTCAGACAAAGAATTTAAACATGTTTTGAAGACTTCTTCTCTTGTCCAGTAAAGTAAAACACTTGAAAGTGTGTCCTGAATGAATATGAAATTAGAAACACAGCATGACCTTTACCCTTCCCCAATCCTTTATCCACTGCCCCTTTCAGTTCAACACCGTCTTGTCCTGACAAAACTGATGTAAACTCGTGGGAACCACAACTAATAAATATTTATATACATTCAATGCTCCAATCCAGAGGAGAAAACACCACACCAGGTGTTTTACTCCCCTGGAGAAAGCAAAACTGTCCAACTCAGCAAGGCATATACTCTCCCATGTGATGGCTTTTGAGCAGGACAGGACAAGGTAAAAAAAAAAAAAAGAAAAACACAGCATGACCATAGGACTTGATGACATTTATCCTCAAATCTACATATTGATAATGTCACATTAAGAGCTGATGAATTTGGGGCGCGGTTCACTGCTTTAACGCATGAATATTCATGCGACGCATATTTAAAACAATGCTGTAACTGCATCATTTAGTACGCTCCAGTTACACTCCATGTTTCACAAGCTGCAATCAGCACCGAACACACAGTTTATATTGAACAGAGGCAGGTCAACCCCATTTTTTCTCATCAAGCTGTCATTCCAGAAAAAAAAAACAATTGTTTTTTTCTCTGGATCACTAAAGAAGATGCTTTTAGTTTTAATGCAAGTCAATTGTTTAACCATTGTAATACTGCTTTTAGGGAGTGAACTGAAGATCAATTTAAGAGTGATTTTATGTCAATATTTAATTGTAGCAAACAGCAAACTAGTAACATACAGACATTAATTCAAAAAGTAATAAATTTCCTTTAGAAGCACAGAAGTTGTTTCATAGTTTCTAGTTTATAAAATGATATAAACTTCAACACTATAGATGGATGTATCCATGCATCATTCAGACCAGTTGAGGTCTGATTTAAAATGAATTATTACATAAAAGTGTCTAGGGACTAAGAAATTGACTTTTGAGTTCTACCATTGAATCCTGATTTGAAGAAAGAGAAGATTCAGTTTATTATTGGTTCTGTTGGGACATATACAAGTTTCAATTGGACCCTATATTAAGTGGATTTTTTTTCTTCAGGTATTCTCTAATGATGTAGTTGTTGATCCCACATCTAGCATAGGCAGTGGATCTGCATTGCAAATCTGAATATATTCAAGAAACTTGACTTTTATCATTATTTATGTGTAAAAAAATCCAACTTTTTCCCAAAACGAGACATCAACTCTCTCCATTTACAACCAGTGAAGAAAGGTTGCTTTTGCTCTAATCAGTCAAGTGTAGCAAGAGTTTGGAATATAGAATCCGTTGCATTCAAACATTTTTTTGTTCTGATTTGACAAAAGAGAGACAAAGATGCTCAGGGAGGGGAAGACTCTAAGATAGCAGCTGTGTGTCTCTCGGGGTCTAAGAGGCAGAGCTTAGTTTTGCTGCCTTATCCAAGTAACTTCCTGTTGTAATGTTGCTTCCATTTTGCACATTTTCTGACAATTACCTTCTGATTATGTGTCATAACCCTTGCAAACCAAAAATATCAAAGCAAATAACTTTTTTGAAACCTACACATTATATTTGACCTCAAAATGAAATAATACGTGGGTTGCGTCATTCCTGCTTAATTCAAAACATCCGCTGTGATTGGCACACGCACCATTGCTTGTGATTCTCAAAGAGACACATCTTGTACAGGCCTTACCTCCACTACTATTAGCATTCATCCCAAAAATACTTTTAAAACTACTGAGCCATGGTGCCATTTTTTTATTTCCATTTTTCCATTCAACTCTTTGGGCTGCTGTCATCTGATCCTCCTGAGCTTCACACTCATGTCACTCACTGTCAAAATATGGCCCCACCATTTATTTTTACATCACTAGAATGTGTTAGCATAGCAAACACTGTGGAGTGACATTGAAGCTATAGTTGTTTCTTTAGCTAAACTTTTACAAGTATGCCATTTAAAGAGCAAAATTGCACAGCTTGTGACCTACACATCGAAATGCTGTCTACATACTTATTTGGAAAGCTCTGTTGAATGGTTTCATTGGTTCATTAATTCACGCAGATGAGACGATGAAAATATTTTCTCATGTAGTGTGGAGCAGTAGGCCTAATGAGTTTTGTTAACCAATTTAATAATTCATCTCACCGTGCAAACGCCAACAGCTGCATATAGTTGTAGATGGCACAAGCATATGGACCTGAATCAGCTGCCCCTGTTTAATAAGCTCCATAAAGGAAACAAACAGCTTGAATCGAATCCATCCCAAGTGATTTGAAACTTATTAAAAAACATTACTTCCACACAATCCCTATCTCCCTGAATGAAATAAGCGAAGACCTTGCAACTTGAGAGTGGGATGTTTTTGTGTTTCTAAAAGAAATGTAATACGCTGAGACTATTTGATTTCACTCCCCACAGAGCCAGATATAACTGTGTTGGTTTGCATTCTTTCTTGTTGGATGCTCTATCCGGGCTGATTATCAGAAAAGGTCTTCATCATTTTAAAAATCACTCTGTAAGTTCTTTTAGAATGATAACAATTTAGTCATTGTGAAAAAGTCAAATGGTCTTTTAAATGAATTCTAATATTAAGTATATAATTATGTTTTTTTGTCATAAAGATAGTGTTCAATGTTGCCATCACATTGAGCAATTTTCCAAAAAGGTTTGATTCAGAAAATTTTTGTGTGACAAGTGAACACTAACATGGAAGCCATTTTTATCTCTGAAATATTGCATTAATAACTTTTTTTTCAATGGTGTAAAAAAGTTAATTTTTACACTTTAAATAATCTGTTAATAATTTGTCCATTTGAGACCTTTCCTCATAATTTTTTATGTCAAAATGTAAACTTTTACCTGAAATGAGCATCAGAGAGACATCTGCTTCCATTCATTTGAGAGAACATTTCCAGGCTGCTCTAGGTCTGGCAGTCTAACCCGTGATTTGAACACTACAGTTTGAATGAAGTGTAGCGAGAGCTTGGAATATTGTTTGTGAATATTGAAAATTGAACATCAAAACTTCCTCCAAATTCCTGGTTATATTATTTAATATACTGAAAGAAAAAATGTGAAAATTTACTGTATTTTCCTTTTTAATGCACCCTGAAACTAGAAATTGTTGTGTTTTAACAGTTATACCTAATAAGAGCAAAAGTTAAAAATCACATTTAATAAAAACCAGCAAGTGTTATAGATACCATTCTTGATTCATGATAGTTAGGTTCAGCATCTGACTTTGTGGACCTAGGGTTTAAAAAAAAATGAAAGAAACAAATACTAGACCAACATTCATTGCGTTGTAAGAAAAATGTGCTTTTATTGGTGAAATAAACACAAGGTGCGATGTCGATCAATGGTGAACATGTGCATTTGCTTTAAAATCTGACAGAGAACAGAGAAAACAAAGAGAGAACATGGATTGTTTGAGCAGAAAGAGCGGCTTAACAGAGTCCATTAGCCAGGGTGCTGTTGAGAGACAAATAAGCAGTTTGAGAGAAAATAATTCACATTTAAAAGCCTAAAGCACATCTGATGTCACAGCCACATATCAAACCATGGTCACCCCATGGGGTCTGAGTGTGCAAAACCCAGCCAACGACTGTCGAAATAACGCAAAAGCTAAAAAGCTTAAACTTTCTCTTTTAAAAATTGGTAAAACTTGTATTTTTTTTCTTGAGAGATTCTACTTATTTCAGAGTTGTGTTGTTTTCTACCAACCTGTTTCACCCTCACACATAAGACATTATTTTGTTTTATTCACAAATAAAATGGTACTGATTAATAATGTTCCTTCAGTAAACAGCTATGTGTAGCCATGTGTAGATGTGGCAAGAAGAGATAAAACAGGAAGTGAAGAGAAGAGAAAAGAGACAATAGGACAGGATGAGAAAATTTGAGACACAACAGCAAGAGAAGAGAAGAGAAGAGAAGAGAAGAGAAGAGAAGAGAAGAGAAGAGAAGAGAAGAGAAGAGACTGGAGAGCAGGTAAAAGTAGACAAGAGTTGAAGATGAAAAGAGTTTTGGAGCATTTTGATACGTTCAAGCAGGTAAATAAACAGGAGTGGTAAGTATCCAGGATACAGGCACCACAGGAGAGTCAGCAGGTTGTGAACCATAGATCTGACATTGAGTGCATGTCCAGGAACAGACTTTATGGAGCAGGTGAGTGATTGGAGGAAAGTTTGGTTGGTTGGAAGGTTCATTGATGGTTGATTACTGGTGGGGTGATGGTTTGGTGATGGATGACAGACTGAATCTCATGGGAATTCACTTTCTGTGAAGCCATTAATATAATGACTAATATAATAATAATAATAAAAATGTTTTCTCCCCATCTGTAAGTTGTTGCATAATGTGTAAATTATGCTCCTGTTAATGTTCCGACGTGTACCAATTCCAATGAGTGGTATCACTTTCCAATATGCAAATTATACATGAGTTTGAATAATAGAAAACCTACTTTTTCCAGCTTTTTTCATTGAAATCACCCAAGTCTACTTAAAATTTTGGTCCCCTCTCCGCTGTTGTTTTTTTTTCCAATGGCGGCTTGAACCCACATCACTGCTTACAGTTATATTTCTTCTTCTTATCATTAATATTATTATATATATATTAAAAAAAAACAAATATAGAAGCGTTATATGCTTCAGCCTCTTTTCTGGGCATAAAAAGATATGTTTTAAAGCTGATCTTCGCCTTTAATAAAGTTGTCTGCAAAGCACAATGCCACAAAAGGCACAGATGACTGTCACATTCGAGAAAATTTCACATTTGTGTGAAATGGCTCTTTTTGTCTGTACTGTGTGCTGTGAATAGTTCTTATATAAAGGAAGATTATCCAAATCGTTGCAGTAGGTGTACTTAGTCGATCGCATGGTCTGACAACCCGTCTTTACTCATATCTCTGAATGTGTCATTAGTAGGTTTTTAACGATTTGTCCAATTGACTGAAGAGTTTGAAGCTTAAAATTAAATGGGTTATGATTGCGCTGCAAAAAAGATGAAAGTGACTATGTCAGAGGAGATCAGTCTGAGGAAAATGTTTCATGTGGCTCAGAGGCAATTTAAACATAACAGCACTGGATTCTGAGGACATTTTATGACGCATTATTCTAGAGATAACAACAAAAGTGACTGCTTTATTTTAAATTTTAGAAAAGCCTTTATTTCCTCTCTATGGTTCTATTTTTTCCTCTCTTTGCTGTTTACTTTGGAAGTTTCTACACAAAGTCAGCAAAAAATTGCCCTTTGTCTGGAATTAATCCAACACTGGCATATGGTTGGGGCCAAACATGGCCCAAGTCTGGCAGAGGAGGTATTCATTTCAATGCATCACAAATACACGGGGTGATGTGTAGCGTAGCATGGGTTATTAACTTGGCTGCGATTGGGTCAGTCATGGTCCACATGTGGCCTAATTTGGTATAGTCATGCATCATAGTTTAATTTGGTATTTGGGCCATGCGAAAGCTGCCCAATGAGCAGGAGTTGGGCCTGATACAAAATTTTGGGTATTAGGTAAGCATCCAATCACATTGCAGAAACCACATGGCATTTGTCACCACATGGCTTGGTTTAATTACATAAATTAGAATAGAACAAGTTCCTTAAGGTTGACACTTATATAACATACACGTATGATGGCCAGTGGTGGCCCAGGAACCAGCACCAGCATTGGATCAACTCCAAACCATTATAGCTGCAAGCTGTAGAGAACCTGTGGTTGACATAAATTGTAAAATCAAATAAATAAATCTGAAATTGCAAGTTATATTATGTAATTAATGCATTGTTAATCTACATATATCTGTGTAAGTTATATAAAGTATTGAAGGAGAATTGCAAATCCTTGGGGGTTATAGAACAAAATATTGATTAAAACTATATTTACTGCTGGATAATACTCTTTTTATTTTACTAATAAGTTCATAAAATTGCATAATGCAAATGTATTTTGTTTACTTACTTTAAATCCAATTTACTTCTTTTTTGTGGGAACAACATGTTTACGCCTGTTTCGGTTTAACCCTTAAAAGTCTGTTTTGAATTAAGTAGGAATGACGCAATCCAGCTATTGTTTTATTTTGATTTCAAATATAATGAGTACGTTTAAAAACGGTTATTAGTTTTGATATTTTTGGTGCCATCCACGCTATCTAGTGGTGAAAAGAATGGATAAGCCTTGGAAATACAAGATCTGTGATGTGGCCTGTGTTTTTCAAACTTCTGGCACAAAAAAAAGCACAATGGAACAAAAAGTGCTTGGAACTGTGTATCCAGTTTAGAAGAAGTTCACCTGAGTTTTTGATAAAATTTTCACATTATTTTGACCTCATTTTTGCTTTTTTTGGGAGCATTTGTTAATTTTTACTTTCTTCAACAGTTATTTTTGTCATAAACAAAAAAACAGTTTCCAGAAGGCAATTACAAAATGTAATACTCTCAGAATAATTTTTTTTTTTACAAAAATGAAATCAAACATTGCCTCAAAAAAACAGTTTTAAACGTAGTTTATTACAGCAAATTGCAAAGTAGAACAAAATGCTCAAAAAGGCCCCTGAATTCGAAGGTTTGTGTTTTATTTCCCGGAATAATAAGTTATATGTTTAAATCATGTTCATTCAACATTTCAGTAACAAAACCAAAAGTAAAAGTGATAATTACCATTGAGAAAACCACATTTGTACCTGAATAACTGCGTTCAGTCTCAGCCAAGTGCTTCAATGTAAATGTGAGAACCAAGTATTTATCGACATTCAAAGCTGCAGAATTCATTGAGCTTTTCACCATGCTTTATTCACAAATACCTTAAGACATCTTGCATCAATGGACAAAAGGAGGGAACAAGCAAATGAAAAAGAAAACCCTCAAAAAAGATCAGTTGTCTCAGTCAAAAAGACGTTTTTGCATGTCTTCTGTGTGATCCAGGATCAGAGACATACAATTATTTATAATGGAAGCAGTTTCCCAACCCGCATTAGCGGCTTCGTGAGCTTTTATATCAAATATTCGAACAGAGACTCAAATATGTCCATAGGAATACAGAGGCAATTATCTCTGTTTGAAAAGATAAAGAGCTATATCAGCAGAATAACACGGAGAGCTATGTTCCTTTATTTTCCAACATTAAATATGACTCTTCTGTATAATTCGGCAAGAATTCCACAAAACATTTTCCAGATGTATTGGTTATACGACGTCTGAAGCCATGCCGTCACAGTCAATGATCTACTGCAGAGTGGAAATGCACGAGTTTATTTGTTCTAATGGAATGGTAGACATTTGCAATCTCTCTGCCGTTTATTTGATTAGGTGTCCGCCATGGTAGATGTTCTTCTGCAGTGACCAGCCAGTGGCAAAACACTATTTATGCTATGCTTTTGAAACATTTCAGGTGTACATCATCTCCTTTTTTTGGATGAAAGTTAATTTTTAAATAAAAGATTGAAAACCATCAATTTGACTGGAAATATAGAGCATGGAAAGTCTATAAATGTTTGAGCCTGAGATTTCTTCATATATTCAGTTCTTTGAAATGCTACAATTCCTAGAAAATTATTTTTAACCTTAAGAAAAATGATTATGAAGCATGTATGTTCATAACCATAGCACTTTCAGATAAGTATATACTGCTCCAACATCTACGAGCACGCAGAGCCATCTAGAAGTCAGGACATACTGTACAATTTTTTGTTCCACAGCCAGTGTTCAAATAGGTCTGGTGGACTCACTAGAGATTTGGGTTTTAAAAACATCACTTTTGAATCACATCACCAATTACAAACTGTAGAACATTAAACTGTTTTAATTCAGATTTTATTAATATTCAACATTAATAAAATGAAAAACTGGGTGAAAAACACTTTTACAAAAGAAGCAAGATGTTTCACAAGTACCGATGACCAAAATGGATGATCTTGGGAATTGGGAAGTTTCAGAAGACATTAGCCATGTTTCCAACCAATTGTGCGAATTATATTTATCCACAAAACTGGATTATTGCATTAAATATTCGAAAAAAAAAGCACCATTTGCATCCAATCAGTCCAAAAGAACTAAAATGTCACTTCATGATAAACTGTCACCAAATATCGAAAGAAAAATTAAACACATTGGGTAAAGAGAAAGCATGTTTTCAGTCATGTGATCTTGCTTTCAGAGGCGGGAGAAGGCTCTTTGGGAATGCAGCCGGTCAAACACCAAACAATATTTCAGATGTTGTCCAATGAAATCAGTCTGTTGGTTAGTCCATTAATGCCGCCCCAGTTCCCCACCATTAAACTTGTTAAATGCATTTCCATCGCAGTTAATGTTATTTTTTTCTTATCAGAAAGAAACGTTTATCCTACGTTTTTCAAATTTATTCGCATCTTTGAATTTTCATCAAGGCTTCCACAATGTGAATAAAAATAGGTCAAAACGCAGCTATTTCTGCAAAGAAAAGTTCTAGAGAAGAACGGGGAACCAGTAAGAGATTGAGTGCCTGCAGCCAGGCAGCTATTTAAAGTCCAGGATTAGAAACCGGTCACAAAAACCCTGAACACCAGACAACGGTCAAGGTAATCACAAAATTTCATACTAATGGTAATCCCGGGTATGCTGTTTATTTTCATCACGTCTCACAAACAATAGCTTTGGAAAGTGCAAGTGAATAAACTTCCAGAAGATTAACAACAGCTTGATATTGATTCAAAGGTAATTAATTATGTAAAACCAACTTATTGTTATTTGTCTTTTGTTTTGGATAAAAAAAAATTAAATTCTCAACTCACCTCGTCCTAGACCATTCAGGCTACAGCTACCAATCTCTTCCAGACATCCAAACTGGTCTGACTCGGGTTGCTATATCTTTTCAGACTGGTACCACTAAATGTATTTAGGGAAATATCTAAAAATTCTGGGTATCATAGGGTTAAATGTTATAAAACTGTAAGTCAAACTGAGAACCTTGTAGAATTGGTTTATATAACTTATAGTGACATGGGGAACCTTTTTAAAAATTTGTATTTCTAGATTTTCTATCATTGAATAGAGTTTAACATTTGATGTATATATTCATGGTCACCATGCGTCACTGTATTTCAAGTTCTTTTTTACCTATATCTGCATTAATTCCCATGGCACCATACATAAAGCTGTTCCTGAAATAGATGTACTAGCTTTCAGATCACCGCGGTAGCTTGCGGCATGTTGGATGTGCAGTATCAATCATCATTCTAGATGTTAATTGTGAGAAAACATTTTATATAGTCACCTCATCAACCCTTTTGTAACCATGACTAGCTCTCCATGGCAATTATCTGTATATATAAAAAATAATATATATATATATATATTTTTTTTTAGATATATTTAGACATGGATGAGGGGGAAGATTTTGTCATTAAGCTTCATATAATTAACAATAATGGCACTCTTTCCACCGTCGCACATTAAACAATTAGAGTGGAGGGTTTCTACATGTCGCATAGAATAAAATAATGTGCGCTGAAGACCCCCGTGACCCCAAAAGGGGAATAAGCTAGTTGGAAAAGGAATGACTGAAAACAAAAACTTAAAAAAACTAAAAAAAAAAAAAAAAAAAAAAAAACATTTGTTAAGATTTTTTTTTTCATTTAAGACAGAAAATCAGATCAATGCAATCTGACCTCATTCAAATTGCACTTTTTTGAAGGTGAACGGACAGAAAGTGTCACTTTGTCTTTTTTGAGCCATTTCTGACCATTCTGTATTCTAGTCTTTGATATTTTCAAATCCTGTCTGCATGAAACATGCTTATAACTCTCTCTGACAGCCCAGAGCTCTCAGAAAGCAATTGGAAAATCCATCTAAAGAAAGGAGATTGTTTTAGAACAGAGGCAAATTGATTCTTAAAATGACCATTAGCTGCAGTGCATAATAAATAGGCGGTTTTGTAAATTATAGTGACAACCGCATTCATCAAATAAATGACTATACAGAAACAATACAGGTAGTATCTACAACATTTACTGTACAATGATTCAATATACTTGCCAATCAAGAAAAAAACATGGCAAAATATTTAAAATCTGGTCCCCACTGTGCAACACTTAAATAGGTAGAAACCAAAATTTACAAAACGATAGTAAATCATGAAAATATCATTCATTAATTCAAATTCTTCACCCGTTTAATTCAGGAATAGCTGTAAATTAAAAAGAAAAAAAAAACGCCAAGATGCGCATAAAAAATTACAAGTGTAGGATAAACTTTTTGATGGGTTATAATGGAAACCCATTTCCCGAATGAATCCTTCTCCTAACGCAGCAACTTCTTTTTTCCATTTGATATTTGGTGCCAGTTTATCAAGAAGTGAAGATTTTCTTCCCTTGGACTCTTGGATGGAGGCAGAGCTTTATTTGCAAATATTTTATGTGATAATCTAATTGTGCGCATACATTTTATTTAAATCATTGGATGGAAATACAGCAACTGTCATGGTGGCTAGGAGGAGAAGACACATGGGATTTACTCGACAATATTCATTAAAACACTTAAACAGCAGTTTAGATTCCAGATTATAATGAAGTGGAGAAATAGAGTCCAAGATGGCGGATGCTATCATGGGGTGTCAGGTAAAGGGATCTGTGGGTCTAACAGCTCAGGAGGTGCATGGAAGACTGGTGAGGAAGTGGGCTCTGATTGGTTGGTGGATTGATTGTCTCTGACAGTCACAGGTTTCTGCTAGTGCTCATTGGGGGAAAGGCGGGTCACCAGTCCATCACAGCTGGTAACGTCAAGTTCTACATTATTTGTATGACGGATATTATAGCTCTTGATTAATTAACATTTCACAAACAGTGCAACTGTTTTATTCAGATCTTACGGTCTGCTCCAATTCTGCTCCGAATTGCCATTTCTCAAAGTTGCCTTGTGCCTTTTGTTCCTATACAATTAAGGCTTTATAACACAAAACAAGCCTGATGTGTTTTTTTTTTTTGTAATGCTAAAAAAAATATGTTGAGTCTTGCTTTTGGAGATATGCCGCACAAATGCAACCTAAAAATGATGCCGTTGGCATTAATGGCAAACTGACAAAGGCCACACCTGTGACATTTTTGCTTCATTTTCTAGCGTGGAAGGAAGTGGAGACATGCCATAAATCTTTTTTTATAGCCTATATGGATCAAACGTTGGTCGCATAACCATTTGTCTCAGTCAAGAACTGAAATGAAAGAAAAAAAAACAACACCACCACACAGATGGCTGTATGGAATGTACTCTCTGAAATACTATGGGACCCAGCCAGATTCATACTGCAGTTATGGGGTTAAGATCAGAGTAATTGCAGCCGGTTGTGAGAAACGGACATTTCTGAGAACTCCTATAAGCAATATGCTGCTCAAAAGTGAAACGTTTAAAAGAAGCTATAATTAAACCAAAAAGCCCAAAGGAGACTTTTCAGTTTCACCTTCATATTTTTGGTTATACAGTATCGATATGTATTTATATTTTAGTGACATCTACAAACTGGAAATTCGATAAATCTAAAATGTTTACTTGATGTGTGATTTAGTTCCACTAGACCGAACACTGTTTTACCTGTAAAACCTTGTATAACTTACAGTTATTTCCATTAACTTTACAATGATGTCTGACGTCTGCTACAATGGAAATGTAAGTGGTAAATTTAAGCTGTACTCTCTGCTGCTAGAGGATGTATGTTTATATGTGTGTTGTACGTTAACGTTACCCGCAAATACAAAAACCTAAGATGGAAACCATAAAAATAGTCAAGAAATCCTGAAGTTGACCCCTACATCGTACTTTATGAAGGTTCAGTTTGCTCGTTTAACTGGAAGTGGGCATAGCAGCTTTGGTGAGCAGGGCATTAGTTGCGCCACTCCCTACACGCAGAGTAGCAGTCTGTGTAGGGCACCAACTGCGTGAGGGGGCACCATTATCCTGTTTGCTCACAAGAAAATGAACTTATTTACACATTGTAATCATGTTATAGTATTATTTCTTTGACACATGCACTACACACTTGCCTGCTTCCTTATCAATGTGCTCTTGACAGTTCTCTGACAATGTACCTTCATCGATAGGTTTAAAAAGGTTACTGGTTTCAAACAAACATTACAAGAGTTATGACAATTTTCTAGTTAATTCAAATTGAAATATGAGAAAAAGCGATTGTCTTTCAGTGTCATTTTACAAACCCCAAATCTAGTGCCATCTAGTGGTGAAAAGATGAGATAACCCTTGGAAGTACAAGACTAGTGATGGGGCTTGTGGCACAAAAATGCACAGTGGAACAAAAAGTGCTTGGAACAGTATTTAAGAGAGGTTCACTTAGTTTGTTTTATACTTTGGGATAGAGAGGTTATGAATTTTTATTGTCTAAACACTTGACTATTGTTATAAAACATAAAAACTGTACATTATACAGTAAAAGAAAAAACTTACTACTCAGAATTGTATTTTTGTTGTTTCTGTGTTTTGTTGTGGAATTATTGTGTAACGTAATGAAAAAAATAATTGGGGAAAAAAAAGCCACAAGAAAAAAAGATTTGCATTAAAGAATTTATTACAGCAAACAGTAAATTAGCCAAAAATGCACCAGGACTTTCAAATGTTAATCTGATGTATGTTGATAATTGTTTATTAAATATAATGTACATAGGAATACAATAATGAAAAGCTGTTTGGTATTCATTATAACCCTTTCATTAAGTAAAAGTTCACAGCACAAAATTTGGGTCTTTACACGCTCAGTAACTGACCAGATGCAAATATGTTTGAGATAAAGAGCACATTGAGAAGGACCTCCTCTGTGTACTGTAGCATCTTTTTCTCTAGTGTTCTTTTGCAGTTGATAAGATTGTTCACAAAGGCGAAAAGAGACCTAATTTTCTAGTCAATGTCCCTCAGCGATCTTCCAGCAGAATGAGGGTAGTGTTCTCTTCCTGTATGACTGCTCAGCTGACTCTTACTGATACTGTCTTTTCGAGGACACTCTAGAAAATCTTATTTCCAGCAAATGTCACCCTGACTTCCCTGATCTCTCTGACAGTCCACGGAATAGCTCAGATATGCCAGCGCTCTGGAAAAGCCGATCACATTCTATGCTTTTGTAGCCCAGAGCACCCTTTTCAACATTCCATTTAATTTAGACAGAGTGTTCGGCTTCTGAACAGACTGCCGTCATTGTGAAGAAAACAAACATGAGAGGTCCTCTCCATCTGGGACTCGAGAAAGCATTTGCTCAGCCGCCGTCCCATTAATTAAGAATTGGAAATGATTTCGGGGAAATTCTAGTTTTGCCTTTCTAAGCCAATTGTGTTTGGCCACCTGAATGTTCTATAGCCCACTAACCACGTGCCTTTCTGCACATTGGCTGATGATACGCCAGAGCTCTCTGGCTGCAAGCCCTTTGCTCTGCGTTCCTACAGCAGATGTCTATAATGTGCTCTCATCCAGCTAGTAATAAGATTATACTAGAAATAAAATGGCCAGTGGATGTAGATCAAGTTTAAGTGATTTTCCCTTCATTCCCCCAAATGCTCACAGATGTGAAGAGTAAAAGGGCGACTTCAGCTATACCAAAAACATAATTGCTCTTGTATTATATTAAAATGTAACCCTTTAGTTAAATCTCTGCAAGGTGTGTGTGCGTTAAATCACAGTGGCTGTTTTGAATAAACTAGGAACGATGCCACCCACCAATTGATTAATTTTGATATCAAACGTAATGTGGAGGTCTCAGAAAGGACGTTAGCTTTGATAAATTTGTTTTTAAAGTAACATTACAGAAGTTATGACTCATAATTTGCAAGCTAATTCCAGAAAAATGTGTGATCGTCTTTCAGTTCAATTTTACATACCCCAAATTAGTGCCATCTAGAGGTGAAAAGAGAACAACCCTTCAAAGTACAAGACCTGTGATATTACCTGTGTCTCAAAGTTATGCCCCCCCCCCAAAAAAAAAGAACAATGGAACAAAAAGTGCTTGAAACTATTGATTTACTTATAATTTTCACATTATTTTGACCTCGTCTTTGGTATTTGGGGGGGTGGGGACAAATTTTATTTGTCTCAACACCTTATCAAAACAGTTTTACAATACGCGCACAATTTTTTTTTTTACTTTCCGGTTTGTTGTGGAAAAGTAATACACACACACACACACAAAAAAAAAACTAAATTAGTCCAGGACTTTTAAGGGAGAATGTCTAGTAGATACATGAACAGCCTCTCTAACATTGTGGGAGGTACAGTGGGTGGACCAAAAGGAGAGGTGGTAAAATATAGCTAAAAATCTTCATAAATAAACTCTTTATTTAGTTTGAGTATAGTTTTTTTTCCTCCACTGCAAAACAGTGAAATGAAACCACTCTGTTCTGAAATGTTCATACATCTTAATTTGAGAGCATTAGCAAGGGTCACCTGGCATCATAAATCATCCAGATTAAGCATTGACATGTTCATTGATTGTAAGTTTGGAATCATATCCAATCCAAACGCATGATGTTTATTTTTTACAATTACTTAAGGCTGCTGTGATACATTTATGATCGTTTAACAATATTATAATGCAAGTTAGAAGATAGATATTTTTTGCATGATATGTTAATGATTGCAATGGTCAGAACAAAGCTTTTCTGCACTTCTGGCCAATTTCATTCCACACCAAACAAGCTCTGATGCACCAGCTAAAGTTTCTCCATACATATAATGCACTGCTTCTAGTAACAATCACAAAAGAGATGGAATAGTGTTACAATATATATATTTTTGTTTTTTATTATAGGTTTTAAATTGCTAACCCCAGTGGGAAAAAAGTGTTTACAGATTTTCATGGTAACAAGAGAGTTAACTGTTTTTTTACTTTTTTTTTTTTTTTTTTTTTTTAAAGGGGTTGGGTATAAAGCCACATCAAGGTGTGCAGTGGCTTTTTGTTTGATGTGAGCTAGGATCTACTAGGACAAACTCCTCAGCCCGTGTTATGAGAAAGGTAAAATTTCTTCACCAATTATACACAATCATATTACAAACTGATCCTCAAATATTTAAATAATCTCATCTAAGCGTTCTACGGTCATCTCGGCTCTTTTACTGTTTGTTTACATCATCGAATGCCACTGGGGATTATACGTCCTGTATCTAGTCTTCAACATAAAACTGTCTGTAATCGACCTAATTATTACAGCAATAGAAACAGACAAGTAAAAGTTAAATATTTCATCATTGAGGCAGGAACTTTCTTGCCAGGGGCTTAATATTAAAATGAATGAGTAAGAGGGAGGCAGACTCAAAAATACACCAACATCATTAGAGAAGCTGAAGATGCTCACAGTATGAATAAACATAAACTAGGAGCACTGCTCCAACATGAGCCTGCACCAGAGCCCCAGGACACCGGAGAAATTGATGTGACTTAAATATGGACATCTGATTAATAGTCTCTTAAAATAGGGCAAATATTTTTTGCCAAGAGAGCTCACTGGGATTGTAAAGTTGTTAGACAGTCCCTAGAAGATAATGATGGTAACATTAAATATGCAATTTCCTAGTTCTTATTCATAGGGGGAATTTTGATTCATTGATTTGGGGTAGATAATTTAGTTTCACCCATCAATTTGCACATATCATCCATTACCATCTGATGTTTGCCACCAGACACATTGTCCATAACAGTGTCCTTAATATTTGGCCGTTGTGTGTTGAGCAATGGAACCACAGAGCGACATGATGAAGGGATCCAATAATGATTTCAGCAAACTATGATGGGCAGATTTGACCCAAAAGTTTCATGATATGTACAAGACCTCACCAGAAATGCTTGGATGTGTTGTGGAAGATTCAGAGGCTTTAATACGGAGAATAGGAAAAGTCAATACTTTATAGTATTTTGATGAACAGAGAGAGAGAGAGAGAAAAAACAAACAAAAAAAAACACACCACATTCCACAACAATCAAAGGACTGAGACTAAATCTGCTTGTTCACCATGTTCCAACACCCCTGTCCCTTTTACCCAAGCCCTCAGGTCAAAATGTCTAACTTCTATTTGCTGTAAAGAATATTATCAGTCATGTCTTCACATCATCCCCATGTACCCAAAATCTACTAAGCAATTAAATCTGAATCTGCAGACAACGCAAATAAGCCATTTTTTGGAGGTGCATGTCGGCTAGAGGTCCTCAGTTGTTTGGAAGCTTTCTGGATGGAACTCAAAGCTCAAAACAACCCCTACAGCATACAAAATTGACACTTGGTCATTTATTCCAAATCTAACATTTTAAGTTGATGTGTATAGAGGTTTTGATTTTTAAAAAACTGGCCACAAGAGCTTCATGAGCAAAGAACATTTCGAGCTGACTTATGACAAGAGCACCACCTTGTGTCGTGATTAACTATTACTGAGATGGTTAAATAAATAACCGAAAATAAAAATTTCCTGAGCCAGAAATGACGACTAAACATTCTTAAAAAAAAAAAAAAAGACCATGAGTATATTCAAACTAATGAACAAACACTAAGCATTTGAGCATTTGTTTTACACACTTGGAAACTAAATATTTCCTAGAGTTATAAACTAAATTTACATTCAGATCATTAGAGAATTTGTTCACACTCATCTCTGGGTGAAAATTATTAAAAAGTGATTGTATGACCATACCTATAATCAAACCATTTACATTTAAAACAGAAACCATTGAAAAGATTTGCATTGCGTATTTAATAAAGCATTAATTCTTTGCCATTAAATACCACAAAATTGCTGCAAAATCTCTCAACCCTTAATGGAATAGTCACGGTGTGAAGTAGGAGACAGCAGTGAAGCTTCAGAGCCCAAGTTCCGTGGGACAGATTCAAAAGCAGAGCTTGCAGCTGACAAATGTAGAGGCGACCAACCCTGAGTTTTGCTTCCTTTCAAATTGAAACGAACAGTTCCAGGTTTAGGTTCAGAGTGTTCTTTGAACATATTTTGTGCCATTGCAACTGGCATCATTTTTGGGGGACTAGAATCAACCTCAGGTGTGGAGAACTGCATCTGACTTGCTTTATCTTGAAGTTGGGTCAATGTACTATAGTGATCACTTCTTTCCCGTGTGCTTGGAACACCTGAAGCTGCCAAGTTGCCGGAAGTATCTGTGGCTGCATTAAGGCCAAAACCCTGCACCATTGAAGAGTCACCAGACACAATCTGAGGTTTGAAAAACTGGACACTTGAATAAGAGGTTGGAGATAACCCTTGTACTGTGAACGGTACATCCTGAATCCTTATTCCTGCTACATTTGTATGCTGGTTGGGAACATGGTAGGTCGAAGTCACATCAGGAACAGATTGTCCAGTGGCAACTTGAGGTTTAACTTCTACACTAGAAATTGCACCCCCTTGTAAGGTAAAGGGATTAGAGGATGGTTTATGAGTTTTTGAATCCTGGACTGTGGTGAATAGATTGGGAGAGGACTTTGTAGTTTCAGATTTGGATGCACAGTGATCCGTTTCATGAACAGCAAAAACTGGACTAGGAACAGCTTGTACAGGAAAGTGTATGTTCACGTAAGAGGATGGCACACCGGAGTCTGCTAAACTATTTGCAGGAATTAATTTATTTAAACCACCATCGGTTGGGTACAGCACAGGAGGATTAGCAGATAGAGACCATTGGGTAAACTGGTTTGGAATCTCCTGGGCTGAAACAGTAAACCATTCCCTAGAAACCTGGAAAGGGGTATATTGCCTGACACCGCTGTGGGTTGGGTACAGCACATGAGGATTAGCAGAGAGAGACCACTGGCCAAACTGGCTTGGAATATCTTGTGGTGAGGCAGCAAACAATTCCCCTGAACCCTGGGTGGTGACAAATTGACCAATACCACTTTGGGTTGAGTGTGGCACATTAGGATGAGTAGACTGAGAGCCTTGGGCAAACTGGCTTGGAATATCTTGTGGTGAAGTAAATGATTCCCTTGAACCCTGGATAGAGTTAGATGGACGGACACCAACTTGTGTTGACGACGGTATATGAGCAAAATCAGATGGAGATCCTTGGGCAAATTGGCTTGTAACATAATCTTCAGGGACTATTAACTTCCCTCTTGAATCCTGTATGGGTATTGAGGCAGTGGACCTGTCCTTTGAACCCTTGACAGAGGTAGATTGCCTGGAAGCACCATGGCTGTAAGTAGGCAGCCTTTGATGAGCAGATTGAGATCCTAGAACAAACTGACTAGCAATATCTTGCGTTGAGTCAGTGGACCCATCTTTTGAACCCTGGACAGGGCTGGATGGACTGACACCTTCTTGAGATGAGGACAGCCTTTGAGGATTAGTAGACTGAGACCATTGGGCATACCGGCTTGGGTTATCTTGTGGGGGGGCACTAAACAATTCCCTTGAACCCTGCAAAGAGCTGGATGGACTGACACTACCATGGGATGAGGATAACACATGTTGATAATCAGATGGAGATCCTTGGGCAAATTGGCTTGTAACATAATCTGCAGGGACCATGACCTTCCCCCTTGAACCCTGTATGGGTATTGAGGCAGTGGACCTGTCCTTTGAACCCTGGACAGAAGTAGATTGTCTGGAAGCACCATGGCTGTAAGTTGGCAGGCTTTGATGAGCAGATTGAGATCCTAGGACAAACTGGCTAGCAATATCTTGTGTTGAGACAGTGGACCCATCTTTTGAACCCTGGACAGGGCTGGATGGACTGACACCTCCTGAAGATGAGGACAGCCCATTAGGATTAGTAGACTGAGACCATTGGGCAAGCCGGCTTGGATTATCTTGTGGGGAGGCACTAAACCATTCCCTTGAACCCTGGAAAGAGCTGGATGGACTGACACTACCATGGGATGAGGATAACACATGTTGATAATCAGATGGAGATCCTTGGGCAAATTGGCTTGTAACATAATCTGCAGGGACCATGACCTTCCCCCTTGAACCCTGTACGGGTATTGAGGCAGTGGACCTGTCCTTTGAACCCTGGACAGAAGTAGATTGTCTGGAAGCACCATGGCTGTAAGTTGGCAGGCTTTGATGAGCAGATTGAGATCCTAGGACAAACTGGCTAGCAATATCTTGTGTTGAGACAGTGGACCCATCTTTTGAACCCTGGACAGGGCTGGATGGACTGACACCTCCTGAAGATGAGGACAGCCCATTAGGATTAGTAGACTGAGACCATTGGGCAAGCCGGCTTGGATTATCTTGTGGGGAGGCACTAAACCATTCCCTTGAACCCTGGAAAGAGCTGGATGGACTGACACTACCATGGGATGAGGATAACACATGTTGATAATCAGATGGAGATCCTTGGGCAAATTGGCTTGTAACATAATCTGCAGGGACCATGACCTTCCCCCTTGAACCCTGTATGGGTATTGAGGCAGTGGACCTGTCCTTTGAACCCTGGACAGAAGTAGATTGTCTGGAAGCACCATGGCTGTAAGTTGGCAGGCTTTGATGAGCAGATTGAGATCCTAGGACAAACTGGCTAGCAATATCTTGTGTTGAGACAGTGGACCCATCTTTTGAACCCTGGACAGGGCTGGATGGACTGACACCTCCGGGAGATGAGGACAGCCCATTAGGATTAGTAGACTGAGACCATTGGGCAAACCGGCTTGGATTATCTTGTGGGGAGGCACTAAACCATTCCCTTGAACCCTGGAAGGAGCTGGATGGACTGACACTACCATGGGATGAGGATAACACATGTGGATAATCAGATGGAGATCCTTGGGAAAACTGGCTTGTAATATAATCTGCAGGGACCATAAACTTCCCCCTTGAACCCTGTATGGGGTTTGATTGCTTAGATGTCAAGCTTTGACCAGTGGTTGGAGACCCTTGTATGAATTGGCTTGTAACAGCTTGTGCGTAGGTAGTAGAATGATCCTTTGAGGTAGATTTTCTGGAAGCACCATGGCTGTAAGTTGGCAGGCTTTGATGATTGGATTGAGATCCTAGGACAAACTGGCTAGCAACATCTTGCGTTGAGATAGTAGACCCTTCCCTTGACCCCTGGACAGGGCTCAATTGACTGACTCCTCCTTGAGTTAAGGACAGCACATTAGCAGACTCAGACCATTCAGCAAACTGGCTTGGAATTTCTTGTGGTGAGGCAGTAAACCATTCCCTTGAATCCTGGAAAGAGCTTGATGGACCGACACTACCACGGTTTGAGGACAGATCATGAGGGTAATTAGATGTAGACCCTTGTGCAAAATGGCTTGTGACATAATCTGCAGGGACTATGAACTTTCCCCTTGAACCCTGGATGGGGATTGTTTGCCTGGAATATGGCAAGCTTTGACCAGTGGTTGGAGACCCTTGTATGAACTGGCTTGTAACATCTTGTGCAGATGCAATAAAATGGTCATTTGAACCCGGGACAGAGGTGGATTGTCTGGAAGCACCATGGCTGGAAGTTGGCAGGCTTTCGTGAGTGGATTCAGATCCTAAGACAAACTGACCTATAATATTTTTTCTCTTGTCTGTGGACTGAGTCGTTGAGCCCTGGACAGGGGTGGGCTGTTTGGAAAATGTCAAGTTTTGGTTTGTAGTTTGAAACCCCTGGGGAAACTCACTCATTACATATTGTGCTGTGATCATCGACTGTTCCCTTGAATGCTGGATGGGTGTAGATTGCCTAGAAAGACCTTGGATTGAAGACTTTACACTGGGGTATTTGGAAAGAAAACCCTGGCCAAACCGACTTGAAGAATCTTTTGGTGCAACTACAGGCTGGCCCCTTGATCCCTGGACAGAGCTAGACTGGCTATAGATACCTTGCATTGAATGCAGCACAGGATAAGAGGATGGAGAGTGTTTGACAAAATGGCTTGTAACATCTTGTGAAGACCCAGCAGAATCTTCCCTTGAACCATGAACAAGCACATGCTGCTTTGAATCATAGCTTGAAGACAACTTATTTGGTTGTGTGGATTGAGACCCTAGGGTAAACTGATTTGAAACACCTTGCACTGCACTTATGGACTGCCCCATTGAACCCAGGGCAGGAGCTTGGCTGGAAGCCCCTTGTGCTGATGTAGGGACATTCGGATTAGCGGATTGGGACCCTTGGGTAAACTGGTTTGTAACATCTTTTGTTGAAATAACAGGACTACCAGTATCTTGAGGTTGGGTTCCTCCACCAAAATTAGCACCTTCTCGCATAATGATCATATTAGAGGATACGGTGCCAGAATCACCTGCATTGCTGGAACGCCTAATTGAACCCTGACCCATTGACCAATTCGGTAGACCCACCAATGTAGAAAGTGTCCTACTTGGATGAGGGTACAGAGAACCTTTGGGAAACCAACTTTGTGACGCCAACAAAGGAAAACCCTTAGTCTGAACCCCAGCATCAACTTGAAATCCACTTTCAAGTGGAGAGATAATACTGTAACCATTTCTACCTTGAGAAGAGAGATTTGGAGCAGAAGTATCTGAATTTGCCAAGTCACTATTTTCATGCGCAGACCTGGCACCTTGCACAGAGGCATTAAGAGTGGTTTGGACATCAGAGGTCAACTCAGAACTGCCAGAATTTGCACTCTTCGCAAACTGGAAAAGATTATTAAATCTGGATCGGTTTTTCAAGGGCTTGTTAGCCAATAATCTAGGACCCACTTCTTCAGATGAAATCCCACTTGTTGGGGCTTCTGACAAAGACTGGGCTCCATTGGGTACAGAAAGATCAGAAGGCTGATCCAACATATTTAGAGTCCTGGGATAAGCACCACCTAAAAATATTGTAGCAATTTTAAGAAAGATTTAGTGACATTAGTGATCAACAGTATACAACTCTTACCTTTTACACAACCAACATTCCATGAAACAAGGAGCATCAACAAAGCCAACAAGGGAGTCCTACATGTTAGAAAAATCACATTATCTATAGCTAAAACACATAGATTTGAATGGAAACTATATACATACCCTTGATGTTCCATTGTTTCCTATCTGCACCAAAGAACTATCTTTTAATTGCTGAAAACATGCAAAGTTTCAAGAGCATAAAAAGAGTGAAAGAAGGCATTTTATAGTGCTCCATTAGTCTAATTAGTTCCAATTTACCAATTAAAGGAAACCATGTGCAGCTGGGACAATTAGTGACTATCAAGAGTCAGGTAAGTTCTCTGAAACAGAACACTCAATAGTTTCCATCAAAATTCATCTCAGTTGAGTTAATATGTTTATGTATTTAAGTTAAATGTAGGTTGGTTACTTCGTTTGCAGTTTATTTTAGTACAGAATTAGTGTAAATAAAAATCACCAGTTTTCATTCACACCACATACATTTTTATTTTTTTGAAGTGTTAAAATACAGATCAGCACATTGTCAAATAAGTGTTCATGCATTGGTATAATTATCATTTCTTTACAAGACAGGTATTTCTCTTTACCAAAATTCATACAGTACCATTCAGAAGTTTGGAAACACTATGACACTTCTTTCCAATTGCACCCCTTTTTTCACACCAAATAGTCAGCAAGGGTTCAACTATAAACCCCATTGAGCTGTTGTGGGAAAAACTTGAATGTATGGCACAGAAGGATCCATCAAACTAGTAAATCTAAAATCTCTACGAAAATGATGGTGAAATTTCTGCGCATTAAGAAAAACCATCCCCAGATTTCCTAAGGTCTGACAGAATATATGTGATGAAAGGTGGAAGCATTGCTTTTTTTCTGATTTAAAGAAAACATTTATCTTTGCCATTCAACCATTTCTAACTTATTCATAATCTTTTGCTAAATTAACTTTCCAGACTTTCCATTTCTTTGGGGAACAATAGGGACTTTTAGCAGGGGTGGCTACAGCACTCTGCCGTCAGATGTTCAATAAAAATAAATAATTATATATTTACACTAAATACGTGTGATGGGTGTGTCCAAACTTTTGACCAGTAATCCACCTGTATAAAACAAATGCTAAAACATAACTTTTGAACACATTTACATTTCTTCCTCAATAAAAACACACACACACACAAAAAAAAACAAGTAAAATTACCTCACAATTTAGCAGTAAATATGATAGACATTTGCGCAAAATCTGATAGAGCCACAAAAGCCTTCCATTCCTTTTATTTCCATCTGTAAACATTAGTCTTCTTTTTGTTTATTTGATATTAAATGTGCTATTATAGACATACCATGAAACAGTGAGATGGCTAAACTATCATTAATCTGAGATCTTTGGGGTTGTTTGGTGATCCACGTTAGAAACTTGAATATGATACCTTCAAATACCATGAGCTCCATACAACAAGCTTCCACCTCACAATACAGCAAAGAAATAACTCTCACACAAAACCCAAGCCGCAATGAAACAGAATTGTATTCGATGAATGAAGGTTGAGCAACATCTAGCAGTTTAATGGACAACACTGATTCATTACTGCGTTATAGACAGTAAAGGGAAGAGACTAATGCTTGGATTCTCGAGGATAAAACTCTGCCAGAGTGCTCTGAGGAATCCTCTTCAGCATCTCCTTGGGGAAGATTCTCAAAAGCTGCCAGCCAATGTCCAGTGTTTCAAACACGGTTCGGTTCTCATATGCACCTGTGGAACAAAATACGTGTTCGACAATCTCAAATAACACACTACGGCTTTAAAAATTCAGTCATGAATGCTGTCGTCTGTTCTAGTCATTGAGCAAAAGGAACATGCGAAAAAATATATCGACCTATCGAGGCATAATATACTAATCGTGGTTACTGGGAGATATCGTCTAGGTCAGCAAAGTCATATTTCTGAAGCGTACAAACGTCATCATTGCCCTCTAGAGGCTGAATGATACTACACACTCAAACAAAACAAACTAGACCCTGGTGTTCTTTGCTTTATGGCCCTTTTTAAATGTAGCTTTATTTACACGTTTTATGAAGCTTATGTTTTGTTTTTAAACCATATCATGATGAATATTGTATCATGGACGTAATATCGGGATGTGTATCACTCCTACTAACTACTTTGGTCAGTTTAGTAACACAATCAAGATATTTCGTACTTTCATCTTAATTCAAATTGATCAAAACTACTAGATTCAAGTGTTTGGATCTATTTTTCTCAATCCCTCTTTAGGAGCTTAAAAAAAGCCTGGCTGCAAAGAACCACCCCAATGAGCCAATCACAGTTGAGTATTTACTGCTTGAAACGGAAAACGAAGTGTGCTTGCAGATACTGGTGAAGGATTTTGCTTATTTAACTGTATCATGTATTTACAGTGAGTGTCTCTGATAGCATCAATAGAATGCTACAGACCCCCACACATTCATCAGTCTTGTGTTGATAGGCTCTACACAGTAAAATCCTAAGAGTTAAATTAACTCTACTCAGAGTGTATTTGGTCCCACTCTATATAGAGTTAAACCAACTCTGAAGGAGAGTTATTTAAATAAGTCTATTTGAACTAAACAGTCTATTTTTGTCTGTTTTTACTCTTTCTGGAGTGGACTTGATCCCTCTTTGAATAGTTAATATTTAGTTTGCATTTTCCATGCAGATTTGGAAAAACATGAAGAAAATAGATTATTAAATTACTCTTTCTCAGAGTCGGTTTAACTCTATATAGAGTGGGACCCAATATACTCCGAGTAGAGTTAATTTAACTCTTAGGATTTTACTGTGTAGGAGGTCAGTCACCTTCTTTGATATTATAATTGTGGGGGTTCCTTTAACAACCCTTCTGCATTTAAAAAGACACTCAATCTCCAAGGCACGGTTAGGTTAAGATTCGAAGGTTGACAAGGAAAGACCAAAACCTTCACTGTATGATGATCTGCTACACTGAAACCTTCAATAAATCTTCTCCTCAAAAGATCTCTGGTCAAGCTTACTTATTTTATGTATTAGAGTAATCTAATACATTGGCGAGCCACCCAAAGACTGCTGCGCCAAATACAACAAAATCTAACACTGGGCTCTCAGATTACTTTTAATACATATACAAAATACCCTGAGAGTCTTGGGCAGGGAATTTACTTCATTTCACTTTTAAATCTGAGACGGATCCAAGTGTCTGCATTGAAAGCAATTGATTAAGTTCTTCCTTTGCATTTTATAGATGGCATTCAGACCACAAGTCTGTGAAATTCCCTGATTGATTGCACAAAATGTGGCTAAAATTCCTCTTCTATTGTAGCTACTCACCCTGCGAAATAAAGTTCTTCTCAAACTTTTGCAAGAACTCCAAGTACAATAGGTCATCAGGTGTAAGTGCTTCTTCTCCAACCACAGCCTTCATTGCCTGCACATCTTTCCCGATAGCATAGCAGGCATACTGTAAAAGAAAAGAAGCTGTCTAATGGAACATGCACATCTTTAAAGACCAGAAAAAAAAATAATAATAAAGAAGACACTTGCATGCATTAGTTTTAATAGGACTTAACAAAATTCATTGCTATACTACTTTATTTTTCACCACTAAATTTAATGTTTCAATCATCTTCTACATTTTATTGGAATTATTCTGATGTTTTATTTTAGAATTAAACCAGGGCTTGTGGCTGCTAAAATTTGATTGGTCTATGGTGACCTGTGGTTTATTATTCTTGGTGCGTGTCTAACTTCAGATTTAAACACCATGAGACTAAACACTGGTAGACACTGATTTATACAAGTTTAGTAAATTTGCTTCCAATGTACTACAGAAAATTTTTCTTTTTTTAATGCATCAAATCACCAGAAGCATTAAGCAGAAGCATCAAGTCAGTAGAGCATTGCCGTAGCAACACAAAGGTCACGGGTTCAAACCCCAGGAAAAGTAAGAACTGGTGAAATGTGTTCATTCCTTGAAATGTTAATCACTTAAATATGGATAAAAGTGTCTTCAAGATGCAAGCTGGTCTAAAAAAAAAAGAGCTTGATATGGAATCAGTTTTAAATTGGTGCAGAGTATAAAGTTATTATTGTAGCAAAAATTTTATAAGCTTTTGGTTTGCAATTCCATGTCTCCAACACACATCTGCAAATGTGTGAATTGACTTTCAATTTCTATTTGATCTGTAAATAATTTCGCAGTTTGGTTTGTGCACCAATATATTTTAAAGCTGAAATATCAGTATTTTGCAGAACAAGCTGTTAAATCTGGGGAAGAATCCACTTGTATGGATCTATTGAGATGGGATAAACTCCACTCACTGAACGTTAAGCCCCGCCTACATGTAATTTCATTGGTTGTACTCTTTCCCCCCAAATTAACCCTAATCCTAAGAGCTTCTACACACCTATCCAAATTTTTGACGCAGTTTTGTGCAACAACACACCTTGATCAAAAACCATAGGTACCAACAGGAGCTAACTCATCTAACCAAACGAGATATTGCCAAATCGGAGTCGTTTTTCACAAAGAGAACAACCAATGAAAGGTGTCTCTTTTGCATTCAGTAGGTGGGGTTTATCCAGTCTACAGTAAGGGATACTTGGAGCTAATTGCAAGCTAACACAACAAATAAAAATCTTTTATAGATTGCACTTGAGAGTAGAGATCGACCGATATATCGTTTTACCGATATTTTTCCCGATATTTAAGCATTTTACCATAATCGGTTATCGGTTTTGTAATATCAGGTTCACTGATAAACGACGCCATCTTGTGGTCGTTTTGAGAATTACACGCATGATCACCATTGCAGCACGGCGTCTGAGGGGAACAACAACTGCGTGCACAGGTAAAGTATACTTACTTGCTTTGCTATATTTAGTAAACTTTATTTAACATAACAGCTATTAATGCACAAATTAGATGTGTTACATAAATGACTGATATGTAATTTATGCAGCTTGGCAAATAAAGACAAACTCACAGAGTCACAATAATCCGTCAAATCCTGTCACAAAAAAGACGTAACTTTGCTATATTTAGTAAACTTTATTTAACATAACAGCTATTAATGCACAAATTAGATGTGTTACATAAATGACTGATATGTAATTTATGCAGCTTGGCTCTAAGAAATAAAGACGAACTCACAGAGTCACGCAAAATAATCCGTCAAATCCTGTCACAATAAAGACGTAACTTTGCCTGGATTAAATAATATACAGCCATGAATAAGCACATGTTGTAAATAAAAGCGCTGAATTTAATTCTCTCTCTGTTGTCTACATGCTCATTATTAGTCTCGTGAAGTCGGAGTCACGAATGCTAAAATAAACCGTCATGTCCTGTTCCAATAAAGACGTAACTTTGCTATATTTAGTAAACTTTATTTAACATAACAGCTATTAATGCACAAATTAGATGTGTTACATAAATGACGGATATGTAATTTATGCAGCTTGGCTCTAAGAAATAAAGACAAACTCACAGAGTCACGCAAAATAATCCGTCAAATCCTGTCACAATAAAGACGTAACTTTGCCTGGATTAAATAATATACAGCCATGAATAAGCACATGTTGTAAATAAAAGCACTGAATTTAATTATCTCTGTTGTCTATATGCTCCTCATTCGTCTCGTGAAGTCGCTTCCATTTTGCTGTTCACTCAACGGGTTGATGCTCATGAAATGCTTTTGCACAGCCATCGCATATAACTTTTAAAAATTCACTAAAACACCCCGAATTATATTAACATATATATAACCATCATTCCGCTAATAAACATATTCTAAATAAATATAACTAAGAAATTGAATGCGCTTTGTCAGGACGCATTTCAAAAACGTAATTGTGATATATCAGAAATGCAATAAAAACGATGTTTTGTTTGTTATATTTCAATATTTCAGAATATTACTCAGTAAATTAACATTATCCAGCAAATTATTCTTCACTATTTAGCCTATAAACAGCTTTATAAACCTAATAAGTTTGTATATAAACCTAAAAAGTTGATATGACTCCTGTGCTTGAAGACAGACATTCTATATTTATTTTGCTTATTGGAAATGTTAGTGTTGCTGCTCATGCTTTTCATAAAATATTTTTATTGTTGTAATATGAATATTAAATTTAACATGAAAGACTGCTTTTTACCTCATTGAAGGTTTTATTTTTGAAAAAAAAAAAAACTTTAGTAACAGTGGACTTTCAGACCCCTCTATTTATTGTTGTATAAGAGTTTTGATTTGTATGCAAGGAGGGAGTGATTGTAATAAATAAAACGGTTTGTTCAGTTCAGTGGTGTTGTAATCATTGTGTCAAAAACAGAAGTATAATAGTAAATAAATATCGGTTATGAATATCGGTTATCGGGCACATAAACATGCAAATAATTGGTATCGGTAATAAAAAATCAATATCGGTCTATCACTACTTGAGAGTGATGCAAAAGTCACCACACAACAGGTTCGAACCAGAAAGCTTGAATAACTCTGGCATTACACATTTACAAACTTCAGTACAGATTTACAAGGTCACTCATTGTCACAGATCAAAAAGAATTAGCAAACCAACATAAACATTTGCCGACTGAGACACAGATTTGCAAATTTTAGCAGTAGCAAAAACTTTGGTAATAACCTCACAGCACTGGTTTTATACTTTTCAATTATTAACTTTCTCATTGCTTTTGATTTGGTGGCAGTGTATCTTGCAATTTGCTGCCATCTTGGCCAGGGCGCTCTTAAGCCACATTACAGGTCAAGAAAGGTTTTGAAAATAAACTGCACCATCCAATAAAAATATTAGCTTTGAATATTAAATTAACAAAATATACTTCAGCAGAAACATTGTCCTTGATAAAACCAGAACAATAAATGCAAATTTCTCTCAGACTAACCAGTTGATTAGAAACATCTGCGTGGTCTTTCCTTGTCATTCCCTCACCAATGGCTGACTTCATCAATCGAGACAAAGAAGGAAGTACGTTGATGGGAGGATAGATCTGCAAAAACAGTAGCATAAAGGACCATCTGGGATTCTGTCATGTCCTGAAATAGCTTGTGGCTATGGCTTACCTGTCTGTTATGGAGCTGTCTGTCCACATAAATTTGACCTTCAGTGATGTAACCGGTTAAATCCGGAATTGGATGAGTAATATCTGCAGAGGAGATTAAAATAGTATATAAAATTGCTCTTAAGGTGAAGTCAAATGTAACTATGAAAGCAATTTACACAAACTTAGAAAAGTAAATAACTAAATTATAGGAATGAAACAAGGAGTTATATATTTATAGAGTTTTTGATCATGAATCAGAACTTTTAAAGGGTTAAAAACAGCTAAAAGATGAGAAAACCAATGATTTCCAACCATCGTTGGGCATTGTGAGGATTGGGATTTGGGTGATGGATCCATTGCGCCCCTCCACACGTCCAGCCCTCTCATATATTGTAGCCAGATCAGTGTACATGTAGCCTGGGAAACCACGGCGACCAGGAACCTCTTCTCGAGCTGCAGATACCTAATCGATGACGATAGGTTTGATTTATTGTTAGAAGTTGTACGTTTAGCCTTTTTGCTAAAATAACGTAATTACGAGTACCTCTCGTAAAGCCTCAGCATATGAACTCATGTCAGTCAAAATGACCAGCACATGCTTCTCACATTGGTAAGCTAGAAACTCGGCTGAGGTAAGAGCAAGACGAGGAGTGATGATGCGTTCAATCCTGCAAGTGAAAAATAAATGCTAAATGATTCTGTTATTTACCCAATACAGGTATTTTCAAAAACATGGGATCATTTCAGTCACTTGGTATTTAAGTGTACAGTGGTATGCAAAAGTTTTGGCACCCCTGTACATAGTCACGATTTTCCTTTCCTGGATAATTTCACTTTCATACATCACATAGGAGACAAACACAGTGATTTTTGAGAAGCAAAATAAAATTAATATGATTTATTTAAACAAAATTAGGCATAAAAAATTTTTTGCATCTTCTAAACACATTTTAGTTTCATCAATCCATAGCACGTTATACAAAAAAAAAATGAAGCTTGCACAAATGTGCTCAAGACACAATGTTTTTGGCGTATACAAAGAAATGTAGGCCTTTATGGGTGGTCTGTGACTGTTCTCTGCAACTTGTGCCTCTACATTTCTGAGATGTTTGAGAAGTTGAAACCTAGTGCTTAAACCTCTGGGACAGCTTTCTGTATCCTTTTTCTAAACCATGACATTCAAAAACCATTGTTTTCAGCCCATCTGAGGGTTGTTTTGAGGCTCCCATGTTGCAACGAGGAGAAACAATTGGCCTCCCTAAATACTTGTGTATGAAAGTCAAGGGTGACGGATGTTACCAAAGTCATTTGAGTTCTAATACCAGTAAAATGACATGGGTGCCACATGCCTAATTTAGTTTGAATAATTCTTGCACATTTTATATAAATCAAATGAACTTTATTTCAATTCTCAAATATCACCGTGCTTTTCTCCTATATGTTTTATTTAAAAGAAATTTCTCATCCAGACAACCTTTGATTTATAAAGAAAAATCATGAAGATTTAATGAGGTGCTCAAACTTTAGCATGTATTTTTATGGAAAAACAAAAGGTGAATTCACTGACGTGGGATCGTTGGCCAAATTTAAAAAGAGGCAGACGTTGTCCATGGAGCCATTCTCTTCAAAATCTGACTTAAAGAATCTTGCCGTTTCCATATTCACCTACAAAAAAAAAGAACTGAAGGTGTGACGGTATCCCAGTGATACACAGTACACAGTGTTGAGTGAACGCTAAAAGTACAACTATGTCAATTTCTTTACAGAACAACAAAAGTAAAAACAATTTACCCCTCTGTGAATTTTTGAGTTGGCATGCACACTGTAAAGAAGACCAAAATTGAAGAAAGAAACAAACAATAAGATTGAATTATGTATATGCTATAAAACTATAATTACTTTAAATGATGGGGATGAGCTTAACTTCCATGTGGTGCTATGAAGTGCCAAGGCATGCAATTACAAAACCTTTCAAACAAACACCAAGCGACAGAAGCCAGAATTCGTTTTCATCATCCACTTAGTTTCCAAATGTTCCACTCACCCCCATAGCAGCAAACACAATGGCAAAGTTATCCTCGCTGTAATCCATCACATCTTTGGATTTCTTCACCAAACCTGCCTGCCGACAAATCTGAGCAGCAATCTAAAACAAAAATTCAATTTGGGAGAGAAAAAGATCTAGTCAAAGTGAGGAACTCTATGAACGGCCATTCCAAAGTTTTTTTAAACCAGATGAAAAAAAAAAATTCATTTGAAAAATGCATAAATTCATTTGGCATCGTGGAAGCTGTAAAAACTTGGATGAGAACATCCTTTAAAAATCATATTCCAGCATGCCGATGACCAAATACACACATCTAAGGCTATGTAGGTGTGCCTCAATAAGAGGGTCAGGGGTGTTTGCTGGACCAAACCCAATTACACCTGTTATTGAATATTAATCCATAAGAAGAGCTTGAAAGCAAGGAAAGAAGATTTAACAGAAAACACAATTTATTTAGCTTAAACACTAGAGATGCTATAAGATAACACATGCTGCATTGAGGAAAAAAAAGCAGATTGGGGAGTGGGAGAAAAAGGAGACCCTAGGAAAGCCAGCTATGTTTCCCTTAGGATCTGGAGAGAAAAAGGGAGGAACCTAGCTGCCCTGCTTTATTGTAACTTCCTGTTGTGATGTAACTTCCTGTTCTTTTTCAAACAATATACTAAATATTGTTTTATAAGGCATACAATGCAACAAATATACAAAAGTAATATTAAAACTACACCAAAATAAACAGAAGGCATACAGTACCTCTTTGACATACCCTTCAAACTCTGTGTGTGTTTCCACAGTTGTGAGTGCGCACACAAATGTAAGGAAAAGTAAAGTTACAGTAAAGTTATGCTTTATTCTGTTCAGCTGATTTTATTTTACCCATCTTCTAGCATAGAGTAAAGTAACGGACCAGCTTTTACTAGGGCATGTGAAGGTCCTGGACAGGCCTAACAAGTCTCCAGTGCTTAATCCAATAGAAAATCTGTGGAGGGAGCCAAAGGTTCGGGTGCTCAGACTCAAAAGACTACTGACCTGATCTGAAAAGTGCAATGGACAAAGTCTCTTGAGACTCCTTTTAAACAAACATTCCAGATCAACCGGGGTCAAATACTTATTTCCCCTTCCATAAATACAGCACATGCCTCAATTAGGAATAAATGTATACCACATGGAGGATAACAAACAGTTCAGAACGCCTCTCACCTCATTGTGGGGTAAACCAGCTGCCGAGAAAATGGGAATTTTTTGGCCTCTGGCAATACTGTTCATGCCATCTATGGCAGAGATACCCGTCTGGATCATTTCCTCAGGATAAATACGACACTGAGGATTAATAGGTTGACCTGCAGGAAATACATTTCAAGAACACGGTTTAATATTATGTAGATTAGACATTGAAGTGTTTTCTACAAGCTCTTCCATTAACCCCAGTTCTACATCTGAAGATGTTTGACGTTTGAGGATTTTATGAAAACTAAAATCACATTAGCTCTTGCTTTTATTTTTTAATATAAATCTAATTGGGGTCAATCATTTGTAAAACTGGGTAAAAGGCATATGAAATCACAATGATGGTCACCAGTCTATTATTGGGGGAACTTAGAGGAGATTGATCTCTACAACCATGCTTTGAAACTGGTATTTCTGCAGAATGACTTCAAAAACAGTTAAATGTAAACTTGAGAAATGCCAAGTACCCATAATGTCTAAATAGTCCTCCGCCAGCACAGCAGGCCCTCGATCGATCGGCTTCCCAGAACCATTAAAGACACGACCTGAAAAAGACGTAACAGACATCAAAAACACAAATCACATTGCATCAATGCGACTCTGATGTACTAACCCAGCATGTCCTCCGACACTGGCGTACGCAGAATGTCCCCGGTAAACTCACAGGTAGTTTTTTTGGCATCAATACCCGAGGTTCCTTCAAAAACCTAAAATTTCAACAATTACAGAAGGTAAAAATGGAAATCGGCAACCAATATAGAGTCTTTGATATGGAGCTATAATTGCAACAAAATTTTGAAAAGATTATTTATTTCCACAAATCCAAACACAGATCGACTAAGCTATCACCACATTTATTGATTGTGTTGTACTAGTGTGGATTGGATAAATACATAATTTAAATTATATTGCTTCAAAAATAACCCTATTTTATTTAGTTTTTTCCTGACCTGAACCACAGCCTTGGAGCCCGTGACTTCAAGCACTTGTCCACTCCTTTTTGTGCCATCGGGAAGAGTCAGATGGACAATCTCTGCATACCTAGGGAACTACAACACAAGAATTGATGGCCAACGTTAACAATATCTCCAAATCGAGTTTAAACCAGATTTAAAAGAATTGAAAGACGTGAAAGTAATACCTTTACTTGGTCCAAAATCACTAGGGGTCCATTGACACCAGCCACAGTTTTATAAGCTGCGCACACAGTACACATGTATTTTTAAATCAGAACATGTTACTTTTTTTTACTATAGTGAACAAAAACAGTAAACATGAAGTAAACACAAATAAAGTGAAAAAAAAACACATCACCTGATAACATATGACATCATGTAATGGGCAAAATATCTTGAAAGAAAAAAAATAATAATGAGATTTAGTAAAGAAACACAAACATTAATGAAATCATGCAAAACACTGAAATCCAAATAATTCCTGCAAATTGGTTCTACATCGAATGTTTATTAGTTGAAATTCATAGTTTCTATACATGTAAAAATGATGGCAAAGATGTGTATGGCAAGCCATAATGGCATTAAACTTCCACTAGTTTTATGGTTCCATTCAATCTACTACAATACAAGGAAAAGTTTAAGGCAGGTGTGAAAAATTGAATGAACAAAGAATGCTTTCAGAAATGTAAATAATAATTGTTTATTTTAGTAAATGTACACAAAACAAAAAAAGTTTAAATCAAATCAATATTTAGTGTTTCTACCTGCCAACCAGCATCAGTTCTTATAAGTACACTTGCGAACACTCATCAAACGTTGTCATGAACAGAAACAAAAACAGCTGTGTAGGAGGCTTAAATCAGGGTGAAAACCACCAAACCTCGCTAACTAGGTGAAGTTGAGGAAGACGGTTTCTTGTAATGGCAAGATTGAGCACAGCAACAAGACACAAGGTACTTATACTGAATCAAAAAGGTCTCTCCCAGATAAAAATTGTAAAACAGACTGGGGTTTCAAGATGTGCTGTTCAAACTCTGTTGAAAAAGCACAAAGAAATGTGGAATGCAAGTGCAATACTGCAGTGAGATGCAGCTTCGAAAATGTCCAAAGGAGCCGAACCAGTGGGATCAGGTGATTCCTTAATTACAGCCAATTTTCAAGATCAAGAAACCTTTATTTGTCCCACAATGGGGAAATTGCATTATTCACACCATATTACTGATTGTATTTTATAATAAATGGCATGAGTTTATAACAATGTTCAAATGATATCAAAAAGAAATATTCGGCTGCTAAAATGAGAATAATCAGGTGTGTTTCATGAAAGTTGACGTTAAACTGTGGGCTCTGCAGTTCTGAAGTGGTAAAATGTTGCCCCTGCAGTATTCTAAATATTATGATTGTTTAATCGGCTTGCCATTCAGCCCTCACGACTCCTGCAGTGCATTGCGACAGCTGCGTCTGGTTTAACGCAATCAACACAAGTATTCATCATAAATACTGCAAACACCTCAATTACGCATCATGCACAGTCAAATAAAGAATATTTTTAATTTTAACGTCTAAGGATAATTAAGGTTCAGTGGCAGCAATGAAATGAATGAAATGAGGTTCCCTAAAAACGAGAGCACGACATTAAATTATTTCTAAGGAAGACACACGTCTAATGCTAAGGTTGGGTCTGTTTAGAAAAGGCCCTACGCAGCCAGCAGTGTGTACTCACTTAATCTCGGCTGAGAAAGGTAGTCACGACTCACAGCAAGCACATTTTCCCGAACAGCAACCTGTTTTGCTCCGGAAACGGCAGATGATATTTCGTTCACGGCACCGCTCACCATTCCTCTAAGAGCCTTCATTATGGCTATTTATTTATTACACAAAAGTACTACTGCAAGCGAAACGCCGAGAACGCCACTGCACATGCGCAGAAGTCGTTTCTGCTCAAACCGCTTTAAAATGGACGCAGTCGGAGAGAGCGACATCTGTTGTTAGACTGTGGAATTGACGTGAATGAATTATTTAAAAATAATTTTATTATTTATAAATAAAATAAATAATAAAACCGCCACGTAAAAACATAAAACAAAAACACACTGTTATGACATGCTATAAAAGATCTAATCCAGATTGAGAAGAGATTTTCATAGCCTTCTTATTATAAGTAGTTGAAATAGAATTATATCATAATCAAGTATATATGGGTTTGTGTATCAAGGTTTAAAAAAAAAACAAATCAACAATTAATCACTATACTTCAAAACTCGATTATCAAAACAAAATTGTTAATTAAATATGTAACAATCAAACATCATAAAAAAGTCTTTGGTATATTTATATGATTAGAAAATTAACATGTTAATGTACAAAACTGAAAAAAAAATGATATCAATCACAGGACACAACTTTGCTAATTAATAGTAACAATAACAAAACTTTTAAATAATTATAATTTTGAATATTAAGTAAACAAATGCTACTATTATTAGTAGTAGTAGTAGTGGTAGTGGTGGTGGTGTAGTATATTATTTAAAAATAGAAATATACTAATAATTTGATAGTAAACACTACAAGACTAGACAAAGCATTTATCTCCAGAAACATTTATAAAGACAATATTTTTAAACAAAGGTCTTTTGTTAGTTCACAACAAGCAGACACATATAAACATCAGTAAAACAAATACAGTGCATTGATTGAAAAGTATGTGGCCAAAACACTTCAACAATAAAAAGGGTGTTGATTTTTGGACTATTTGGATTCTATTTAATACATAATGATTTTTAAAACAACCTCTCAATAAACAATTAATTAGAATTCAACAGTATTATTGTTGAAAGTCACAAAGTTGAATTGAATTGAAAAAAATTCTCTGAACATTAACTAAATATTGATTTGTGGTATCATATTGGTCTTAAAACACATCTAGCTCACGTTATACATTAACACTCTCTTAACAATCTCTGAAACTATAAAAATGATCTCACCCACAGATTGCAACTGCACTTTGTAGTTTATGAGCAAAGAATTTATATTAAAATCGGTCAATAAAAAAACAGCAAGTTAAAAAGTAATCAGATGGATCTTCCACTGACTCATTCCATACCATAAATAAACAGAATATATTTAGGTATCGCTTTATCACTCTTATCTTAAAATTCTGGGGCAATTTTGTTCATGTTGGCCACTTCTTTGCCACAAAGTCCAGTTAATTTCCGATACCGTTGCAATGGTTGTACTGCTGTGAGTCATACAGCATAGCCGAATCTGCTGTCATACTTTGCTGTGCTGTAGCTGGTGTTCGTAGAGGGCGGGTTGTCATTTTGGGTTTGTCCCACTTGACTGTAGGCCAGACCTGAACGCATGCTGGAGATTCGGCTACAGGGACGACTCTCAGGTGCAGGAGCATCCTCCCTTTAAACATAGAACATAAAATAAACAGACATCAGTGGCATTTGACTTAATTATATGCGCATACATGAGATGGAAATACCTAATCTCATTAGAGAACTCTTTCTCCTGTTGATTCCTGGGACATCTGAAGACGAGAAGCCAAATGATGATCAAGACAATCACGATAAGCAGTAAACATCCAACAACGGTGCCTGTGATGACACCTGCTCGGTTAGGAGCTGTGGAGAAAACGGAACAATTGAAATCAGTAAAAGCTATTGGTCTTGTGAGCAAGTGAAGCTGACATACGTTTAACAGCCTGAAGATTCAGCCGGCAGCCGTCTTTCCCAACAGCATTGGAAACTTCACAAGAATAGACACCAGAGTGGCTCGTGGAATGATTACTGATTAGAAGTTCTCCTGTCAGAGAGTCTGCAAAAACGCATATAGAGAATAATGAGGGAGTCCTGCAGAAAAAAAAAAATTTATAAAGATTTTTGAATTTGTGAAAAATTTGCTGAAATAATAACAAACATTTTGTATATAATCTTATTCACAATATAAATACACAATGTTTTGGACAAAACATCACCGTTCTTCTCACCATATAAATGATATTGTTCTTCAAAAAAACATTATTCTTCAAATTCATAACGTAAACTCGAATTTCCCAAATAAAGCAAACAAATCGCATTGTTAGAGTTTAATGAGAAAAGCAGGTTCTTGTCCAACAAACTTATGGAGGACCAAAAACGTGGTACGTATGATTAAATAAATCAATTCATAAACAAATAAATACATTCATGCATAAATAATTTAATGAATAAATAAACAGCATAAATTAAAAAGTGTATAAAAGCATGCATAAATAAATACATAAATTAATTAATTAAATAATAAAGAGCATAATTAAAGTTGTATAAATGAAAAAAATAAATAAAAAAAGTTGTATAAATGAATGAATATATAAATAAAAAGTGTATAAAATAAATTTCTTTTCAATAAATGTATAAATAAATGCATGAATAAATAAAGATATAAATGAATGCATAAAGAAAACAAATAAATATATAAATGTATGAATAAATAAAGATATAAATGAAAACATGAAAAAATAAATTAATTCATTAATACACTGCATAAATTAAAAATTTTATAAGTTAATGGATAAATAAATAAAAGGTGTGAAAAAGGGAATTTATTTTCAGTAAATGTATAAATAAATAAAGATATAAATGAATGCATAAAGAAAACCAAAAAATACATAAATGTATGAATGGTAAATGTATAAATGAAGGTATAAATAAAAAAAATGCATAAATAAACAAATAAGTGTATAAATGAATGCATAAATAAATGCACTTCTCAATTTCTCATTAGCCTATTCTCAAGTATACCCCACCAACTCTGTTGGGTGTAGAACCCAAAAATTAGCAGATTACTCTCAGAACCCCTACTGACCCCTCTTTCCTTAATAATTTTGGTGGAGTAGGTTGTGAATTATTTTAAATATTTGATTGATATTAACATAGTTTTTCAACTCAAGTTCTGAATAAGCTCGAAAATCTATTTTCAAATAGCAGCAAATTTAACTCACTCTGAATGGCGTTTGGGGGAATACGTCCGCTTTCCTTACTCCATGAATAGAGCAGTGGAGCAGAGCCCTGATCCGACCAGCAGCGCAGAGATGCTGCTTCCCCCACAGCTGCATCCCCATCCAGCCAACACCTCGGCACGGACGGCTTCACTAACAATTAAGTGTGCAAACTCATTACTTTCTGCAATAAATTGACTTGTTTGTTTTTTAAATTGAGTGCAAAATGTTGTATGTTGTAAAGTGTATTCTTACCTGTTCCCTTAAAATTAAGGTTACAATTCTTGATGAACATGAGATTAAATTCTGTATTTGTTTAGAGTTCTTTCGAATTCTATCTGATATTTTAATTGTTGTTGAATGTTAGAGAAAAACAAGCCGTTTTAAGAAATAGCGTAAAGAACAATTTCACTTCATTAGCTGAAAATGTAATTATTTTAACATAAATAAAATATGTTTATCCGCTCAAAACATGTCACACATTTCACATGATCAAATCATTTTTGAACTCAGTCTTGCATCATGTTAATAGAGTAGAGAACATGTTTGATTTTGCTATAAATAATATTCTGAGACCTTACCCAACACAATAAGTGATATTTTCCGACTGTCCACCCCTGGTGCCTTTTTAACCTTGCACTGATACGTCCCGGTATGAGCGGCGGCCAGTGCAGCGATGGATAGAGATGCATCGCCCTGAGCAGGATCTGGAGAAGTGAAGTCCACACCTTTCATTAAAGCCGGGTCTCCATGGGTGTACCTCTGTCCACCTGTATATGACAAAATCTAAAGGGCAAAATGTGTCACTAACACTTCCAATCAAATACAGATTTCTCTTGAATTGAATTTTGCGAATCTCGCGCACCATCTGGTCTTTCTTTGTGGTATCTGGACTGATAACCGTCCACTCAATGTCCAAATCCCCAATGTCCCCAGGACCCGATGTGAAGGTGCAGTCTAATGTCACAGATTCTCCTTGTGCCTTCTGAAGAGTCTGTGCACCACTGGAGGTTAGTTTCATTGCTTTACCTGCAACAGATTCATCAAATCATTGACTGTGTGATATTTAATTAAAATTTCTTTCAGAACGTCATGAATGTATGGGATCTATGCGTCAAATCACGGATCTCATTGAGGAATGGTGTGCTACTATTTTGGGTACATCTGGTATATTTCTGAGACTCCCCATTCAAATACAAGGGAGAGTATAGGATCACTTTTAATATAAGAGCACTTTTAATACCTAAAGGTTACAAATAATTCATATGAAACATATTAAATCGTTGACACATCATGACAGGTTCTGATTGGTGGAGTCCCAGTGATATCACTACACTTTAAAGATACCTTTATTTGTGATATACGGGGTTTATTAGGTTGTTTAATCTTATATCAGTGTTCCTTTATTCTCATTTTGTTAATTGTGGTGTTATAAATATAGCATGATATATTATGACACAAATTCAAGCTATTTATGAGATTGTGGTGTTGCACAAAATATCAAGGTAAACTATCCAGAGATTAAACCAATGTTGTATAGTTATGCTGTTGTTGGTATGTTTGTATTGCTGTGGAACTTAATCTAATAAAGTTGTTCAAATAAACATATTATTGTAAAAACATCTATATAAAAATATTCCAAAACATAAAGCCAACATCTCAAACCATTTAAGAACATGAAAATGCCCTGCATGGGAAACTATTAAACCAATGTTGGCGAGTTATGCTGTTGGTGGTACTTTTGTATTACCATAGAACTCAATCTAACAAAACTGTTCAGATTAACATCTTATTGTGAGAACATCTAAATGCCCAATATTTAATACGAATCTAATTATTCAATAGATGTCTTCCATTCCTCTGAATTGTTAAATTCAGCTTTAGTTCGAAATTGACAAAAAATGAAATATTCAAAACTGTTTTTATTGTGCTCCCAAAGAGATGAAGTTAGTTATGTCAGGCTTTTCCAAACAACTCATTTCAACCTTTTAAGTGTTGATTTTTCAGATGCTTCCTTAAAAGTTGAAAAAATGAATCACAATTATGAAACATATGTGCAGCATGAAACCAGCAACCGCATGCAAATTTAAATTAAGAATAAATAATTGTCTACTTTTGACACTTTCATGAATAATGATTGTCATTCTGTATGAAAAGTGTGTAGCACCTTCACAACCAACTGTTGTTGGAAAAATGTTACATTTTAAACATTAGATTTTGAGGGATTTCAGGTATTTTGACTGGGATTTCATATATTGGTGATAACATACAGTATACTCAAAAATAACCCATATACATGCAATAATCAACGCATACCGAGTTGTTAAGAGTTGACCAAAACAGAATATTATTTGCAGCTACTTCCCCACTTTTTTACAGTAAGTGCCCTCTTGGTTTTTGTACAAATTATTGAATTATTTTTAATTAGCATGTAATTGTTCTGCTCTCACAGAGACAGTCTTGTCCATCATACATTATTCATAAGCACTCACATAACAAACTCTCTCTCTTTTTTGTTCTATTTGAGAACTTTAGGCATGCCCTGAGAAGAATCTACAATGAATTTGGTCAACCACAAAAATTTTTAAAAAGTTGGAAAGTTCATAGAGATTTTTCAGAACTTACTTTGTTTGAGGAGCACAGTAAGAGAAGTCAATATCACAAATGAGGACGACCAGGACAATCTCGCTCGTCGAATACAAGAGTGTTTTAGACATCTGTGAGAGATGAAAGTAAAAAGAGAAGGAGAGCTAGATGACAGGAGTGTGGCTGAAAATGACTGCGAGGTGGATAATGAGCATGTCGTGCTGGGAAATATATTTTGAACTGGTAACAGATAGTACCTTGTGTTGCTGAAGAGGTTTGGTGCAGTCATGTTTGCACAGTGCCGCTTTCTCCCATTTAAGCCTCAAAGAACAAGCTCGAGTCTGGAAATGAAAAGAGGCTGATCTTTCCCATTGATTTGAATGAGTTTTTGATTTTTAATAAACCAAGTTAAACACATTTATATTTCAACCGTAAGCTAAAGTTGTGAAGATAATCAAATAGAATTTACAGTAAAAGGTTTTACTGTATAAAAATGTGAATGAAAAGTGCTTAAAAATAATGGTAAGAAATTATTAATTTACAAGAAAACCAGTTTCACTTGAGAGAAAGTTAATATTATCAGATTTTGATATAGAACCAATTTACAGTCTTTGATTTTGACATTAAAAAAAAGTATGTTTTATTATTATAGCTTGGATTATGATGCCACACATAATGGCATGGAGTCAAACTTTGCAAAGCTGTAACACAAACTGAGAATCTCATAGAAACTCACCATAGTTGTGAAGGTTATTAGTCTGTGCAATAACACACCAAGCATTGAGCAAAAATATTCAAACCCTTGGCTCTGGGAGGGGTAAGAGGTACCACTGTGCTATAACGGCCATTAAGGCTGAATGAGAAACGGAACTGAAAAAATCTTGAAGAGTAAACATCAAGGAGAAATTGCCACTCCCTAGCAACCAAATAGTTTACCCTAGCAACCAAATTCTTAAAATTATCTCAGCTTAAGACATGGGGATTGGTTTATAAAACTAAGAGACGCTTTATTGTCACTGACCCCTTCATAGCAACCAGACTGTTTACCATAGCAACCAATTTGACGTATCTCTATCTTAGCTTTTAAAAATGATCGAGACATGACAGGTTGATTCTTTTTACTCATATTAACATATGAAATATATATATTTAACTGACAAATAATGAATAAATTCTTAATTAATGCTTGACTTTTTTTAAATGGTATGATGCCAGACACAACATTCTACGAAACAATATATCTTTACAGTTATAAACACCAATAGTGTCTCGTATCCATTATTTTGACAACATATAAAGAAAATAGTTGTCTTTGCTGCTACATTTCAATTTAAATGAACCTTTTTAACACTATTTAACAAACTTTTAACCACAATGGAGCTTATCTTTTGTACTCTACTTCACAACAAGGAACATTTTAGTTGCATTTATGCAGATCAACCAGAATAACTGGTTTCACTGTTTGCACAAGGTAGAAAAACAGCATAAAATAAATAATATACTTGGACAAACTTACAGATGGATTCCCAGCTCAGTTCATCTCTTCAACACACCATCTTGTGAATGGCTGCTCTGTGAGACAGCGTCTTCTCTGCTATCAAGTGAAGGTGGTGCCATGGTGATGTGGTCCACAGAGACCGGGCTCAGGTGACAACTGGTTCCTCCACTCAGAAAAACAAAGCAACGAATAATGCACGATTGGGAGGCTTCGCTATTTCAACATATCCGCAATTGTTGAACGTTCTTGAGCTGATTCACTCTAAACAAAGGTTTTTCTCTTGAGACGCATGAAATGCATCTGATGGTGGTCATAGACAATAAACAGTGTGGATTCCATGCAGCATCCTGACGCCTAAAGGCTGAAATGTGCATTTTATAGTGGATTAAATACAGTAATTAAGCAATTCAGAAAACAAACTGTGAGGTAAAAAAATAGTGAGTTAATTAATAACATATTGTAGTTCGTATGCCAGACTATAAGAACTTAATTTCACACGTAAAAAAATGTACAAGCAACACTTTATGGTATGTATCCACTAAACCAAATCAGATTCAGAAAAAATGCAATGTAAAATTTAAAAAAAAAAAAAATTGTTCATTTGCAATAGAGAGGGAGGAGTGACATCATCGTGTCAGTCATATTTGTAGGGTGATGCCACCGTTGCCGTGGTCACTGGTCAACCTACCTAGAGAAACAAAAAATGATCGGATTACTGTAGGTAGTTTTGTATAAATATGTACAGTTGTACGAGTAAATAATTGGTGTTTAAAAATGTAATTATTTTTATCGTACATGATACATAACAAAGCGTGACTTCTAGTGGAAACAATGTTATATACAAAATGTCTCCCATTGTGACGACGACTCCTCCTCCCACTCTTTAGTGGTTACTAAAGTTTTGATTAATTGATTAATTATTGTTTTAAATGCCAATTTGTATTGCACCTATATGCTCCCTTTATTATAATTTTGTTACCATTCAGTTTTGGAGCCTTGTTTTAACCCGATTAAAAGTTTATTTTTTTCAGCCAGCTAAAAACAAATACAATTAAAAATACGCCAACAACTAAATAAACTTTGAGACTTGTATCATTTTGGATTTTAATGCGTACAACAGCAGAAAAAGGTCAACCGACGAATGGGAGGTCTTTTAAAATGTCTGGAAAAGAACCGCGTCCCATTCCCACAGCTGCGGCTTGCTCGGGAGACACACACGGTGCTCTCACTGGAGAAGCAACAAGTGTGCGTAATAAAACAGAACTTTCACCCTCCGTGACTTGACAGTTTTCCTGTAGGATATCTATGCTGTTGTGCCGTCAGTGTAGCACAGTTTGTCGCACCGACAGCTGCAGGAATGAGTGAAGAGTTCGATGTTGTTGTGGTGGGCGCGGGCCTGGCTGGACTCAGCGCTGCCCGACGCCTTCAGAAGAAAAACCCTGACGTAAACGTGCTCGTGCTCGAAGCAAGGGGTAAGAAACACGCGCTGCAGTCGTCCACCTAGCTCATAAACTATGTATTTAAATAGGAAATCGACTGTCCACGAAAACTAGGCTTTTAAAAGGCTTGTTTTCATATTTTCTGTACTCAGACCGTGTCGGGGGGAGAACCGTCACTGAAGACCTGCCAGCAGCCAATGGAGTTGAACAGTGGGACATGGGGGGGCAGTGGGTGTCCAGGTGCGTTTTAACACAGTTGGTATAACTTTGCATGCGGTGACGTTGCTTTCTTTTGCAGAATGCAGACGAGTAGCCAGGTATTACGCAATCGCTGCAAGATTGGAACGTGCGCGTCACGTTACGTAACTAAAAAGAGCAGAGGTCTCCAAACGGTTTATTCTTAGTGAAACATATTTTTCTGTATTTTTCTGATTTGTCTGTAACAGAAAATGTAGTTGTCATGTGCAGATTATGATTTTTATTAATTTAATGACAAAAGTGTAACTGTAGTGGAGTGTATGCATTCTTATATCCCTTTAATGGTTTTATAATAATAATAATAATAATAATAATAATAATAATAATAATAATAATAATAATAATAAACACGCCATTTTATTGTTTAAGTTTAGTTTCAGGTGATAAAAAATACAATAAAATAAATTGCATGCATGGCATTAGGTCAGTCTGACGTTAGACTTGATAGCCACAAATTTCTTCAAAGTTACACACTGGGTACAAACTGGTTCAATAAATTTTTGGGGGGTTTTCAATAGTTTTTTTATCTAAATAAACTGAAACAATATTTTTATTGTTTTGGGTTCATGTTGAAACCCAAAACTGAAAAGAAATGAATAAAATGTGCCATTTTTTATATTGTAGAATGCAATCAGATTACAGACTACCATATTTTAAAGCTCAATAGCTTTTGAACAAAACAAATGAAAACGATAAAACCCACTAATTTATTTTGGCACTCAACTTTTAAATTTTTCATTAGCAATCCTAAATTTTTTTTTAAAAATTGTGAAAAAGTGCATTTTTATTTTACCACAGATTGCAATCAAACTGCATGTATAGCATATTTTATTTTTTGGTCATTGTTTTACAATAATGAAAATATAAAGGTTGACAAGCAAGTGGGAACACAAAAATTCAGACCCAGCCACTATGTAACTGGTGTGTAACTTTTAAAACGGTTCCTAAATATGTGAGAAAAAAAAGAAATCATCAGGCTGATGATTTTTACATTTCTGATGGCTCATTGATTACTGATCACAGCCATATAATGTTCCAATAATTTGGTGGTTTAATCGTTATTATTTAACATTTGGGTATTAATGTAATAACTTTTTTTACATGCCACGGTGGCCCAGTGGGTAGCACTACTGCTTCTCTTTTAGTAGATCTCTGGTTCAAGTACAGCTGGTCATCTTCCTGACCTTCAGGTACTCTTCCAACCCCCACTAGCTAGAAAATCGGCTTCAGATTTATTGGATACTCTAAATTCCCCTTAAGACTTCACCCAGTGTGGGCTGGAGATCATCAGCACCAGTAATGCTGGTGGAATATAATGGAAAGGAAAATTAATTGGTTCGTTTATAGCCAAGTGGAATTTTATTCAATCAAAACATTAACTTCTAATATAGATGATAATGGTTCAGACTCTGGCAACCTGTCCATGGGGTATCTCCACCTCTCGCCCGATGTGAACTGGAGACCCAGTAGACCCAGCAGACCCCCGTTACCCCAAAAAGTGGCAGGAAAATGAATGAATGAATGAATGGATAACAATGAATGGCTTTCCTGTGGCTCAGTTGGTAGAGCATTGCGCTATCAATGCAAAGGTTGTGGGTTCAAATCCCAGGGAAAGCAAGAACTGACAGAAAAAAATATGTTCATTCAAATGTAAGTCGCTTTGGATAAAAGCGTCTGCCAAATGCGTAAATGTAACAACAATAGAAAATCACCATCATGGGCATTAGTGTGGGGGGTGTGCAGGGGCTTTACACATGACTAATTTGTTTAATGTGTGATATCAAGAGCATGTAATGTATTATAAATTGTAAAACAGATTAATTATATATATATAACACCAAAACAAGTCTTTTTCAGAAATCAGATTGATTTTTTTAGCTGGAACAAAGCTGGAACATCATAATTTTCAGCAAAGCCTTTTTAGCCATCATCCACTGCCCAATTGATTTGAAAAATACCCAGAGCTACTGTCACTGCCTTTAGTAATCAATAGCTAGTTGTTGCCCACGGCTGTAAAAGCCTTGGATTTACACAAAGCTTTTTTGAATGAGCAAAGCAACTACCTCATGACATCTTTGAATACTATTGCACATTATTTCTCCACTATAGTTCTCAGAGCCATGTCATGGAGCTTATCGAAGAGTTTGGTTTGGAGGTGTATACGCAATATACAGATGGCTTGAAAGTTCATCACGTGGGTGGCCCTGATGCCAAAATCAAACTGTTCAATTCCAGTATTCCAAATTTCTCTCCACTGGTCCTCCTGGATTTCTTGCAGTTCCTGAGGAAGGTATGTGAAACACAATGAACACTTCCGTCTGTTGTTCTAGAAAGTGACCCAAACGTCATTCAAATCTTAGATTGGACATGTGTTTAATGTTTTAACGGTCAACCTTCATTTAAAAGCTACAGGAGAAAAGTTTGCAAATAGTATGAGGGGTTTTATAGGTATGTGTGGTTTGGAATGGAACACTATCTTCATTGTGAAACATGGAGGTGGGTCTACGATGTTTTAGGAAAGACACTGGAATTTTTGATAAAATTGATTGGGTGATGAATGTGGCGTGTTATCAAAGGATCCTGAAATACAATTTGCACTCATCAGCCCAGAAACTGCTCATGGCATGGGACGTTACTGAACATTCCAACACGATAATGATCCAAAACACAAATCCAACTTTTCATTAGTTATACCAGAACAAAGTGACGGCCATCTCAGTCTTCTGACCTCAATAACGTCGAACCACTCTGGGGAGAACTCAAATGTACAGTTCAAATATGACCAAGAATTTAAAGTTGGAGGCTTTTTGCCAAGAAAAATGGGCTGCTTTACCAACAGAGAAGATAAAGAACCTCATCGACAACTACCTCAAGAGACTTAAGATTATTAAGGGTGGGGGGAGGGGGGAACAAAATATTAAGGGTTTGGGCGTGTAAACTAAAGTTATTAAATCGATCCACTGTGTTTTCTTCATATTTTCTGAAAAAAAAACAAAAAAAAAAAACAAGAAATCAAAAATTTGATCAGACTTATAGTTTGGTTTCAAAAAGTACCTATACACTCCAAGTGTATTATTTGTGCTTGTTTTAGATTGACAAGCTCACAGACTCCGTATCCATAGATGACCCTATGAGCACTCCTAATGCTGAGCTCTATGACGGCATGACGCTGCACACTTTCATGGAAAAACACATCTGGACCAGAGGTGAGCTTTTAACTTTTTTGCGTTGGCACCGTATTCTTTTTCAGCACGTCTGTTTGCTGAGTCTCTGTCCTTGTGTGCCCTGGCAGAGCTGAAAGAGGAGATGAATGTGTGTAGCCGGATCGTTTTTGGTTTGGAGTCAGCGCAGGTCTCCTTTTTATTCTTCCTCTTGTACGCTGCAACAGCAGGGGGCACTCTGCGCCTCCTGGAGACCACCCCTGGCGCAGCACAAGAGTTCAGAGTCAAGGTGAGCCAGAGACAGGGATCGATACAAAGCTGTGGTTTGCTCAACTTTGGTGAAATAATCAAGGAATTGTCTTTTTTTAGAAAGCATTGTTTGAGTTTTTAGCACAGAATTAGCAAATTAATGCTAAATAGCAACATAGTGCGCTTTATTATAGAACGAAGAAGTTCTGCAAATTCAGCTATTTTTCAAATATGTGCATTTTACACTATTCTCAATAAATATGAACAGGATAGAGTAACAGGATAGAATTTTTAAAATGACGCTCCAAGATATCATCACAAAAACATCAAATATTTTAAATAAGAAATTGAAAGAACTTACCTTTGTTCTACACATGGCCTTCTAAAAATCCAAGTGATGCAACTACCTGCTGAAAAAAACAGACTTATCGAAATTTACTAGTTTTTCAGGAGGGGGATGGGTTTAGGTTAACGTGAATTAGTAAAAAGGACATGACTAAAATGATGTATTTTTTTTTATCCAAAAAAGTATAAATATTTGTGCAAATAATTGTATACTAAATCTTTTCTTGGGGGGTGCTTACAAGTCTTAAAGTGGTTGGGGCCCACTTGTTGAATAGTAGGGGACACACTGTACTTCCATTGCCTTATTAAAAACATAAAACCTTTAACCAGGAATAAGTGGATGAATTTTGGGCAGGAATTTTGCCTGGACTTTTCCATTTATTATAAAATAAATTTATATTTTCATAAATAGGTGAAGGGTTAAATAATTTTTTTTTTTCAAACCCTTTATTTTATGCTCATTCACCTACATTGTGCCTCTTGTTTATCTTTACTCCCGGTCATATCTGCAGCTTGCTATTGAGATTCAAATAAATCACTATATGCTTTTAACTACACCTGACCTTATGTATGTATGACCTAATGAATCGCTTTATAGAAAGAAAACAAAGTGTAACAATATTTCTATTGTTTTCTATGCAGTAAGTGGAAAAATTTGGTTTTTGAAATAAAATTTGAAACGTCTTTATTGATCAAGCACAGAACTTTGGAGACATTCATCTTCATTGCAAGTAAAGGGATGATTTAGGTCAGCGGTAGGTGAAATTGACCAGAGTGTGATGTGCATCTACCTCCACAGGGGGGCACTCATCAGCTGTCCCTGAAGCTTGTGGAGCAGATCGGAGCAGAGAGAGTTCGCCTTGGTGCTCCTGTGAAGTCCATATGTCAGGTAACGTCTTCATCAGTCTTATCTTGAGATAACAAGCCTCTCTCCACCAGAGGAGCGAGCGATGACTCCCATCCCTTTAGAGGAGATACAATTATCCATGTTCCAAAACATGAGCCCTGCTGTGTTCTGTGCGTCACTTGTGTAATTTACACTGTTGTACTCTGAAGAGACTCAAATATTTAGATAGCTCACACCAAAACCACTCCATTAGATGTCTCTCATTTGAGAAAGATGACATAAAATCTTTTGAAAGCCTCACATCGGGGAGTTCGCCTTTAATGTCACTCACACATAAAGAGGAAAATCCATTGGTGTTACATCGACATGCTGAGTAGAAAGTTTACACCCCCCCCACTGTTTATCAAAAGAAACTCACTCACTCATCTCATTTAATAAAGTAAGGCTGTAAAAAACTGTTTTAAACTAGTGTATCCGTGTTAAACGCAAAGGTTTAAAGCACATATATGTCGATAAAAACTGTGTTTGCAAACATAAAAACAAAATTAAATTCGGTTAGCGATGTATTTCTATAAATTTGAAACCGATTCATTTCAAACCACACTGCAACGCCTTTAAATGTTCACATTGTATGTATTACTTTATAATTTCTTATTAAGTGATAATAAGGCAATAAAATTTGGCCTTTATGCATCAAAAATGTAATAGATATAATAAAAGTTGACAGTATTTCTCTGTAGAAAACTATAAAACATGCCCCCCATGATTGTTTGGGTGCCAATTCAGTCATTATGCCAATAGTGAAATGTAATTCACCAAATGACCACTCGAGGCTGTCAAATTCATGTTAAAGTGCCACAACTGAAACACTAAACAAAAACAAATAATGTCTGGATGTTGCTAGTTTTTCTAACAGCTTTGATCGGAATTGTATTACTTTTAAATAAATTGAGTGATTACTATAGATTTGCATAGTGTGGCATACAACCTTTGTTCACCAAAAACGATGCAGATTAATGATAAGAAAAGTGATATAAATAAAATGAATAAAACTTTCCAAAATATTTCAATGGGATTATGTGTTATTTAGGAAATGTTTTAAACACTTTCTTTTTTCTGAATTTACTATTATGTATTGAATTGTGGAAACTGGATTCCATTGAAAAAGTGGAGAAAACAATCCTTGCTTGTGATGAGATGATTTTGGGAACACAAAACTGTGCTTTACAAATAGTCTCCAGTTTCTTTTAATCATATGTCGTAAATAAAATATTTAGATATTTTGTGGAATGTTTAAGCCACACACCCAAAGTTGATAAGATGTTTTTTTTTTTACAATTTAAAAGCAGTTGAGTCAATTTGCTAATTATCTCCTCTCGAAACTAGTTTAGCGAAACTTATTTTGTCTAACCAGAATTTTTAAAAACTGCTTCATAGATCTTGTATATTAAATGAAATGTATTATTTTATTGTATAATGTGTTTTTTCTAGAATATTTATCGTGTAATATTTAAAAAGGAGGAGAATTCAATGCATTTGTAGGCATTCATTTTCTTAACCAAAGCCTTTGAAAGCTGAGTGTATCAAGACACACATGATAGAATTTCTTGTGCATCTGAAGATTGACGAAATAAAGGTTTGTAAATACCTATTGCATGAATATAATTAGCCAATGTAAAGGAAAAATAGATTAAGTAAAATAATAAATGGTCAAATAAAGGGATCTAAGACAAAGCTGCTAACCTAGAGGTGCACTGGAATGGCTCTGAGTGACCTGCTCTAGAGGATGTTATTGAACATATCAATCATAACCTAGTATAAAAGACTCTGGGAGCAAGATTTAAGAGGTATTACAGAAAATACGGCTTTAAAGTGCATTGAGAGAGAGAGAGAGAAACAAACTGCATTGAGAGAGAGAGAAAGAGGTGGGGGTCTAGATACCGGTCATCATCTAGATACTGGTCTTTCCTTCTATTTTCTCCCCAACATCCTCTGTTTTTTATTGCAACAAAACATTGCCTGAGCCTGAAATCCTGATCTACAGATATTTGACGATGGTGGTGATGTTCTATAAAACTTAAATGATGCAGACGATTCATATCAGGTGCAAATTCAGCATAGAACATGAGCAGAAACTCAGCTCTGTGTTTCTCTATTTGGTATTTTGATTCCTGCAATGTAACATGGCAGGTTTTCCTGTTTGCTACACATTTTCGTCAACGGTATTCAGGTACCTGGCAGGTGTCAGGGATTGTGATGTCGGGATAACAGGACCGACTGTGTCCAGAGAATACATTACAGTATAAAAGCCCCAACTGCTCTCTGTCAGCTCAACAATACATGCAGATGTCATAACATTGGAAGGTAATTAGGATTTCTGTGGATGTTTTGGCTGTGATGCATTGGGGATCTTTATTCATTAAACCAAGCCACTTCCTTTGCCTGGTACCACGCTGCTGCTGATGCACCGTGGCTTTTGAGTCAATTGTGTGAATTTTTTTTTCTTCTTTCAGCTTGAGAGAAAAAAACTGTGTTTAATTTGATTATTTTGCTTTTGTGGTTACATGTAAGGTTTACCTTGGCATGATCAATATATGATACCTTGGCAAACATTTTACCTTGGCTATGAATATAATACAGGCATTAGCTAGTGCGATTGACTGCTTTGTGCACTGTAGCTATGGCGCCATTCACATGTCAGGAGCACACTGTCAATGCTAATCTACACAACAGAACATAGAGGATTGTTGTTCTGCGTAACGTTCTTGACTGCTACACAAAATAGAAACTAATTTTGCGCCATCAAACACAAACTTTCAATATCAAAACTATATGTACCACTTGAAATCTGAGAATCTGCTCAAAAATGTTTGTCACTTTGACCAAATCTCGGCCAAATCCGAGTGGTTGCCACACCCACATGAAGTCACATGCTACAAACTAATTTTTGTACTTTAGAAAATCTAAAAACTAAGCTGTTTCAGCAAATATAATCTTTCTGTTTGGGGTTTGGGTAAGGGTTGGGTCACAGAACGCTTGCTTCCTGTTATCATTGTACTGGTAATGTGACGTCAACAGATGGGCGTGGCTTTTAAGGACCCTTCCGGGTGGGTTTGGGTTTAGTCATGTTAAGTATTCAGAGTTGGACGTTGCTGGCACTAGGGAGGCTGCAGGGAGACGTCAGTAGGTAGGTAGGTATTCTAATTTATCTGAACCTTTCTTGTTATCACATTTAGAATAGAGCATTATGTTTTTTTCCCCTTTAATATAAATGTACGCAAACTTTCACATTCATACATATGCTCATAAAGATGCTGATGATAATATAGAAAAAAGTGATCAGCCATATGAAATAAAATGTATATAAAATAAAAAATAAATAGCACTAGAACAAAAATAATAAATGAATAATACAAAAAATATAATACAAGTCAAATTACGCAAACTGCTTAATATAATAAAACAAATCTCACCAGAAAACATCTGAATATCCGCAATTACTAAACAAACATCATTTTAAAGTCTTTCTTCAATGTACCGTACCAAGATGGCGCCATGATGACATTCAGGTGAAAAGTGGATGCATTTGAAGGACCCTTTGATTTTCCGCAAAATGGAACAGCCTTTACGCAGAATTGTGACGTAAACATGTTGCAAGACACACTTTGAAGGATTCAGGACTTGGATCGGGACACAGTTATTGTGCTTGGGAGTGCTTCTTTCCCTTTTTCACAGGTACTCATTAGCACCCCTCTAGGTGGCTTGTGGTATTACAATTCATTTATCACTGGAAGGAAAAATGAGTTCCATACAAATTCATGGATGTTTAATATATTACTTAATTTCTTCAGTTTGATTAAAAATAGATTCATCTGGCCTGAATAAACTTCAGGAGAAGCATGAAGAAATATACTTTTATTTCCTTTTTGTTGAAAGCACCAGCGCTAACATGTCTTTTGTTGCCTGAATACCGTAGTCACGTGTACATTGTTCATCTTCTAAGTGTAAATGTATTTCCGTACTTCCAAGGAGCAGTTGGGTTGTCATCACATTGACTCATCTTGTTTCCATCGTAGCATGACATTATGTCTGGGTCCTTGCGAACTCATGCATTCAAAATTTCATGAAATCAAATCCAGTCTGTGTTTTCTCTTACAGGAATCGGAGAACATAAAAGTTAAAACATCTACAGGAACCGTCTCTTGTAAAGCTGTCATTGTTGCATGTCCTTCTCATTTGGCAGGTTAGTGCACACAGTTTCTTAAATCAAATGCTTATAGGAAAGTATTTCCCGGGCTTGTTTTAGTGGCAGATTCCATTTAGCTTAAATGTCGAGGACCTGGGATCTAGGATTTAAAGAGAGTTCCTGACTCAAAGATTGCTGCATGATCTGAACTCTTACTTTTAAAACTGTTGAGCTCAGGCAGCTGTCTGAAATGATTACAGATGGATTTGCTTCCTTAGCAGAAAACCCTTGTAGTCACTTTTCTTTTAAAAACCCAACACTGGAGTGCAATTCTGTTTTTGGTAGATTTCAGTATAAAGGAACTGGTGAAGCAACTCTGCATGCGACACAATTGCAAATCAAATCAAAACATTTGTTTCTGATTTGCATGAATGGTATAGTTACAGGCAATGAGTCTGAAATTAAAACTGATCAATAATAATAATCATAATTCAAATATACTGTATCAGTATTTCCCTAGAGAGATAAGTAAAAATTCAAGGTTTCAGCGAACAAAACAAAACACCAAATCTTTTGAAAGACCCATGAGCCCGTCTCCTTCAGTACTCAAATGTCTGAGATCATTTTTTAAAAAATGCTAAGAAATAGGCGGTATGGAGTCGGTTGGGGTGTGGGTGTGGCTTGGTGGACATAACAGCCGATAAAGTGCACACATACCTACACTGAAGTGGGATAGAAGTCCTCGCAAATTGGAACCGCATCGCCAACAAACGCAAATGCCCAGGCTCACCATTCTCCAGTTTTTTTTTACTTTTGTTGGCAAACTGACCGCTCGAAGCCAGAGTTTAGCTCTGACTTCATCGCGGGGAAAGCCATGTCTCACCTCAGCATCTGTACACCATGGAAACATCATCCTAGAGGTGAGGCTTGCAGATAATTAAAAAACTGATGAGTCATAGAAGCCGTGTGTGAAAAAAATTCATTTTTAAACAGTAATAGACAATGAAATTGTACATTTCTGAAAATAAAATCTTATTATATAAATTAATTAAATGAACTTATTATAGTCGCTTTTGCAAATAATTTTTGTTTGCTCTGTGTCTGTAATAAACTAAACATCTCCATATGTGACGATGGAGGGAATCTTCTGTGTGAATCGTTGTCTCGGCCTCGTTTACAGTGAAACTTGGCACCATTTGAACATAACTGGTTGTGCACAATTTAGTCACAATTCAATTGATTTTTCTGAAAAAGTGTATCACGTTTTATCACGTTTTATCGTCTGGCTTTTTACTGACCTGAAAATTAAGAACTTTTAACAACACTACAGCCCAAAAACAACTTCTCCGAACCAATGTTTTTTTTAGGTCTGGAAAGAGCATTAAGTTTTGTAGATTGGGATAAATTGGAGCTTCAAGTTAGAAATTATGACTAGTGTGGTCTGAAATCCTGTGTTTGGTGAACATATAGTATATTTTTGTTCTTTTACGACAAATTTTTCCATTGATAGAACTTAGGTCTGTTACTTGAATACATTTTTTGATGTAATATATGTAAAATGAAAATCTTTATACATTGATTTGCATTTACCTTTGCCACATCTTTAAGTTACTCAACATTGCTTGAAAAATTAACCCTTAAATTGCTTGAAAAGTTTTGTTTTAAATGTAATCGTTAAGTAACTTTAGAGCTTCATATATTTTTTGTTGTTTAAACAATGATAATTTGTCATTTTGACTTTATTTCAGAAAAAAATGTCAATATAATTATTACACTGGAGTGAATAAATTGTAATATAGTGAAAACTGTTTAGATATTCCAAAGATATGCATTTGTTTACATTTGCATATTTATTGTATATAGTCTCTTAATACTAATACTGCTGTGTGTAAACTTAAATTAATGCCTGTTCTAGTTTTGTAATTGCTATAACCTTGTATGGTCCAGAGAGTGATTGTCATCTTAGCATCATGGACTGATGGCGAGCAACGTTTTAACCTCACATTCATCTATCTTTTATAAGGAATGAACTGCCCCAATCCCCCACCACCTCATTTCAATGATTAATGAACTGCTTGACTTGATGGGACTTTATTGTGCTTCAGTTTGCCAGGCCAGGTGACAGGTGACGGCTTCTGTTCTACTGCACTCTATTTAGTCAATTCTGAGTTTCTATACATAATTAATCGTAAAATATTTAATGCAGTTCACCCAAAGATAAATGTGTAAATCAAAGGAACGGGTTGAACAATTAATCATATTGTCAAACGCACTAGTCTGTATGAATATTAAAGCACCGAAAGAAATGTTCTATAAATAGGAATGCACATGTTCTCAGTCGTTGCAACTTGTGGCACTGTTTGGGGGCACGCACCTTTCCTGAGGGCTTTTAGTGAATGTTTTAAAATATTAATGTAATACAAATGAAATCATCACCTTATAATAACAAAATAAAAAAATATACTGAGATAAACTGCAACATATTTGACTCAGAGGCTTCCGAGGATTTCTTGTTTTAAATCTGAGGCTTTTTTGGGCGTTTTGTACTACTTTACAATTTGCTCTAATATTTTCTTTGGCAATGCAAGGTCAAAACAATGTGAAAATTTTTTAGCAAAAACCAGGCGAACTATACACTTTTCCAAGCACTTTTTGTTCCATTGTGGTTTATTTTGTGTCATTAGGAAAAACACAAGCCATATCGCAGATCTTGTACTTGTCTGTAAATTTACACTTAAAATCGACCGCGCCCTTTTTCACATTTTAACTCAATTTTGATGGTGAGTGCTTGAGTACTTTATGATTTATTGTGTTTTTTTGAATACTGTTTGGTTGAGCGTAGGCAAAAAAATTTGTAAAATTGAATTTTCTCTCTCTCTTTCTATCAATTCATACAATTGTTCAACAATGGGTTGCTCCTCCAAGAATTAAGTATTATAGGGGTCTTGAGCTTTTTAGCGGCTTTTATGGTGATTTATAAGAGTAGGATGAATCAAAAATCGAACCATGAACGTTCCAGAACAAAAACAAGTTTTTCGCAATCCTTCTCTCTTGGTCTTGGTGTAATGAAGATTTCTTTAGTGGCTTGTTAATCTACAGTTTTAGTGTATTTACTATTTCTTCTGTAGTTGAATTATCCAACGGCTAAAGAGAAAATTTTCAGGACTAAAGCCCTGGACGCCACTCATGGTGACGGTGCATTTGCATCTGATTCTGGATTAGAATTTGCCTCATAGGAGTACAGTTGTATATCGTTTCCTCCGAACGGCATTACAAAGTCTATCAATGTTGCTTTAATAAAATGCTCAGTATGGAAGTCGCCAGTAGGCAGTACTAGACTACTATGTCAGACAGTAGCATACACGTCATGAAAATGCAAATCAGTAACCAATAGGTGAGTGACTGGTGAGTAGTTACGAAGTTTTCTGAATGAGTAAACGAATTACAATTCCCATATAATTAGACCAATGTAAACGACATATTCTTTCACCAAATATTCTAAAAGCTGTTTGTGCGAACCAACTTTTCCAATGTTTGTTTACCTCCGTAGTCACAGGAATCGATTGTGGAACAGTTTATTTAAATGTGTGTTAAAAATCATATGTCAGTCCTGGAGCGGGTGTGCGTGGGCAAACATGAAAAACTAATATGTGTGTGTTAGCTAGAATTGATGTGCGTGGGCACGTGTGTTGTAGGATAAAGCCATGAAGTATTCTTTCTTACTGCACCAAGCCCATGATGTGCTGAAGATTAGTCAGTTTGAGGGATGTTTGGGCTTTTTTGTCGTGGGATTTCGGTTGGCGTTGGGATGCTCAGCTGGGTTTGGAAGCATTTCTCTTTCCTTTGTGGCATGTTGAAGCAGAACTTGCTGCAGCCTGTTGGATGCCATATTTATCTTTCTAGCATTTCTCCCAACGCTCTACCTGAATAAGCTGGCACAGCAGCTGCAAGCAATTTCAGCTGACTGGCAGAGAAATCGGTCCCCAGTTCGGCCTCCCATCAGCATAGCTTTGATGAAGTAGATACTCCTGTGACAGCAGGCTGTGGCAGTGTATAGCAACCAACCTTTCTGACACGTCACTCAAGGATTCACTTTGAAACTTGTTTACCCATTAGCAATGGACATTTGCAACCTTTAAAGCTCAGTTGTTCTTATTGAAAACAACGGTGGAGTTCCAGGCACTTGCAGCATTCCAAAAACATGCCCCTAGACTGACTAGGAATAGTGCTACAAAATGAAATAATGAAATACATGAACAATGACCGTATTCTGTTTGTTTTTTTTAGGTAGCTGGTTTACGCTTGATTACTTACCTCAAAATCCAAAACTCAATGGATTTCTCAGATATTTGCGCATCAACTGTTTTCCAATTGGATACATCAGATTTGTGGAATTGAGGCAGTGCACTTTCCAACATTTACCAAATTGAAGCAAGCAGACTGTCACCGTTTCTTACCAGCACAATGATTTGATGGACTGGCATATGCAGAACCATCACTCTCAATCAATGAGCGCAACTCCACACCTCAGTCACTGCGGTCAAATTAGATCTGTTTCCCCATCTGCTATCACAGCCTTTCAGAAAGACAGATGCAGGTGGGCTGACAAGTTATTGTTGGTAAAATGTAAGGGATCACAGGAATATTTCGCATTTAACACGACGTTGAATGATTTATTTTCACTTTAGAAAACTGAGGCGGCTAGATTCTCACTACATACTGAATTTCCTGCGACTCGGAAATGCGAAATTCATGGGTTCAAACTAAATATTGACCGATGTTAGTTTTCTATAGACTATGATGATGTTTAGAGGTCAGGGTCAGCCGATAAGGGCTGCCGATATTTTTTATTTTTTGCCTATTTTTAATGCTGATATCAGGATGATTTGTCCTTGGTTTTCCGCTAAAATTTCATACAAATAAGTGGATGTACTTTTGAACAAACACCGTCGTTTAACAGTGACTTAAACTGCACAAAATGAATAAGAACAACTTAATAAGTAAAAATAAATTGAAATATAAAAAAAACATTATTAACTATTAAAAATACAACAGCCATCAGACAGCATTTACTAAACAGAAGAAACATTTATAGTTAGCATTTCTGTAGTTTACTTTAACCTTCAGTCTATAATCCAAAGAACACAATACACATTAAAAATAAGCTCTACTTATATAAAAAAAAATTCACTAATATGTTGTTTTTGTTTTGTTGTCAACAGATTGCTTCGAGTTACAAACCAAATTACCATACTCTAGTAATTAAAATAAATGAATAAAAACACGCCATGCTGCATAGCGTTGTATGCAAAGACATCGCAATAAACCCATCTAAAGGTTTAGCATTAAAATATAACATATAGTCATTAATTAGAACACATCACTTTTTTTACTTTTGAAAAACACATTTAAATTTTTTATTTTTTATTATACACATAATATCCAAATCACAACAGAAGCGTTGCTATAGAGCAGCAAGTCTATACCCTGTTCTTAAACAAACAAAATATGTAATACTTCACTGCTGCTGTCTGCAAAACGCGCCCGCATGTTCTCCTGTGAGACTCCTCCTCGTGCGCATTGATGCGGGTACACGGGGCTACATGTGTTTTTTGTGAAATAACAAATATCTCTGCTATATATCGGCCGACCGATTAATCAGTCGACCTCTAGTTCAGGTAAAGCAACAACTGGCCAATGAATGCTGTCACTTGTAGCCAATCAGCTGTAAGAGTGTGTTTGACGATTTTTGCATTATGAGCCCCGCCTGTTTCAGGACAAACAATTGCCAACCATTCTGAACTTCTGTGCCGTCTTGCAACTTGACAGGACGGGTTAGGCATCATTAATAAAGAACAAGCAACTTCTTCTTATAGGATAATAAAGGTCAGCCTCATGAATAATTTAAATACAGATGAGTCATAGAAGCCGGTTAAGAGAAAATAAATCAGAAACCAGAAGTTAGAAATCGCCAACAAAAGAGAAAAATTATACAGTTTTACCCACAATTAAATGTAAAAGACAATTAAATTAGCCTAAATAATGTTTAATTCATGTAAATCTCTGAAAATATGATACTTAAATAATTTACAGTTATTTGCCGTACATTTACATTTTTCCAGACATATCTGCATTATTTCAGCCTTGATGCCACAACAAATTGTGGTTGCTTTACGGTATGAAATGTGGGTTTGTTTCATTTAGGTCAAATGTAAATATTAGTTCTCAGAAATCTCCTACCCTGCCTTTGAGGAAAGAAACATTGATGTGACCTGTGTAAATGGAATTTCCTTCTGACAGTTATGATAATTCATATACTAATTAATCAAAGACTGTTGTCCAATAATTAAGTATAATAATATAATCAAGTGTTTTCCAGAATATTCTCATTTAAGCATAGACAACCACTCCCATGGTTGATTTTTATTACCAGCAAATAAAATATACAGGTTTAAGTAGATGAGGTTAGATTTAATAAAAGTACTGAACTCTGTGTTGGTGATTTGTTTAAACACGGAACTAATAGAAATAGTGACCATGTCCTTCCCAACAGAATCCCCTTTACTTGCTAAGTGACCCTGCGTGATGTTTTGCTTTTAAATTACCTGTTTTTCAAATAACTACATGCATTTCAGACTCTAGGTCAAGTTATAAAACATATTCATCAGGCTCATTTTTATGTTCAAGCTACAATGAACATTTTGAACCTTGCTCTCCAAGCCTGCTTGTTGATTTTGAGATTCAAATGCAAAACACGTACATTTTAAAAGAAAAAAAAACATATTAAAGACAAATTTGTTAACAGTAATGTAACCTTTTTATCAGCTCCGTTTAAAATTACTTGTATTGAAATATGGTTCTTTAAATGATCCTGAGATACTGCTGAATGCTACTGTCATTACACCCAACAACATCACAACAGTATTGTTAAGAAGACATTTACATTAAACGACACAAACTAAAAAGTCTTATGACATCACTGCCTAGCTACCAAACTGTTTACCTTGGCAACCAAATTTTCTGAACTCTTTCTCAGCTTTGGTAAATAATAAGACATGGGGATTGGTGTATATAACTTATAATGACAAAGGGAACATTATATTTTGTCACAGACCCCTCCATAGCAACCTGACCACCATTGCAACCATTTTGGCACATCACTTTCCGAGCTAAAGAAAATCACAAGATTTTCAGTTATCTTTAACACTCATTATATCTCTCAGCTCAACAATATTTTTTTTACATAATTTTGAGTATTCTATGTATGTATTTATGTGTATTTTTAGATGTTTACACAAGAGCTATGTGTTATTATGTTGATTTGCCACTGACTAAACAATGATTTTTCAATATTGTTTAATGAAATGTACATTAGATCACATGTCTCTTGTCAAAATATTCTCCTTTTGTGAGGTAAATCACATTTTAAAACTATAGGCGGTCAAGAAAAATCTACTAAACTATATATTTGTAAAAATAATAATAAAAACGTCTCATTGCCAAATGAATGAGCCAGATGAGTGAGTTCAGGGTCTCCTTTCTTAGACCTTCTTTCTTGAACGGCCTGCACTTACACCAGCCAAATGGCTAAGCTCTAATTATGGCTCTTAAGAAAACCCTTGTAGTCTGAAATCAAGGGATTCTTTAATAAATTGGCAATTTCATGGAGAGCCAGTCACTGGGGCATTACATCCAATTTGCCAAAGTGCTGCTTGATCTTAAGGTAAAGCCATCCAAATCAATATTCAGGAATATCTGGGACCTATGAATTATTCTGTACTTTTATCCTTCTTCTGTATGTTCATCCAGTAATTATTTTACGTTTCCACTCAACTTTGTCTATCTGTTGCTTCACATTTCCCTGTAGCTTAACACTATTCCTTGTAAGATTTCTTTTCAAATCATTCTAATCCAAGATTATTGTCTATATCCTGGATTATGATCCAACAGGGAAGCAGTAAAAGAATTGTTCAAACACAAAGACAAAAATATCTCTTCTAGTGCTTTTCGTGCAGCGTTTGCAAGTAAAGAGATATCATCATGCAAATAGTTGGCTTAAGTTTTCACACAATCTTAAATTCTGTTTAAATTTGTTTGTAAATAGATTATGATGAGTAGCATAAATCAACCCCCATATTACACAAGTCAAAATAAATATTTGCCAAATTGGTTGCTAGGGTAAAGTTTCTGGTTGCTGGGGTGGGAGCAGTAACATAACAATGTGTCCTTTGTCATTAGGAGTGAAAATCAATCAACCTCCATCTATCTATGAAAGCTGAGATAGAGATGGTCCGAATTTGGTTGCTAGGGTAAACAGACTGGTTGCTATGGAGAGTTCAGTCACATCAAGTAATTTTCCCTTTTCCACTATACATTATTTGAACCAACCCCCATGTCTCTTTCATTTTTCAAAGCTGAGGTAGAAGTTAAAAAATTTGGTTGCTATGGTATACATGTTGGTTGCTAGGGAAGTTGTTAATATGATGAACATAAGCAAACTGTTTGGTGCCCTTTCCAATTCATTGGACATTATCAAGTCAACAATGACCATTGACCTCCCCTTGTGCTTAGGCTTTTTTGACATGCCAACATAATAAAAAAATGCATGGGGATCCCCCATTTCCCACTTCACTTATTATGATAATGATGCACTTCCTGACTACACCTACTTTGAGCTCTATGTATTGTACGTTAAATTGACTTTTATTCAATTAATTTCCTGCTTGATTATGCCTCTCTTTCAGGCCAGATCCAGTACAAGCCTCCCCTTCCATCCGAGCGCCAGCGCCTCATACAATCCATGCCCAGTGGCCACATGTTGAAGTTTATCGTCACATACCCCACTGTGAGTAACATGCAGAACTCATCCACTTACTCAGAGCTGGCAGAGCAGTTCTCCTGCAGCTCCACAGCCTGAAACGCTTTAATGAAGTTAAAATGTACCAAGGCATGAAGAGCTGCCTCCTCATCCTCTGTTTACCGTGTTAAGTTTATGATTTGAGGTTTAATATTGCTTCTGCTCAGACTTTGGATTCCATTTTGACTAAGGTTCTGTAAACATTCACATCTTCTTTTTTACTTCATCATTTATTTTTGTTGTTTTGAAATATCACGTTCTGTGTAATCAATGTTTTTCTAAAGCAATATAGTCAATAATTAAATTAGATTTAGATTTCCATTTTGTGCAATCACTAAATTTGGTTAAATATTTGATGGAAATATGGATGGAAATAAATTTTTAAAACTATTCTATTTTTGACTATTTTTTTCATGTTTTTACTCATTTTCCTGTCTAGTGAAAATAGAAAGTCTGACATTTTCTTGATGACTCCCTGCATGTTTTCTGTGGCTCCTTAGGCGTTTTGGAGAAACAAGGGATACTCTGGAGAAATTGTTGTCCGTCCTTCCGAGACCTGCCCTCTAAGCGTCACGTTCGATGCTACCAGCCCCAAAGGGAACCCGGCACTGGTGGGGTTCATCTGTGCACTGCAAGCCCATGACTGGTGCGACAGAAAGGTGACAGACGGAGAGAGAAACGTTGAAATAGTAGATAGCGATCTGTACTTGAGTGAGAAATGGAAAGATGGAGCAAAAGAGATACAGAGGAAATTTAACAGCGCCAAGTGTCAGGTCTATTCTCAGATTCACACATTCAGAGAACACTGAGACAATGAGTCAAGAGGTGAAAATAGACATGTATTGACATTAAGTTAGACACAATACCCTGAGGAAAGAACACCAAAGCTGCTCTGAAGCATGTTTTCTGTTTTTGCCAGCCGTGCTGTATTTGTTTCCTTCTAGCTGAGCTCCAGGGAGAGATGTCCACATTATGTTTCCTATGAGAACGCTCATAGCTATCTTCACTTGAATGATTTGAGACTTCAAGCACTTTGTTTTAATTTGAAATTCGTTTTTAGCTTCAGTGAAATCCCCCTTAAACTCTAGAGACAGGCATAGAAATGAATCTTTTAACAGTGCGTAGCCGATAAAAGTACTAAAATTAAAGATTTATAATTAATTAGATTAATCTCCGCATTCACTTTTGTTTACGTTATACGTTAAACAAAACCGAAATCCCTTTCTTAGGATGGAATAAAATGTTCCATGGGGTACGGCTGCTCTACCTAACACCAGAGCCTATTCTGTAAAAGAGGAGCAAGCCAGCGTTTGGAAAATTAATTCTCTAATTAAAGAATGCCACTGTTTTGGGTCAAAAATTGGTCGGAACTCACCTTCAAGATTAAAACTGGAGCAATTTAACTAATAAATAACTTGAGTTATGTGTCTTGCAGTCATTGGACCGTACTGGCGTTGAAACACTCTAAACAAATTTCTGCCTTCTCTCTTGTTAATGTTATTAGTCAGACGAATGAAACTTTTAGTTATAGAGGACAACAAAATCACTTTATAAAGATTACAAGGAGATGCTCTGTTTAATGAGTTCTTCCACTAACAACAGAGCCTATTTTGAAATAGAAGAGCAAGCCAGCGTTTGGAAAAAATATCTTGTTTTCTTTGACTCTTCCAAAAAACAAGACCATTCGACTCAAAAATTCCTAAACCATTGGTGAACATGGAGCAAATAGCCATTAACAAAACCCTGTGTTTAAACATCTTTCCAATGCATTTATCAATGCTATGTTGGTTGTTTCCAATTGTTATGTTTATATATATATATATATATATTAACTGATAGTGTTGCATGCCAGACAAATTTGTTGATTTTACACGATCAATTCAATGGGTAATCGATGTTCCATGGTGGCTGCAGACTTCCAAAAGATCAGGCGCCCACCTTATAAAGATACTTTCAATAGATCTCAATACTTTTTTATTTTTCTTTATGATTTCTTGAATATAGAAGTTTTGCTCTTTCTCACACACTAATGTTGTACGATAGGGTTGTAGAAGGAAGTACAAGTAGCAACAAATGTTTGAGTCTTTTCCTCAAAATTTGGAGTTACCTGTGATTCGTTCCTCAAGGAAACAATGTTTGACGCTCATCATCAATCCATAAAATGCTGTAACTAGCCTCAAGCTAAGTCAGTCAATACCAGTGCACACCAGACATCCCTGTTTCAAATCTGCTGTCCTTGGAAATGTTTTTATCTGTGTTCTTAAGATAAATCTGCCAGGCCTTTCGTAGTCGTTCATTATAGAAGATGCTTCTAAACCACTGAGCCGATAGCTGGTAATTCATAATGAATCAGATTGACGAGCCAATCTGCTTCTCACCCAGTGTTACTTCATTTCTAATTAGCATTTGGTAGGATTTTATGTTGGAATATCAATTTTTCACGTCCATTAATTAAGGATTCTCTGTAAAATTGATGAGACGTACTCAGCAAAGCAGTTGTTGACAAGCCGTCTATCTTTATCCAGATGTGCCCAGACCGACTACTCAGCGGAATTCACCAAGACCGCGTTCTGTCTGCCATTACTCCAAATTATCTTCACATGAATGAACTGACAAAGTTTACAGTGTGCACATGGCATTAGGGGGATTGCCTAGCCCACTCGCTCCGTACGGACAGTTTTATAATACATCTCTCAGATTTTTCTTCTGAAGCTCAATCCTGTACCTGGTGCAAAGCTGTGATTATAAACTGAATTATGGTCTAGGCTCCGCTCGCATAACATGCAGATGGAGGCTTTTATGTGCTTCCCGTACATCTGTCACGAGTTGGCATAGTAACACTGTTGATGCACGGCCCAGCCCTTTCCTGTCTATAACTCTCGGAGAACAGAGATTGAAGAGGAATTGAGTTGTTGGCATAAACCTGTCTTTATTTGTAATGTGTATTTATTATAAAAATGTGTTTAAAAGATCTTTCCACTTGAAGTTGAGGCATTCAAAACTGAGTAGATATTCATTCCAGTATATCGTGTGAATAAAACACAGCACACTTTCTCTCATTCAGAAATTCTCTAGGGATCTTGATGCAATGATGCCTCTTGGGATTGATACATATTCATCATAAGCGCACTTAACCTTAAATTCATAACTGTACTCTCAGTGCAGCGATTAACAGTAAATTCTAATTGAAGTCACTATAGTGTGTCTGATAGTGAAAAGTGCCCATCTGAAAAAATTTGATTTCTTGACATTTATACATTCTGGATTTAAACACTGGAAAAGTACACACAAAAACTTTAAATCAGGAATTTTATTGTGAGGGAAGAAACTGTTACATTGAAGTCACTTTAGTGTGTCGGAAAGTGAAAAGTACGATCCGCATGATAGTCTGATAATTACAAGCTTAAGTTAAATGAAAAATGGGGAGAAATTGAATTTCTTGACATTTATACGTTCCGGATTCCAACAATAGGAAATTATACAAAAAAAAAAGCTTAAGACCTGGTCAAACTTTAAAGCAGGAATTGTTTAATCACATACAGGCTCTATGTGGACGCATACATACAGATAATATTTATTACAATTTGTGAAAGAGAAGCTGTTTCTTAGCCAGGTTTCTGTGGCTAAACCTGTCCTCACTCGTGCACACATTTCTGCAGGTTGCCAAACAAATTTTTAGCTACAGCAACAGCAAAACAAGACATTTATTAATGAATACTGTAAGAAATTATTTCAACCTTGATGTAGATGACTGGTGGGTGCATTTAAAAGTCAACACTGTTCATAACATTTCAATCATGTTTGGATTGAGTTAGAAAAAGTATTTTATTTTGCATTAAGTTGCACATAACATAAAGATGCCAAATCTTTAAGTCGGATTACAAAATATTGTGATTTTTAGAAAAGTCAGACGCACCAGACACAGAATTATAACTCCAAATTCATGATTCAGTTACTAGATTTCTGTTTTTCTTTGAATTGCAGCAATTAATCTTTGCATTTCGTCCGTCTGTAGATTGGTGTCTTTGAAAATAGGTTTGAGCAGTCAATTTCACAACAGTTTTCTTCTTGTTTTTGCTATTTGATATACTCAAATTCACCACTTGCACAAGAAAAGGCTTTTTGCCACTCCCTCCTCGACTCCCGGGTACAGTGACATCATATGCAGACCCCCTATAAACATATGCTGACATACAAGCTCTGAAATTAATGTTTTTAGTTAATCGTTGTTAAAAGAGCCATTAAAACTCAATCGTTTCAATTCTTTTTTTTTATTTTAACAATTTCTTTTTTGTGCTGCTCTTAGTTTGAAGAGAGAAGAGACGGTGTCATTGGCAGTCTGGCAAAGTACCTTGGCCCAGAGGCGTCCACCTACATTCACTATGCAGAAAAGGTATGTGTAGGATTTCCCCCAGCTTGCTCTCAGTCATCACTCAATTTATGTATTTTTGTCTTTTTGTACTTTTGTTTCTCTTCACATCTGCCTTTGGGGTGAATCTAGAGTACACTGGCAAACAGTCAAAAGCTAGGATTTATTTCTGAAATAATAAAAAAATGTAGACAGCTCGCAATAATTGTGACAGATGCTGGAAGACATTCATTTCTACTGAGGTTTTCATAGTCAGTTTTGCAGGGTCTGACAGATTTAATTATTTAACATAAAAAAACTCATATAAATATATATTAAATATATAACTATATTTAAAAAAAATGTGTTTTATTTTGTCAACATACCTTAAAAATATCCATTCAAATTAAATATTATTCTAAACACTTCATACCCACTTTAAAAATGTTTTTTTTTTTTTTGTGAGAAAAATAACAGACGAATAATGACAGATGAAGAAATGATCAGCTTATAGATTTAATGATAGGCTTTTTTTTTAATATTGACAGACAGAATAACAACAAAATGCATTTTACCCTTTCACAAAACATGTTTTCTAACCTCATCACAGGGCTCCGGTGTATTTGGTAAAAAAAAAACAACTCCTCCTGACAGATACTCAAACCTTCAGCTCCCTCCTCAGATTTCCTATGCACACTGGATAAGCTCTGCACTCTAGGGCCGTGAAGAAACACTGATATTGTTTGGAACGATTCTCCATTTTGATGTAATAATCAAGAAACCTTGATGCTACCTGTCCATCTCAATGATGTTTACTGAATGGCAGTTTAAACACTCCTCATTCACTTTGAAAAGATGGCCTTGGCCGTGTGTTTCGGGTCATTGCTGAAATAACCATCAATGTCACATTTTCAGTGGATTGCCATCTGAAACGTAATGGATATTTGTATATATGGACACAGTTTGAAAAAATCTTACCAAGTAACTTTTGTTTCATGAATTAATGCACAATTTTCTTTAAAACTATGCAAAACTCGTTTTGATAAGCTTCTCCGATCAGAAAAGGCTCAATTTGAGAATAATCTGTAATAATGTTAACATGGTTGTGTGTCTCTTTTAAGAAAAATAGAATAATGAAAGGCTTTTCTTGCATTTTTAACCCTCTTGCTTTGTTCAAATTAACAGCCTCTCAATTAAACTGCTGTAAAAATCATTTTTCTTATACATTTTTTTGCATAAGTCCCTATCTACCTCTGTTCTCATCAAAATGACTAAATTCTTTTGTTTTATCCGTAATTTCACTGATTTCAGAAAAAAATATAAAAATGACTTACAATATAAAAAACGTCATTTTTAGTCATTTTTAGTTTTTATGCAGCACCAGAATTTTCCCTCTTCCATTATAATGAAATTTTTTTTGAAACAAGAATTTTTTTTAGACTGCAAAAGTCTAATTTGAGATTTTTACCGTTAATCACCATTTAGAACCATTAACCCTTGAGATAGACCTGTGCAAAAATAGCGTGGTTTCTTATATGAGACTTATATATCAAGTGAACTTTGGGCAGAGTGCATTTTTTAGTTTTTGAAAAATTTTAAAGCATTTTCCTAAACAATGTGTAAAAATAAGTTTTGTCACCAAAAATCATTCAATTTGCTGAAACAGAGAAAAAGTTTTGACCAAATTTAGTCTCAAAATCATCCTGAAGTGGCCAAAACATCCCCAACATCACAAAAGGGTTCAATGAGACCTCGATGGCAGGACCATGAACCATTTTGGAATGGTTTTCACTTCTGGAAATTGTAAAAATGAAAAATGTCATTTAAAAACCCACTAAAGTCAGCATGTAAAAACCAAGCTGTCAAGTTCTGGTATTCTATTAAGAACCGCTTGAAAATGTAATAATTGTATATTGCGCCAGGGACATTTCATTCTGATGTCGTCTAGAGAAGTGTTGATCTCTTAAATAAGTCCCTCAATAATTACAATCACTAGCTTTATTTGATATTATAATTCATTTTATGATGAGCACACCCCGCTCCCCTTTTCAAGAAAATTTGGCAGATAAAAGAGTGCCAATCAGAAGATCCAAATGTGTAAACCCTTGGTGCAAATTGTGTTCTCTGGATGAGTCAGCACTAAAATAACACGGAGAACCGGAGTATAAAACAAAATGTTAACTCCAAGTTCATGTTCAAGTTGTTCAATTGAGCTTTTTTCAGGTGCATTGATTCCTTGTTGGCCAATGGTCAAAGCCCTGCAGAGAGTCAACAAAAAAAAAGGACTTCACCTTAGTGGACGAAACATTTAGATTTTGAATATTTATGCACTCGTTGGTTTGACGGCCGTCCGTTACAATAGTATCGTAGTGGAACATAAGGACCGTCAGCCCACTTTAGCTGAAAAAGTGTTAGGGAGCATTGCCTTGAGCAACTCCTTGATCTGTAAATCATCGAGAGAGCTGGAGAGGATGATGGGTCTATGGAGGGCAAGGCCAATATCCATAGAGCTTCTGCCCAGGAAGCAAACACTAGATTTTCTACTAGAAAGCACCCAGGAATCCCAGGGTTTAGCTTTTGCTGCTATTGGGAAAGAAATGGTTCGTCTACTCTTTAAATTTTAGGAGCAGAGGAACTGGTTTCATCGGCAACAACTATAAATAACTCTGAATTTTATATTTTACATTTATTTTTTAATTCTTTTTATCATACTGTCAGTTATGAGGTGTATTTTCCTGTTTGGATGAGTAATTATAATGTGAATTTGTTAAAAGCTGTTCAAAGTTCTTTAATGGTGTGTGTGGTCATTGATTATGAAGAATAGCCACAACATGTAATGTTTCTTTTTAATTTAAAAATTCAATTGGTGAAGCATATTCAATGGTCAGTTGTGGTTGAAGTGGCAAAGAACCACCCGAAGCCAAGGGCAGTAAAACAGCAAAAACTGACCATTGATTATCCCATTTATTCCATGGTCTCTTGCCAACGCAAACATGTCAAAATAATTAATAATGATTCAAAATATCCGGGCTGAAATGATGAAAGTGGAAGTTGTCTTGTCAGTTAACCCACGACTATTGTCCATCTGTTTCCCTTGTCTCCTATGGTTTGTCATATACATTAAACGTATACTGACACCTAGTGTTGTGGAGGATTGCACCACTGTTCAGCGTATTTATTTTCTGTATGATTTACAAGTGCAAAAAACATAGTCATTAATAAATAAACAGTTTGAAGGGACTTGGAATGTTTAATGACTTTAAAGAAATGTGTAAGAACATTTAAGGCCATTTGTGTTTAACCAAGATGCCTACTTCAAACCATCGAGGAAGGAACGCTTCAGGCTTCTAATGATGAATAATGCTTTAAAAAATGATGAATTATACATTAAATTAAAATATTAAATAGTTTTGTGTCGTTTTATCTAGTCGAAGTGCACCAAACAAGCATTCAGGGAACATTTTGCCAAATCCACACAGAAATCATTGAAGTGACCTTATTAAAAGAGAAAAATAGAGGTTGCAGAAAGTTTATGATGATGTGGAGCTGCATTAATATTAAAGAAAAGTACTCCGTGAAAGAAGCGTCTGCCAAATGTTTTCTTCCAGACAGCTCAAAGTTTTGTTTTGTAAAGCCAAATGGCGTCTGCACATTAAAGCTGTCTCTCTGGGGAAATAAAGGACAAACTCCATCACTAGCCCTGAGTCTAGATGTTTCTCAGATCATTCGCTGTCTTAGAGTAAGAGTTGAATGATAATTGTTTCATTTTCAGGACTGGGGAAAGGAGGAGTACAGCGGAGGCTGTCCTGTGAATGTAATGACGCCAGGGATGCTAACGTTTCACCACCCGAGCCTTCGGAAGCCCTGCGGCAGGTAAATCAGTCCACTACTGTAGCCAAATCCCTTCATGTTCCGTAAAGCCTTCTTCAAAGCCTCAATTTTCACCATTTCCATGTCCTTCATGGAATTGTTGACACACATAGACACAAAATTACAAAATTTGATTGTCTGCTTACTGTCTTTTCAATTATTTTGGATTGTGAATAAAAGTTATTCATCTTTTGCTTCAGACAAAGCATTTCAAACGCACCCCCACATAGACCTTTCAAGCTACAGGCACAAAACTTTGGCAAGACATCCAATTTGGTCTGACTCATATCTTTTTAGACTGGAACCATGAAAGGAATTTGGGGAAAGACATGGGGTCAAACTTCGCCTAACTGTAACTCAACCTCTACGAGTGTGTTTAGATTCTATGAGGTTCTCAGTTTGGAAGAATGGACCAACCACTGTGAAAAAGTATTTGATCCTTAGGTTCTAGAACATTTACCATTGACTTCCCATTGAAAAATGAGGGGTGGTTAATGTAAATCATTATAACTACTTAAATAAAAATGCATGACATCACTGACAGCTCCATAACAACCAAAATGTTTACCCTAGCAACCCAGTTTTCTGAACTCTATCTCAGCTTTGCCAAATGATAAAGACATGGGGGTTGGTTTATTTGACAAAAGAGACATTACATTGTCACTGGCCCCAGCATAGCAACCAGACTCTTTACCATAGCAACCAATCACTTTCTTAGCTAAGTAAAATATTATAGATATGGGGTTGGTTTATATCACACATATACATGAAAAAGTTTAGTTTGATGTCAATGACTTCCCAAGAGCAACCCAAAATTCTACCTTAGCAACCAATCCATTTGGCTTATAAATTTTCAATGCAACTTTTACATGCCTACACCTAAGTTTGGTACAAACTTAAGCCATCTACTAAGGCCGGAATCCACTTTTCTTTGAGATTTTTTGCAAACTTTTATCCAAAATGAGGAGTGCTCAAATTAACAATGGCATAACAATGGGTAAACTTCATCAAATGTAGATGTTGTTGTGACGATATAATCACAGATCCCCTTGAATTCCCAAGATGTCACCTGCAGATAAGATAAAAGGATGAGGCGCACATATATTCCCCTTTTACTTTGAAGTGCAAATGGTACATGAATGCATGACGAGATGTCAAAAGCACAGCACTCTCTGGGGAAAACGTCTCTAAAGCTATTTGAAATGGACCAGTTTAGCGATTGACAGGGCTGAACTAATGCTCGCCCAAGGAGAACCTACAGAAGCAGTGTGCCAGAGAGAAAGCTGCAATCGAGAGGAAATTTCCATAATAGAATTAAATCTATGGGGAAAGGAATGAGTTCATCATAGAAAGGTGGTCGAGGCATGTTCAGACCGGTACCTGACAGAATCCTGTAATCTGTCCTTGACCCACTTGGACGCAAATACGATACAGCTTCAAGCTTGGCTTGCTTCAGATGCTACACGACTGTTTCATGCATCAAATCTGCTTTTGTTCTCTTTCTAGCTTCTGAAAATTGTATAGAGTGTGTACATAAAGGAAAAAGGTATTACTAACAGGTTCTTTAAATCTCATGCCAGATACGCTTATATTTGTTTGGATTTGAATGTGATTTTTATTAGCAAAGTTTATTTAACACTTTGCAAAGATCTGGGTAGCTTTGCAGGGAGGTCCATTGGGTGGAGTGATGGGTTATTAAATACTAATGGTTATGTCATTTACTAACTAGCATAAAGACCATGAAATAAGTTGTTTTCCCAGAATGGTTCTTTTTTTTGCAAATGAACAAATGCCTTCCACATGTTTCATGTCATAATTGAATAAACACTAACACATTGTATTAGCTGAAAAAATCATGTTGCACAAAAAAAACTAAAAGGCTAAAGTACACATACTTTGATGTTAGCTTGTATAAAGTGCCGTTTAAACATATTTTGCTAGGATAAACAGTCTGGTTGCTATGGAGAAGTCCTTTACTTAATATAATGCTGGCTTTCTCACTATACTTGTGTAAACCGATGTGTATATCATTTACCAAATATAAGAGTACAGAAAATGTGGTTGCTAGGGGAAACAGTTTGGTTGCTAGGGAGCTATCAGTGTTGTCATAAAAAATAAGTTGTTTCTATACCATTTTTAGTCAGTGAAAATTTATTTCCGTGACATTTTCCAGTATTCCTTGTTTTTATAACCGAAAGCCACAATCGCTAAATCCTTCCTACCTCCTTCCTTCTGTACCAACCTAAACGTTGTGAGACGTCACTTCCGTAAAAGTATGCATAGATGGGACAAGTTTGACATTGTAGCTCTATGAACCGTATAAAAGGATTTCAGATTTATAAACGCAAAAATGTCAATAAAATTGCCATTTTAATTTCTTTATTTATTAATTACATTTTTTGAGTATAACTTTTCAGAAAATAATTTGGGTCTTAAGGGGTCTGATCAAAGTCTAGCAGCTGGCTCTGATTATGAAGGTTTGTGGTTCACACTGCTAAGGGGTTCTCTCTTAGTTGCCTATCACAGTCCATATGCAAACTGGATGATGAGTATATGCACTTGGAAAGACCTAGTTCTTTATTGGAAATCTTTTTTATTTTCATAATTATCGACTAATCAAGGCTCCATAGGCTCTATGAGAGCAAACCGTACTTTTTCAGCCTTCAACTCCACTACGATTGATGCGGTTGCCAGTTGCACAATGCTCTGGGAAAAATCATTCTAATGGAATAATATGCATTAACAAGTTGAAGAATAAAGACTGGAAAATTAGAAATGGATTTTTAAGGAGAAGTAGTGGTAAAAAAATATTTTTAATAGGTCTACACATCCATTTTCAATCATGCACGAGTCATAGTTATAGCTGAAAGAAAGGTGTGATCAAGGTTACATGATAAACCTACAGCTGCTCAATAGAGAATCATGATAGACACTGTGTGCAGCATCTCAGCGTGCAATCTCAGCTGCACCGAGGTGTACAGAAGGGCTTTAACGCTTTATCTCCACCGAACAAAAGAACTGTGTGATTCAGCTCCCGATGGTGGAGGACAAAATACACTCTAGCAAAAGACGGGTAGACTAGGTGAAGACTCCGCACAGCCAGGACAGCAGCCATACCAGAAACATACAAGAGCTAAAATAATATCTCAAATCTGTCATTTTGAAAAGTTGTAAAAAGCATCTATATACCAGCTTTTCTGATGAGCCTTAGGCAACCTTCTGTGATCTAATCTCCCTCCCTCATCAACCTGAATATAAAGACACAATAGGGTCACTGAAAATGCGCAGAGATATTATAACTTCAAATTTAATCTTTATGTAAATGCTGTTTGATTTTTACACCATATATGCAATGCTTTCAGTTTATTTTTATATTGATATGGGGGGAGGATTCCGTTCTGGATGTGTTAATCTTTACATTCTAAAATTTCAGTTGTTTTCAGAATAATAGCAGTCCGTGACTAACCAGATCAATCAGAGTCAGAAAAAGCAGTAGATCCAACATTCATGATATGAATGCTCCTGAGTGTGTGTAATTGAATAATTAAGAGGCGTGTTCAAAATTATAGCAGTGTTGTTCATTCATTATGCAAAACCCTTCGGGTGGTCCTTATTGATGAAGCCAGCCTATGTTGTATATGCAGTTCTCTCTTAAAAGCATGAGCCTAGCTATGTATACTCTCTCTTTCTTTCATACTCCTCCCCTACTCTTCTGTCTGTCTCTTTCCTCAATGCAGCATGGTATTTATCTGTTAGCATCTTCAGTGTTTAAGCTAAATAAAGCTGCATTTACGGTTAAATCTTCTTAAACCTTGCTTCCAGAGTCTTCTATAATGGGTTATGATTACTAATTCATTAATATTATTGGCAAGAAGCCCATAAAATGGACATGTGTGAACATATTGATTGGTTGATTGATTGATTGGAGAGATGTGAAGAAATATCTTGTGGATTGATGAAAGTAAGATTGCCCCCAAACACAGAATCCAAGCCAAATGCTCTTGAAATGGGTGTTTCAGCAAAACAATGACCCCAAACACATCAGTAAGTGAGCAGCATCTTGCTTTCAGACCAAGGAAATTAGCTTATGGAGAGGCCATTTCACAAAGCTCAATCTAATACACGACTTGTGGGGTGGTTTGTTGTTTCTGAGGCAAAACCTAGAAATGCAGAGGAACTGGTTGTCAAATCATCCTTGGCTGGCATAACTGGGAGACCAGAAGTTGGTCTGCTCCATGAAGATGCAAAACAGTGGTTAGGCTACTATTAGTTTGGTGATTCATTCATTACATTTTTGAGTATTTTAAAAATATTTTATAATGAAAAATGCAGACACTTGAATATTTCTTTACAAAAATTCTGTAAACGAATTTAAAATATTGACATTATTTATTTGTTTAAATGTATAATGTGCAGTGTTCCTAATGAATGAAAATCAAATATATTACAAGGATATAATCACATTTTTCAAAACACTGCTTTTATTTTGAACACACCTGTAGATATAGTGACAGAAAAAGAAAATGAGTTTAAAGAGGAATCACCATCCGGCTTCCTATGCCTCGTAATTTTTTTTAGAAAGGCAGAGCAGCCAGGCAGTGAGACTTATTTGACTTCTAAATATTTAAATTTATTTACTCATGCGGAGTCTTCATAGAAAATAAAGTAATTGATCAGTTTAATATGCATCAGCCTGGATGCTCTTTCTACAAGGTCCTGATGGAGACTTTTAATGCAGCTCATATAATGCACTCACCAGATTTCTTATGTCGCTCTATTGCCAAATACAGAAAACCATATTTTTAGTGAGGTTTCTATGTGATCTTTGAATTTCTGGTAAAGTGCAGCTCTCCGCTGTTTGCTCTCCCTGCTGCTTCTGATGTAGAAGATTTCCACAAGTGGAAGTGCTTCTCCCAGCCATATGTGGTAGAATAAGTAAAGCATGAAAGCAGTGTGTTTTCTTTTCACCCAGACAAAGTGCGTAGGTGAAAAGCACTGAGGGTTCAGGATGTCCCTGGGGGCTTCATGAACAACCTCATCCACACATTCAAATTGCATAAAGACTAAACCGAGAGGACTCTGGGAAATGGACTTGTTTGAGAGCCTTATTGTTATTGCATTTAGACAATTGGAAGTAATTTCTATTACATTCGCTGCAGATATGAGTAACTGTATGCTCTTATCTGCTGGAGTTAGTCTGAGCTCTTTTATATGTGCATAAATTATCCACCCTATGGAGTTATGAGGACTGTTCGATAAGCTTGGATTTTACTTAAAAGAAGAGTTTTTGTTCTGGTGCTTTGGATAAAAGAGCTAGCTACATGCAGATCTTGTAGGTTTTAAATTAATGATGAATATTGCTCAAGACGTCAGACTGTATGGCTTATGATAGATAACACAGCACATGCTAATATTAAAGGGCTAGGATGTGTAACCGACACAGCAATGGTGCGCACTGCTATCATGATTTTAAGAATTTTATCTTTTCAAACTCCCTCTTCGTAAAATGTCATTCCAGTTTCCGCCCCTTCTCTACTGTTGAAACAGCATTGGTTAAGTTTTCCTGGGAGTTTCACGTGTTGTCCTCAGCTGCTTCCAGTCTTATCTTTCAGGCCATTTTCATTCATTTATTCCCTTTTTTGGAAGGGTCACTGGGGTCTGCCGGTGCACATTGGGTGAGAGGTGGGGGTACACCCTGAACAGCAACATTCACTCACACATTCACACCTAAGGGGAATTTAGATTATTCAGTTAACCTAACTGCATGTTTTTGGGATTGTGGGGGAAACTGAAGTACCTGGAGGAAATCCATGTAAGCACAGGGAGAACATGCAAACTCCTTCCAGGAAGGTCACCGGCGAGCCTAAAACCTACAACCTTCTAACTGGAAGGCCACAGTGTTACCCACTGCTCCACCGTGCCCATCCAGGCCATTTTTAGTTAGTACAAATTAAATATTTCAAATCTAAATCCAGGTTTAAGGTCTACGGTAACATATGGTGTGCCACTGGGTTCAGTCTTGGGTCCTTTTGTCTTTCTTACCTAGTTTGAGGACATTGAACCCACTTTCACTGATAACCAGGTGGGAAAAGCTACGAGCAAATGAGAACCGTATGAGAAATGTCATCATGTTTTGAGAAAAAAAAAAATAACATTTTTATTTAGCATTTTTAAAGGTGGCAAAATACACAAATAATTAGAATGTATCATTTTTGTTCACAAATATTTTTGTCAATGTTGAATTACATATTTTTACTTGCACTTCTTTTCTGTTTGCAAAACTTCTTTTTCTCTCTCAAAACTTCATTTAGCATTTTATTTTTTTCTCAAAAATGTTGCCTTTGCAAAACTTTTGTACTTAAATTGATTCCATATGTTTTATTTGTATTTATAGTATAGTATTGCCACATCCTGTCAGCATTTTGACGAGTTGTAATTAGTGAGTCAGAGAACTTAATACATATAAGCAAAACAATGAGGAAAAAAGTGATGAAAGCTTTTTCTTCAGAGATTTGAATCAGCATATAAAAAATCGTTCATCTTTTTTGATGTTATAAATAACTTGACATGAATTACAAAATCGTTTTTGTCGGTTTTCATTTTTATTTAACATTTATTATAAGACTGAAAATATATATGAATAAATGTTAAAGTTCCCACTTTTTCTGTTAAACTCTTTAGTGGAAATATAAAAAGGCACTGCAATACCATCAATATTCAATAAAATATTAATAAAAAATACAAAGGAAAACATGAATCAAACTTGAATGAAATGATAGTTCTCATGCTGATAAAATATTGCTTCAAAATATTTACTTTATCAAAATAAAATATTGCTTTATCAAAATACTGCCAATCACACCAGATGTTTAGAATAAAGCTGCAAAGATGCGACCCACCTATTGTTTTATTTGGATTTCTAAAGTGTAAAGTTTCAAAAAGGTTATTAGTTTTGATATTTTTAGTTTTTATCCAAAATACTCCCATGCACATTATTGTTTCTATATGCATTGAGTTTAACATATCATGGGTTTTTGACAGGATATACTGGGCTGGCACAGAAACCGCAACAGAATGGTGTGGATATATTTCCGGGGCAATTCAGTCCGGCCAGCGGGCAGCTATGGAGGTTTTGGCTGAGATGTGTCCCTCATCTCTCTCCGTAGAAGAGCTGACTGCGGTACAGGATTCCTTAAAACCCAAGCGTCCCAAGAAGAAATCAAAGCCATCAAAGTGGTTCTACGTTCTGGGAGTGGTGATGTCTGCAGCGGCTCTAGTGAGCGCCTACTTACTGGCCAGGCCAGAACTGGCACAGAAATGGTTTTGAATGGAAAACACATCATTAAAACAATATTAATTTTAAGCAATCCATTCATCATTTGTTTCATGCATAATTTACGAACAAATCACGTAAGGTTTCAATGGATAATAATTGAAAGTGTAATCATCTGTTTAGATTTTTATGATGATTTAAAAGTAATGTGAAAAATGAAAGAATATGCTGTTTTGTTTTAGCAATAACACGTTAAAAACCTCTTCTCAGGAGAAAGGTTGATTGAGTTTAACTGTCCTCTTTGTGTTAATGAACGCACAATCAATCCTATCACACGATAACAATTATATAAAAAAAATGTTCATTGCACTCATCTGCCATTTTCAAAAGAAATATTTGTTTACTATCGTCAGTAGACTTCTTATAGGATTCACCTCTGAAAATAACTCTTATTTACACATTTTTTGTTAAGATTTAATCATGTGTTTACTGTATCTCCATGATTTCTTTATCACCTGCAAGTTAAACAAATGTCAAGCTTTTGGCGCACTATTGATTTTGTTTGTTGATTTGTAAATAATGCTCATTTGTTACTAAATAGCATGACACCCAGTTCATATTTACCTCTGCATTTACTTTTTGTCCTGACAAATTAATTTATGTGAATAAAGCATTTTCTTAATTTTTATTTTTATTATCTTGAAATGGACTGTAAATCTGCTGATTATGTGCCAAACAACAAGATTGAGATGAATGTTTTTAGAAATGTATTCATTTTACTTATTAGTACTGAGTACATTATTCTGGGAAATAAGTAGCATTTTCTATAACTTCTGGAGCTTTTCATTATTTATTTTTTGAGATTCATGAGTTTCCGCATGAATGCATTTTGTACACAAAACTCTGCTGTGGAGAAAGAAGTAAATTCCAAGAAAACGATCCATTGATGAAAAGCAATATCAGCGAGCATTATCTAATCCACTCCACCTACCAGCTCCTGAAGAATCATACATCGGAGCACTTCATCTCCTTGTGTATTTTTCATTTCAGAAATTAGATGCATGAATATCTTCATCTCCACAAGAGTCCTTTCATTGGATCTGGCTCTTTTTGCTCTTTGATTACATGGAATGAAATCAGAAATAGATGTAAACAGCCTTAGGCTACAAAAATGTTGCCCACAGACCTGTTTTAGAGCCCTTTATTCTCATATAATATACATAGTTCCCATGTGATATCAGAACATACGGGGTAGTTTGTGGTTCACAAACGTTAGCGATCAATAAGAAGCTCCAGTAATTGGTTGTATTTTGCCTTTTGGTATAAAGAAAAAAAATACCATTCTCAGATTTTGTGACATTTTTCTTCCATGGGGAGCCATGAACCGTAAAGAGCTTTTCTTTGTTAAGTAATATATTTTTTTTTTACTTTATTTAAGCTTTTCTTTGTCAAGTGAAATATATATAGTAAACTGTAGGACAAAAAAACGCTTTAAAATGTAAATAATTAATTACTTTTCTTTTTTTGTTAATTTACAAAATGCAAAATGGCAGACCTTCAAGCCAGCATCAGTTCTTATAGGAACAGGGATCAGGCATTTTGTAGGATTATAGTAAGGTGAATGATGTGTCTTCTTTTTTTTTTTTTTTACAATTTCAGTATTGTTGTGGAATTATTTTAATGTAATGAAGCGTCGGTTGTACTAAAAAAGGGGAAAAAAACACTCAAAAAGGCCCTGGACTTCTAGGAGTTAATTAAAAACTCTTTCTCATGGAGAATACATTTCTTAAAAAAAAAAACAGCTTTTCTGAGGTTTTGACATATTTTACTTTGAATAATTAAACATTCACTTAATTAAGTTGTGTAATATGTTCAAATGTAATATTTCCATACTAAATCAAAGCAAGAAAAAGTATAATCAAAGGCAATCGGAGAACCACTTGAAAACAGTTTGTTTTAGCTCTTTTATTAAAAATAAATAAAATTTAAAAACGTATTAGAGAACCTAAGTACAAACCTATTATTTACAATAAACCAATTATTACTAAATCCTACACGGCTCATTGTGCAGAGATGAAAATTAATAAAAGCTGCATATAAATATAGACAGTTCTGGAACCAGCTTCCAGTGAATGGTGCCACTCGAGTCGTACTGTATCTCCAACACACGTGTGTCTGCCCACACAAGACACTTCTCCAGGAAGCTAAGATGGATGAGCCATTCATACAGCATGAGCGTCCCTGTGAAAGTGATTTAATCGCTAATGCTTGATTGCAAGCTATGATCGGGAAAAGCTCCCGTCAAGCTCAGCTGCTCCGGAAGGGCCAATCAGACCCCTGTGGAGACCCCTAACGGAGCAGTGTTTGTCTTGGTTATGGGCACTTTGAATGGATCAGCTCTTAATTTTCTCAGTCGAACACCCACTGCATGGAGCTCAAACCCCGTCTTGGCCGACAGCCTTCTATATATGCATCAAATATATAGCTCCTGTGAGATGACAGCGACGTTCCTCTGCTCACCCTGGCCACAAGCCACTAGAAACAACATCTTATGACTGGGAATGTGATTTTCTATTCCAGATTACCTGTGGACAGCCACATGTCCTCATTTGGAGCTTCATGTTGGCTATTATTATTTTAAATGTGCCACAAGCAGGTGTCTCAAAGGGTCCCGGGTGCATAATCTAACAACTTGTTCCAGGTTTTGGCAGATCGCCTGAATCTTGATTGCTTGAAGATCCAAAGCAGTTTCAGATCTGGCGTTTTGGTGCAATTCTTCAAAACGGAAACATTCTCGCTTGTTTCTGTATATAAGCTTACATAACATATAAGCCCGGAGATTCCTACTTATAGCCTTTTCTAAGAGGAGCTTGCATGCTCTGGGTTTGCCTCTGTGGGTATGCTTTCCTCCCACTTTTTAAAAAAAAGGTTTGTTGAGCCTATTGTCTACGGTTCAATTTAATTAGATGGTTTTTTGTAACACTTTTAACAAAGCAACTTCATTGGTACAATTACTGACATGTGTTAAGTTTCAGAAATGTTACCAGTTGTACTGATCTGTGAGTCACTATGGGAAAAAAGCATAATGATCCCATTTACCAGTAGATCTGGGTTCACTTGAACAATTCTCAGATGTAATTATTCTTTTTTTTATTTAACCCTTAGAAGTTACTGTTAATTAAGCATGGAACACATACCAGGCAACCTGTCCAAGAAGAGGCTCTAGAACTAAAAGCGACCTGAGCCCAGACACACCACTGTGGAGGTGGGGCGCATTTGAAAACCTCCACTGGACAGAAGTTTACTGTAGCTATCTATGTCCAGTGCGAGCTAATTGAGTTTTGTAATAGAAAAAAATATGGATAATCATATTTTCTGGTTGATTTCAGAGACAGGAAGTGATCACAAGCAGGAAATACTCCACAACTTCCTTAAAGCTTCTTAAATAGAAAAACATAAAGAAGTTCCACATCTTTGTCGCTCTCTCTTCTCATTGCAGAGTGTGTTTAGCTGATTTGTATACAATGTTTAAGTTAAATAAAGTTACACTTTCTGTTAAATCTGCTTACTTGCTTTAGAAAATATATTCTGAACCAATTCCTGGTGCAGGGTGGCTAATTAATGACTCTTCTCCTTACAAATTTGGCCAAACGATGTCAAAAGCACATACGTGTATCTTCTTTACCTCCCAATCTGCACTTAAGTGCGTCAATGATTTTTACAAGTGCTAAATTATAATGGGTTATAACTCAAAGGAGAACACAACCAGCAATTAAAAGCACAAGGTTGACTTTGAAAACCAATTTTAAGCCAATTTAAAGCAGATAAAAAATATTGACCATTGCTGTGACACCTCAGTCATATCAAGGGCACATGTTCTGATGAATGCAGCTCAGTAAATAGCTTCACATCTTGACCAGTGTCTGAGAACTGCCACAGCTTATTACACTTATTAAATCCTTTAGAAAGCCTGCCTCACCTGAACTCTTCTGCTTGCTTTACACAATTTTGTTCTTTGGTAAATACTTAGGGATCCCTCCCTTTAGTCTGTCACAGTTAGAAATGAGGAGGACCACCAGATCACACTATTTGAGATCATAATAAACAGTTAACCCAAACATGGAAGTCCTCCATTGAGCAGCGACGGTGAAACTAACAAGATGTTATGCAAAAAGTAGAGCAGCTATGAGGAGTGGAGGAGGTGGAGACTCGTCAGAAAATGTACGATCCAGGTGAGTAACAGGGAAGGTGTGAACAGCAGAGGTTCCACTAGAAGTAATTATTGGAAGACAAAGACACAGGTGAGTAAATCCAGGTTGAGTACACCACAGGAGAGTCAGCAGGATGTGAACCATATAGTTGGTCACACTATGGAATAAATTCCATAGACTTGAAGGGGAGCGCATGCGGAATTTTTCCATCCATATGGTGCGATTCCGGATTCTGCTCCGAAAGTCCAGCTGGGAGGAACTTTGACCTGCGGAACCGAGTCACATAATGCATTTTGAGGCACCACATTTTGATAGCGCAATATGAAGCAAATGTACATTTTTAGGATGCAAGTTTTGCTTTAAGGTAGATTTTGAGAGCATCTTGTTAAAATTTAGACGAGTTATATAGTGAATTATTGATTTTTCACTGATGCAAATTTGTGGACGGGCTCATAACGCACGCATCCGCATGTGAAGAAATTCTGCGTTGTTCAGGTAAACATTATGTAGCACATATGAACATTTGACTTTGGTTAGTTTTAAAGTTAATTTATAATTATATTATTCATTTTTATAAGTATTATTTCATTATTCAAAATTCTTAATTCATTTCATGATTAAATTATATTCTGATATTATTATTATTATTATTATTATTATTAATAATTTTGCTATTTCAGAGTACTTGGAAATTTCTTTGGAAATTTGTGTACTGCACCTTTAAATTTTCCTGATTCTAGCAGAAAACACATGGTGGTCCTCCATTTTAAACCCAGGTAATGGAGTAGCTTGGTTTGAGTAGTAACCAATGTTTAAAGTCTTCAGAAAGTGTACAGGCATTGTGTATTTTGGTAAGAACTGTTTGCTAAGTAACTGTTAGCCTAGCAATCTCTATATTGTCTGTACTTGTACAATGTTAGTATACAAAGTTTGTTTAGATTGAGTTTATTTGAATATGTATGTTTGGTTTCATTTAAACTGTTTGTCACAATGGTATGTTAATTAAGTGTTTTAATGAGGGTTTGAACTGAAACACTGTTTATGTTTACACTCATGTAGAGGTCAGGAGGATCCATGTTTTTTTTTTTCTTGGATTCACCAATAGCTGGAATGATCTTATCAGCTGGAGAGTTTGATGGCGAGTCTTCCACAAATCTGGACTCTTTTGGAACAATTCGTCACTTGTTGAGTCGATGCCTCAAGTACAAGTACATGTCTTCATAGAAGGTGGGGTTGATTTTTATTTTTCAATAGTTGATTAACTGATATTTCTTTCTTGGAATTTATTGAAATATTGACATTACAGACTTTGAATCATCTTGAAATATCTTTATTATTAACAGCACGTATGATGAAACTGATACGTTAGTTAAATATTTTGCGTTACCCTTTGGTATTTTGGGTTACCCTTTGTGTGTGTTTAATTTTTTTTTTCTTAGTGTTGGGTACACTTTGAGGTTCCATTTCTCATTTTTTTTAATGAATTCAATCAAAGGCTCTGGAAACCATTTTAGTAAGTATTTTTGATGGAAGGAATGCAAATTTAAGAATATGTTGCAGTAGCGTTTTTGATTTATTTCTTTATTAACTTAAATTTATTTTATGTATGTGTGGGATCTAGTGTTGGGTACACTGAGGTTCCATTTCTCATTTTCTTTTATGGACTCGTTCCCTCTACATAATTTTACTAAATATTACTGACAGAATTGAAATTTTTAGACTATTTTACAATAGCATTTTTGAGCTATTCCATTTAGTGTTATGGGTGTTTGAGGTTTCATTTCTCATTTTCTCTAATGGATGTGTATAAAAGCTCTCGACGTCATTATATAATATTTTACAGTAGCATTTTTTGTTATTCCACCCTGAACTTGATCATAAAAACATTTAATAAAATTGCCACTTATGCTTAGGAGACCCATTTGACCAGCAACGGCCTTGACTGTCACTTAACTTGGTTTAGAATTAAACATCTACCCAATTAAAGCAAGCAAGGGCTTTTATTTTTTCAAATCTTCAGAAGCAGTAGGTATTTGAAACAGAATTAGGAATATCAAGCTACACGTACTCCTTCAGAAATGTGCTTCTGAGCATTCACTGTTTAAAGAGTTGCTGCATCATTTGCTTGTAGAAGCCACAACAGATTGTTCTGACAGCTTTTGATTCTTTGCACAATGTATGAACACTGGTTTGGCAGATCGCCTGCGTCGGTTTGCGGTTTGTCAGATCCAAAGCCTGCTGTAAGCTCCTCCTTTAGATTACAGGAGGTTTTTTTTTCTTGCCAAGATGGAAGGCATCTCCTTAGGAGGAATACCTAAATCAAAGCAGCGTCCTCTGTTACTTCCTCTGGAGATAGCACACATCGCACCACACATGGCATTTTGTAAAATTCAAAAAGACAGACTTCCTAATGTCTGGACGTTTGATCTGAGCTGTTCACACTGGTGATCAAGAGCTGTTACTGACACTTCCTGACATGTGCTAAAGAATGAGTTAGTCTCGAACAGTGCTGCATGATGCTCTTTACAAAGTTTGAACTATTGTGAAAACCCAAATTCCAATTTCCATCCAAAAAAATTGTGAATTATTGTCATTCAAAACCATCAAGTCGTTCTATAGGCATTCAAATTCAAAAAGTATTTGTTTCTTAACTATGATTTCATTGAAATGCAAAGGACCCTATCCTTTCAAAAGAGAGTCTGTATTCATTTTTCATCTTTGACTAACCTTGCGAAAGAAGAATTATGTTCCACTCATAGTCAGTGGGCGATCTGGAACTTTTCCAACTGTTACCAATGCAGATAGGAACAATGAAAAATGCTGTTCTTGCACTAAAAAAACTTGTAAAGTTCTGAATAACGAAAACGATGGATACTTCAATTTTTAAAATAGGCCATGTTTACACACTTGAAAATCAGAACATTTAGTGGTCAAGGTTGTTCTTCCAATGCTCAAAAGTCTGTCCGTTCATGTGTTTCAGTTATTTTTCACCCAGCCTTGATTCTACATTGACTCAAGTTTTATTATTCTAAACTAAAACTATCAAACTAAAAGAACACACGTCTCCTTCAACAGGTTTAGATCTCTCCAAGGTCGCTTTGAATCTCGGTTAGTTTCAAAATCACATCCCATTGTTTGATCAATGACCCATATCTCCAAACCCTGTCAAATCGAAGAGTTCACTTGGCTCTGACTTCTTAGATCTCTCAAAGAAATCTCAAAATCTCAAATCAAAGGCCCTTTAACACGTCGTACAAACAGCAAGAAAAATGTCACCACTTCAACTGGTCCTGAGAATACAAGTGTTTCAACATAACACACTTCAAACCCTCCCCTACAGGCTTCACTTTCACCAGTTAAAGTTTTGAAACTGCATCCAGGTTCATCAAAATGCATATCCTTTAATTAAAAATGTCCTAGAAGGTGATTACAGTAGCATTTGTTCCATAACATTACACAAGTGTTCCGTTATTGCCATAATGCAAACATTTTAAAGTTGTGTTTGGGCACAGAGTATTGCAGTAGCCTTGGGAGGCAATAATGGCCGAATCCAATTAATAATTTCAATGCTATGCGTAACAAAGGAGACGTTTTGATCAATTATACTGAGGTTCTTTGACTGAAGGGAGTGAGCCATTAATAATTGAGTTGATATCGAGGCTAGTGAGTCTTTTAGAGTCAGTGATGAGGATTTCAGCTTTGGTAGGATCACGCATGAGCAAAACTGTAGCTCATGTGTGAACACAGTAGATTTGATCATGGCTCAACTTTTAATTGCTTGCTAAGATTTTTGCCTCATGACTTTTCCAACCCACACCATGGCTCCACAGAGGGTGCAGAAACACTTGTGTTAGTTCAATCAACATTGGACCATTTTCTTCCTCGTGAGTTCTGTTCCCATGGGACCTAATCTTTCCCGACAGCAGTCACTTGGCTCCCGCATAAGCCTGTCAGATCATCTGCCAATAAACAGTGATGCAATCACACCTTTGTTACCATGAAATCTCATCATCCTGTAATAAGGAGTATCTGACATTCTAGAATCCCATACTTCTACACGGTGTGAGAAACTGTAGGTTTTTAAACTGCTATGCATTCAGTTGTAAATAAATGAATCTGTATAAATATTTAAAGTAGACACCGATCCAGAATTAACCCAAGTCAAAGTTATCTATATACAAGTCAACCTATTTTATGCTTTTACCACTTCGTCAGTGGTTTTATTTATGTTTTGTTCACAATCACGTGGCCTTGACTGACTTTTCAGAGGAATACAGGCTATAGCATCATATTTTTGTAAATTTTACATTTCTCTATTCCAACAAACCTTTGCAAAGAATGACAAAAAAACCCTTTTTTTTCAGTGAAACTCCACAAAGATCCTTTCAACAGTGTTTTTATTCTCCCAAATTCCATGTATGTTTCAGAATTATGATTATTTCTGTTCATTATTATGGCTGTAGCCTTTATTGATTACATTTTTAGAGGATGGTAGAGCTGTGCATTTTTTTTTGTATAGATGTATATATTGATATATTTATTGTTTTTCAAGCGTTCAAACAACTACAACTAACCTTTTAAAAATAGCCCACTTTTCTGCAGTCCAGGTCTTTACTTAATTTAACAAATTAGTTGATTATCATTGATTAGTTCAAATCTTATTTTTCATGAAATGCCACCTTATTTCATGTGGATGCTGCCATCCTTTGTTTTGTTAATCAAGGTGGTGGTGGCGGTGGTGGTGTGGGGGGGTGTTGGTCCTATATTAAAAAGCTTTAAGACAAACCCATACAATTAACTTTGATGTAGACTCATGCAAGTACAACTTGATGTGTGTACGTGTAAGCCGTTTGATGAACTGCTTTGATCTCGCAAGCGGCTTCTTTCTTTCCTTATTTTTCCTTCAACCCTGCTCATCAGAAGAAGGTTGTGTCGAACCGTTAACTTCCGTGCACGGCCTGGATATCTCTATATGGTGGTTGCACTTCCAACTTTCTTGTTTGGATCACTTTTACTAAAGTAGTTTGACTGATCTGTAAAGCCTTGCTGATCTTCCTGTAGACCTCACCTTTTTGTGCAAAGACATGAATTCTTTTCTCAGATTTTGTGACATTTTTCTTCCATGGGGAGCCATTGCTGACAGCATGAAATGGGTATGGCTTCTCTTTGTTAAATAATGCCTTTTTAAAGTCACCGCCTTAAACATCAATAATGAATCATTGTCCTATACGTCGGCTCGAAGGAATTTGTAGTGTATACATATATTTACCTCGAAATGTAACTTCTGAATTGACCTTATTTTTGATTCACCACTTTATTCTATTTCCCCTTCTGTCGTTCTACAGGAGGTTTTGTGTTTATAAATTACAAGGGAGGTCTATCCATTACTAGTACTTTTACAGTCTATTACATTGATTTGAAATGCTTCTCTTTGTACCAATCTCATAGGCTCTGGGTTTAAAACAAATTACACTCTTTAAAGTATATTATCCCAAGTTTTTGTTTGACATTTACCACCCGTTCCATTTCCACTCACACAGTCTGTTTCACAAAGCCAACTTTTTGGTCTTTTGTGTTTAAGCACTCTTGGGATCTAGTGATTGAAGTTAATAGAGCACACAACAGCCAATAACTGGATGCATTGGCCTCCTCAGAACACACTCTTCCAGTAGGAGGCCTTCGACTGGGCAAAATGTCAAGACTCTTTTCCGTACTCGAAGAGACGAAGAGCAATGAATAATGCATGGGGAGGACTTCGTCCAGCACAGTGCCATGTCTGTTTTGCAGTGGCATCAGCAGGGAAGGTAGTTCGGGGCAGAGATTCAGCACTGTAAGAGAACACTGAGGCTGATATGCCATCTGGAGCTCGCATCAAATAGCTTGATGAGATCCTGGAGAACTCAATTGAGGGCAAATTTTTCATGTAAGCACCCTCCTGAGAAATGGCACATTTACCATTAATTGTGGCACAGTGGGATGGGATTTAAACTTGTAGACCTTTGTTTGGGCAGGCCAAGGTTGGCATAAATAAAGAAACGCTTCAGGGTAAAGGAAGCAATATTCATCTAACAAAATCTTAGGTTTTATATTTTAGCAAATTATGCTGCTTCAAAATATTGCCACTGCCAAGCAGCATGGACTTGATTGCATTATCTGTTATTCACAAAAAATGACAGGAACTTTAAAAGCTTTTGGTCACTAGAACAGGATGGCATTGGTAGCCAGTCAACGACTAATGCCAAAATTGGCAGGGCATATGATGAAAAGGCATATGATGTGTATATGATGTCACTTTTGCAACTTTTTTTTTTTTTTTACCAATATTTTTACATTACATTACAACCCTGAAGTTGTACAAAATAATACAATACGGAAGTTATTTTTTTACTGTAAAAATTGAGAATAAACAGTATTTATGGTGTATAACATAAATGCAAAGAGGTCAAAAACATTAAATTGTAATAAAAAAAATAATCTCCCATTAACCTTATCCACTGTTAAAAATACAAGCCATATCACTGATCTTGTACTTCCAAGGTTTCCCATTTTTTTCACCACTAGATGGCACCGATATGGGGTCTGTGGAATGAAACTGAAAGACGATTGTGCATTTTCTCAGATTTTAATTTGAATTACCTTGCAAACTATGTGTTATAATTTTTTTTAAGTTTATTTAAAATAAAAAAATTGAAAGCTGAAAACCCTTTTAAACCTACACATTACAATTGAACAATAGGAATATGTTCCGTCATTCCTCCTTAATTCAAAACAGCCTGATATACTGAATTCTGATTTATGAACAAGTTTCGGGAGGACTTTCGCTATAACAAATTCATGAATTCCGAGGTGAAATACAAAGTAGATCAATGCTAATTTTCATTTGGCAAATGTATATTTCTTACCATTGATTTCCAATAAAAAAACACAACTCTGTAAAGAACAATTTTGTTACAAAATCCAATTGTTAAATAAAAATGGGTAAGCATTAAAGAACAAATACAAACACACTTTAAATTCTAATTTCAAGACTGAAGACTGTGAGAAACCTGAACAGATCATGCCCTGAACACACAGCCATAACCATGACCCTCCTCTTGCAAGACACAGAGAACATTTTGAACCGATTCTGAATCATTTCTGCACCGATAGTCAGGTTAAATGTGAATCTTTTGTTATTAAACGCTGAGAGCATATCTCAACACTTGGCCTTTCATCAAGCACTTACTGTATGGCAGGCTCTGCAGTTCTTGACTTTTGATCAAACACTTTCATATAAAATACAGTTCCAGATCACATTCAGTCAGTGTTGGTGATGATGAAGTGAAATTAATAATATCACTCTAATTGTACTTGAATAGTTTTCTTTACTTAAAGTTTAGTTCTTCAAATAAAAGAAAGAAAAGAAGTAAAAAAAAAAACAGATCATATTGGAGAATTTGGACGTCCATAGGTAAAGATTTATAGTAAGTCGCTATAATTTAAGGTAGGGACCACATTACCCCTGTATCGCAGAACCGTGATTCTCAAAACAGTCAAAAGTTTCAGTAAAGTAGCTTTAAAATCTACAGAATTTTAGAACAGAAACATTTAACCCAATAAGAACTCGATTTTTAGAAGTGTAAATGTCATTTAAAAAGAAGAGAATCCTGAAATAAAACTTTACAAACATTTACAGAAACCTACTTAAAAATATCGAAATATTAAAGGAAGCAAAGAGTTTATCGTATGCATGGATTTAACAAATGTTCCAACATTAAATATCAAAAGAAAGAAATATTAACAAAGTGTGTAGGGTTGTAGAGTGTGGGTCCACACGACACATGGTGATTCGTCAAAGGCTGGATAACTTTCATTTGGCATGTTCACTGGAGGTGTCCCATTGGAGAGTAAGTCAGGCATCTACCCTTTTTTTCGGGTCAGTGTGTCTCCACTTGTCTCTTTGAAGTTTCCGAGATCAAGCAACATCCAGTAGAGTCCAGAAAGGACTAGTGGTCTCAAAAACCAGTTCCGCCTGATTTCTTGGTTAAGAAAACCAGTGCTTTCAATGGATGCTCTGGACGTCACCGATCCAAGCTCCTGGTAACGGTCTGGGACAGGGGTATTCATTCTGCAAATAAAGCACAAGTAAAACGTGGATTATTTATGTGCTACAAAAGGATAAGATTCACCTTAGTCTTGCTCATTTAATACCTAAAAATATGCAAATTCTATCTGTGAAGATACAAAAATGTAGTTTTGCTATTTAGCAATCAGTATATCATGTATCTTTTAGCTGAGTTAACTATTCACTATTATAATGTATAATGGATCATTTTGAAGCTTTGTTTGGAACTAGAATACAGGGTTTTAATAAATTAGAAATTCCGAAAACTATCTACGGTATTTGAAAACAAATACTTAGAGCTTGTGTTGGTTGCACAAAAAGTGACGGCAGCTATAGCTGCCATGGTTTTGACCAGCTGCAGCTCAATGACCCACATACAGCTTTTCTGAGGGAAAAGGGGGTTTTAAGAGGTTCATAAAGTTCATTTTGGGACTTGTTGGTCCATGTTTGAGATAGTTCTATTGAATGATTGTATATTTAAGTGAGTGCAGTAACACTTTGAGCTTATTGAGGAATGGTATGCTAATAATTTTAGTGTTATTTTTCTGCAATTTGATGTAGATTTTTGAAAAATAAAACATTTCCATTGAAATCGATCAATGAGAGAAGTTGAATCCAAACAAAACTAAGTGTTTTTGGGGCCTGCAAAGTGTTGCAACTTTTTTGAAAAATATGAAACATCCCATTGGGATAAATTGATTGTAAACAGCACATCGAGTGGAGTCACTTACAACCAATGGGGTGTGGGTGTTTTAATACACTCACATACTTTTAGTGTGCACCTTTTCCAATCACTTTTCAATGCACTAAAGTAAGAACATTTAGAAGATGAAGTCCATGAGGCTGTAAGTCCACATCAAAGCACGACAGAGTCTTAATGAGCTTTTTAAAAGCACAAATATTATACAGCTTTAATTAGGATGTTTTCTTCCATGTTCAAGGATTCATTTGTTGAGCATGATCTGGAAGGGTAGGATGTTATTTTGGCATGAACGACCAACCATTACTGAAAATAGTGTTCCACAGAGCACCCTGCAATGTTGGGTTGTGACGTTAGTGGTATGTTTGTATTGCTGATAAACCTGTTAAAAAGACCTTTTGGTTGCATCTTTGTTGAGGAAATCTGCACATTCAATGTTAACCAAAGATTTTTAAATAATGCAACAGACATTTTCCATTTTGTTTGATTCAAAAGTGAATTCCACTATAACAGTGTTATTGGCGGAAGAGGGCGTATCTGAAGAGAAAACCACTGAAATGATTTCAAGAATTACCCAGGACCAGTGTGGACGGGAACACAGCACCAGTGACAGTTTATTCAATATAAACAGATCATTGTACTTATCTTAAGCATGCACGGATTGCTGCGCTAGTGAGAGGACCGAAAAAGAGAGAGAGTTGAGTTTTATACTCCTGTGGTAGAAATCGAATGTCGGCTATAGATGGGATACGACAGCTGAGCTCTGGATTCTCTCTGTTTTTCACTCCCTTCCTCAAGGAGTGACTCTATAAATGTATATAGAGTCTCTATAAATGTATTTTACTCCAACTCTATAAATGTATTTTACTGTAGCTTTAAATAATCAAGCTTTAGGCTTTAACAATAATAAAATTAAATATAATTATTTATATTTGCTCACACAGCACATAGTGATGGTCATTAAAAATGTCCAGTTTGCAAAAAACAACTAAATATTTTAGCACGATAAGTGTGGAAAACATGTGAAATGCAGCTGCCCACGTGTTGAAGTCCACCTTCTCAATCTCGAATTCTTTCTGTTGGCACCTATATCTTAAAAAAAGTGCATACTAAAAGTTCACATCACAACTAATCACACAATTATGAAAGGAAAATGCTAATTTTGAGGAGTAATGTTAATATTTATAACAATTGTTACATTTTGTGATTTAATCTTTTAAATCTAATTAACAAAATATGCTTGAATTTGGTAGAACTATAGAGAAAGCAGACTCTAAAAACATCAACTGATGCTAATCCTTGTAAAATAAGCTAGATAATACATGCAATAAACGTTGATTTCATGAATGCGGACAAGCAATTCAGAACCTACATGCATATTTTTCCTTGAAGTCATTCTACTCTTAACCCACATTGATTAAAATCCTGTACTCCTCATTGAATTAGCCATGAATTTCCATTTAAAAGTTCTATCACATTATCAAGATGCCTTTACAGACCCCTTCAGACAGTTTATTTAAGTCAAGTTAGGTTGGACGAAGTCGTGCGACACAATCAACTAAGACTTGAATATTAATAAAGTACATTAAACACTGAACATGTTCAAGGTTTCTAGCTGTTAGTCAAACCCTTTCAGCTTTTTTACTAATCACTGTAATTAACCATTGAAACGGCAAGTCGAGCTTTCAAAACCATGCAGAGCCTTCTTTACTCTGCATTTCTCTAATCCTTTGGCTAATCTCTGTTTTCAAAAGAGTCAAAATGTTACTTAACACCGACCAAAGCATCAATTAAATGGAAAGCTACTGCATAGGTAAAATCATCATCATCATCCGCAGCAGAATATTGCAGTGAGTTGCATGTCGATTTTCCGCAGATAAAACGCTTGTGTAAGGACATTAAAGGGAAGCTGTGGGTGTTAAAACAGCTTTCATTAAAGAAAGTCAGAAATGGAAATCTGGCAGGACACTGGGCCATCATTGTTGATTCCAGCAGAGATTACTGGATTTCCTCAGCTCGAGTGACCTTGCTGCCACGAGCACTTGGTCTTAAATCCATTAAAAATACTGCCAGGAATACTAATATGCACTGAGCACAATCATCATTATCTCAATTATCTTCAAAGTTCATGAGGGGTTTTGTGAAAACCCATGGAAAAGCAGCCATCATGGCCTTGGAGTCAACACGGAGATACAGATTGGAGTAATTACTTGATTCACTGAGGACATGAGGAATGAGGCATTTCTTCTGCTGGTAAGGACCTTAAACTTGAAATGAATCACTTTGTCCTCGCTTCGATTGGATACTTAACACCGAGCAAATGATGGGATGTTTATCTTCAATGCAATCTCTGATAAAAAACACAGAGCTCATATGTTTAGGCTGATTGAAATGTGCCGTTTCGAAAATAAAAAGAATCTAAACACCTCTCCCCCTAGACCACCACAGTCACCAAACTCGGCAAAGATATCCCAAAGAAAGAAAGATCTGATGAGCCTGCTTTCTTTTCTTTTAAAAGGATCGCTCTATTTCTATAAACTTGAACCCACATATATTAAAAGACTAGAGCAGATGTTAGCACTCCAGAATCTAAAAACTGAAATAGGGAAAGTTTTTAGATGATAATTATTTCCGTTAATTCAAACTAGCTGTATTCCTAAAATAATACTCTTCAGCGGAATTGTTTGCCTTATTTTTGTCAGATTGAAATATAAAAGCCAGCAAACGAGGATCACATTGTATATGTACAATATTAGCTCCATGTTTGAAATATAACATCTGCTTTATTATATGCAAACGAGGATCACATTGTATATGTACAATATTAGCTCCATGTTTGAAATATAACATCTGCTTTATTATATTCAAACTAAGTGTATATCTAAGCAACACATAAAACAACTTAATTGCCCTTTTTCTTAGTGCCGTCTCGAAAAGAGGGATTAGCCAATCACATTTAAGCACTTTGAGAGGTACTCAAAGGTACATTCGTTTCTAGATTCAAGCTCATTGTTTACAATAAAAAGTGAACAGTTGAGTTTTTAAATACTAAAAACAAATCTCCCTAGACTTTGCAATGGAGTTTACTTTGTTGTATTTAAATGTCAGATTTCAAAGTTTTGTGGTCCATTAATGTCGAGAAAATCAACAAGATAAGATTATCATAGCAATCCACTCTGTTTATCGATTTAATTTATTGAACCATTAACATTGTTGAAATATGTTAAATCTCAACCTTCCCAGATTTATTTGAATCTGGTTGTAGTCGACATGATAATGAGTCGGTTAAGGGAAACATACAGCACTTAATCATATATTATGGGGCAACATTTTATTATTAAAGAACAATTTTGGGCCTTTTCAACTAAATGATGCTTTGTGCTTAATGTATCAAAAATGTATCAAATCACACGGCTTTAAGGAATATTGTGTTATTAAATTTGGTAGTTTTTTTTTCTGTGATATGTGCATTTACGTATAAAAATTTGTATTGAATCAGTGGGAAAGAGAAGCTGAATCCTGAAACCGATTGAGTTTCTAGAGTCAAAAATACTTTTCAATTTGTTGGATTTTTAATCATTTGCTGTCATTTAACTTCAAGTGTTCAAGTTTTTTTTAAGTGAAACATTTTTAGTAATTAAGGGAGTTAGTGGAGAAATGGACTGGAATTTATCTTTGAAAATCTCTAATTGTCTGGGTTTGAGCATAGCACTGAACAGTGGCACCAGTTTCAAGCACATTGAGCTTAGCTAACTACTTGGACTTTACATTGAAAGCAGGAAACCAAAAACATGAGCATTATAGTGAAGAAAATTGCTTTTTTTTCAGGATTCAAAGTGCTGACTGGCTAATGTAAACTCACAGCGGAGGGAAAGTTTAGGAGGTAAGAACCAAGTTTTGTTTTGTGGATTTGAACAGAATATTATCTCATTTTCAAAGAAACGTCATCATCTGACAACCCAACATCTTTTGCTCAACTATGTGCACATTACACTTGGCAGAGCAGCAAGATATCCTACATTTCCAAATGTATTCAAAGCTCTGACAGACAAAATGACAGAGCAAAGATGATGAGACGACAAGCAAACTGCCAGCAATCAAGACTGAAAAGGCAAAGATATTCAAACAAACAAAAAAAAAACCCTACAGATGAGCTGAAGATGTTTAACATGGAGCAATGCGCATGGCTGTGAATCATAACAAAGATGCTCATTCAACCCCCTGAGGTAAAGCAGTCTTTACTAATTAGCGTGATAATAAATTTATCCTGTCTGAACCCAAAGCACCTCCAATTATCAAAACACATGCTCTTCAAAGCCAACTTAAATGATAAAATATCACCTACACGTCCTCTTTACAAGCCAAAGCCATTATCTAGACTGCAATCCATCTTTATTTAGAGAAGTATAACGAACCTCACTTATTCGTGGGCAGTGCTGGAATCGGATCAAATCGGGGAGGTTTAATTAGGATCAAGATATGCTGTAATTACCTTGTATTGTTTAGGGAGTTTGAAGCACTAAGTGAGACATATGTCAGTAAATCCTGCTGTTTCTTTAGACCCAGCCCACGGCTCCAATTTGCAACCACGACTTCCAAACAACAGGGGGTCAGCTGCAGTATGTAGGGTTTCTGAGGGAATGAGGGAATTTTCCAACAGAATGAGTAAGGAACAGGAGAAAACTGCTCCTAGCTTGCAGAAAGCGCCTCTCTTTGAAGCAGGTTGCCTAGATGTGCTGTAATTGATTTTAGGAGGGTTTTTAAAACATGGTTTGAGCAAAAAAATTAGCGTTTTTTTTTTTTTTATTCAAAAGGGCATCTCTCCACATCAAGAGGCCTCACAGATGGAGGCATGCAGATTCAAAAAGATTAATACGAATGTTTAGCACACACAGAAAAATCATTCATTTTCTTTTTTTACGAGCTTTTTCATTGGTTCTCCAGAATGCATTGGTTACACATTTTAAAAACTGATTACTTGCAAAATGATTAAATATGTGTTTGTCTCTTTTTCGTTTGTATGATTATTAGTTTTTTGGGGTCACATGTGTCTGCTGGTAAAAAGGGTCAAAAGTGGGGTACAGGTTGTCAGTCCATTACAAAATGTTGATTATAAAATTACAAATATTGTGTTATATTTTGGCTCACACAATAAAAATGTAATTTCACAAATTCACCACAAGGGCCTGCCTTGTAGTCTGAGTATAGAGTGGTAGATACTAATATATAAAGCAAGCTGTTTGGATGTGGAACATTATCTGCGTTATACTCCCAATGAAGCTCAGCCAAAATCAAATGGGACAAGACAGGACATGCTTTAATACAAGTGTGAGTTGATGTTTTAATTCGGAACACTCGGGGCACGCCTTGATTGCTCCTCCCGAAACACGTTGTTCAAACATCATTTAAATGATGTTAGTCCTTTCATATTTTCGTGCACTTCTCCACCTCTTCACCTCAACCGGAAGCATTTTTTCCACCTCTTTAAAAATAAATAAATAAATTTTTTTAACCAGAGTGGTGAATAAAGTAAAATAAAAATTTCTCTACCATTCAAATCCTCGTAATGTTCAGCATATGCTAATCCCAGATACCATACGCAGATGTCACCATGTTTACTTATTAGAATATTGTAGCTCCTAAGTCAAAGTGGGAGGGGGTGGGGGCGGTTCCTTGCTCAGAGAGCTAGCCTGGAATGCTTGCCCTGCCTTCCCAAGAATGCTTGCGATAGTAGGCTTGTCCATGTAAGCAAACTAATGAAGTGGACTGTTTTGGTTAATAGGCAAAGGGGACAGCCTCCCGAGGTGGGTGGCATCATTGAGGATTGGAGGGTTTTTTTTCAAGACAAAATAAGGCATGATTGATCCATCGATCACAAACAAGCTGTGGAAAAGGGACGGGAAGTAGGGGACGATAGAGTTGAGGGTGGTTGTGAACCATTAAACGTATTAATTAAACGATGAAAGTAAGTCATTTTCTTGATTTTTCTCTTGATTGTTCAAGACAAGCGCATCTGTGACATCTCTGACTGGAAAGATCGATTCAAGAGCAACTCTATAGGTATGAAAGAGCAATAAAAGGTTTAGATTTGCATTACTAAGTTTCTTTTCAGACGTTAAGACTTCAGTCACTCAATCCAAACAGAAGAAGGAAATGAGAATTCCCAGTTATTTCATCGAATGTCACAGAGCTCATAACCTAGTTTTTTTTTTTTTTATTCAGAAGTTCAGCTGTTGGAATAATGGCCACTGTGAGATGAGCTTTACAATGCTTTTTATTTTTAATAAAAGCTCCTCCGTCCAAAATATGAAAAGCAAAAAAAATAGAGGCTATAGTTTAATTTTACTGGACTGAAGCCTCCATATGTGCAGTAGAATCCTTCAACCACCAGCAATAAGCAGCTCTCAGAAGCCTTCAATAAAACAGTAGAATATGTGTTTCTGAGGGAAAAAAGGACCTTTTCTACCGATTTCCTTAATTTGCAATGGATTTCTTTCTTTTTATTGGAAACATTTATTTTTATATTTGATATTTTTTGGACAAAATGTATAACATTTCACAAAAAAAAATAAAATAAAAAAATAAAAAGGCATAAGGGACAGTACTGTATTAGTCATTTGCTTTTGTATTTTAATTATTATATTTTTTTAAACCTGAAAATTATGTTATGTAGTTGTACATGTAGTTATGACTTGAAAAAAAAGAACATTTATATTTTTTGTATCATTTTGCTGCACCAATGTCTTAAATTGTCTTGTGATGTGATGTGAAAGCAATTAAAAATGTAATAGAAATGGAATACATATTTCTTAACTTAATTTAATATAAAATATTTAATCAAATGTTTTGATCATGACTGCTTTGACATTTTTTTGTGAAAATGCAGTTTGTTTTGGTCGTCATGCAAAATTAGGCCATCACTCTTCAAATCTTTCTAGATATTTTCAATAAATCCTATTAAACCTTGTAACAACTGTTTACACAAATTACTTAAGGAAAAATTACAAATTACTACAACAAATTACTTGGGAACCTTCGTCATCCGTTTCTTTTTTTTTGTGTGTGTGTGTGTGTGTGTGCTCGTGTGTGTTCTATTGATATTTGAACGTCACACCATATAATTTTTGATGTTTGGCTAAAATTTCACATAGTGATGAGATACGAAATTAATCCATTCCAGGGTGGGTTCCGTATCTTGAGCATTTCGTATCTTGAAGCAAGTTTTACACGTAGTACGCCAAATCTGTGCAATGGCTCTCAGAAACAACAGTATAAGTAGATAAAAAATGGAAAACCAGAGAAAAATGAACGTTTCTTTAATCCTTAAATCTACACATTATTTATTCAAGAATGATCATAAAACACAAGCAAACTATGTAATATGTAAGTTACACAAATGTGAAACCTTACCTTGAGAGTGAAGCGATGTGTCAGAGGAAGTGGAACGGATGGCAGAAAACTTTACTGCACCGCGTACGAAAGTTAACTTTCTCAAGAAATTTCACGAATTACTAACACCAACATGGTTTCAAGCCCATTATATATATAATATACCTTTTGATAAAAAAGACCTTTTGTATCTCAAACATTTCGTAACTCGAGGGATTCGTATCTCGAGGTACCACTGTACAGCTTTGGAACACATTTGAATTTTCTTGTATTTTTTTTTTTATTATGTAATTATGTGGCGTACAGACAACCCTAACCCTAGGTGGTCAACCACCCATATACAAATCACGCACAGCAACAAGACTCAAGGTAGTCATTACTGCATCAACAAGGTCTCTCCCATACAAAGACATCACATAAGACATCCATTACCTTGGATCTCCAACTATAACTAGTCAATTTAGTGATGTATATTTTTCCAGTAGACTTGATAATGGACATCCTAATCCCTCCCTTTGATTGTCCATGTCTAACAGTCATACCAATGCTCTGCCAAGAAGACGAAGAATAAATAAATGTCTGGCTTTCATAGTTCTTTGCCTGCAGGATGAACCAGATGCAGCTGAGGCTTTAAACAAAGACCTTTTGCATGATAAAATATTAGTTTAGGGTAATCCTTGAGATATTTAGAGCACAACACATCAGCTCATAAGACAGGGTACCATGTAGCCTTTTGGTTTAAATCATCCAACATATAATCAATTCTCTCACCTGACTTCCCTCATGGCCTAGTTTTACGTGTGTTTTGCAAGAAAAAGCCCTAATAAAACTGACACTTCCATCATGTTCAAATTATCCTCTTTTTGCAGCATTCACGCTGTCTTTATTGTAAATTAAATTTTGCCTCTACCATTAATCTCCACAGATGATTGATTAATGGGTCACTTGAGGAGGTATTAAGGGAAAAGAACTGCTTTTAAAGCAAGAATGTGAATCATAAATGGTAAAACATTTCTGATGAGGGCATCCGCGAGCATTAGGTATTTAATGGCCTATTTATCAAATGAGTCTTTGGTAGGTGCTGCAACTGATCCAGATGATGTCATAACTGGCAAACGCTACTCAATGATGGATGAAGCATCATACATCTTGTTTTTAATTTATCATTGACCAAAACCTATAAGCAAAATTGCAAATTATCCAAGTAGAGTACGCAGCGGAGAACTTCATTGTCCAGTCTACGTTGCGTTCATTTGATTTGAAAAAAAAATAAATAAATAAATAAAAATACTAATTTTTTTTTTGTTGGCCAATGTATAAATATTTTAAATACACCTCTTTTTTTTACGGGACTACTGAATGACACAGATGGAAACTGAGCTGCAGATCACCAATTCGTCTGGTATTCGCTGTCTACAGCTACAACTGCTGGAACCATCAATGGTCGGTAGAGGGTTTGCACTGCACCCAGAAGTTGCACAGCACTAGCCGTGATCTGTGGTATGATTTCACCCATGTGAAGGAGTTAAAAGGGATTATATTTTAAAACTGACTTTCAAAAATAGAGAATATTTATATGTTAAATACTTTTCATTACTACACAAAGCATCATATGAAAATGTTAGTTATATAGTCCCTTTTAATAAATTAAAGAATGTGTTTACTTGGCTCTGACCAATTCGCTATGCTTCCCTGCTCTCCTTCCATTTTTTTCTCTCTCTCTGAAAGCAGGCATTATATATATATATTTTTTTTTGTTGCAGAATGGTGGTGTAGTGGGTAGAATTGCTGCTTTTAGAAGGTCGCTGGTTCAAGAATAATGAACTCTGAGTGGAGCTTATGTGGGGTTCTTCAATGTACTTGGGTATACTCCCACCATCCAAAAAAAGGTGGTGAATTGATGAATCTAAATTGCTCCCAGGAGGTAATTAGGAATAAATGCAGTCCTGTGATGGACTGGTGAAGTCACTAGGTTGTAAACCCCATTCATACAATCTGAGCTGGAAATGTCCATCAGCAGAACCCTGTTAACCTAACTAAGAACTATTGTTGAGGTAAAGACATGTGATTTAACGTCAGCATTTATAATGTTGCATGTTCAATATTGTTATTCCAGCTGCATTATCAAGTGCCTCCCAATTGTAAAGATGGCTATATATGTATGTATTGTCACAAAGTAAAATATTTATTGATGTTGTCTCACAACGCCTTTACGGTTGTTGCCAAAAATGAGTGAATGCTAACTGGATCAGTACCAAATGTACAATTTCCTATTTGCGTATCTTTAAGTAACCCAAACAAACCTTGAACACTCTCTTAGTTTTGTTGCTCTAAAATTGGTCTCTGTTCGCTTAACTATGAATCATTTTCTTTTTTCAACAACAAAATGGTTTATTTTATTTTTTTAAGGGTTTTTAGCATTTCTAGTCTTGATAGAGGTTCAAATCCCACCACTGCCACCATTTGTCGTAACTCTGAACACAAGCGATCTGTACTGGTGCAGGAGTAGCTAAACAAGATGATGTGATTTTATTGTGCTCTCACTGTCAATATTTACCAGAGAGAGTAAATAATAAGGATGAGAATGATCCGAGCACTCCCCATTCTCCACTGCTATATGAACCTCAAACACTTTGTTATTGAATAACACAGACTAACAGCAGTTATCACACATATTTAAACCACTCCCTGGCATCTCATTAATTTATCCCTGAACACCCCCTTTTCCAATATATATATTTTTTTTCCAAAACTGAGGTGAGAAAGCAACCTGATGAGTCTCAAAAGTGTTGTGACTCTTATAATGCCTATACTTGCACTTCTTTTACAGTGTCTGCTGCAGTTTTCACTCATGAAATGTATTGTGAAAAGGTAGCACTTTCCATTTTTCCCCAGGGAATCTGTACTGGAATTTTGGTTAATTTAAAAATGTATTATCTATTGCTCTTTCTCATTTCACAGCATTGAGTTTTAAAAGGATTACGATCGTTCAGCTTATCAGAAAATCTATTAATCACATCATGGGCTTGTTGTTTTCAGGCATTTGTGCTCAATTGTTTAGCCTTTTTGCTACATGTTTTATTCAAGCAATAAGGACGATCAGAATCTTATTTCTGGAGTTAGAGTAAACATGTCCTTGCACAATTTTAAAATGCTAGTCTGTTGACGTCTCAATTAAAATATTGAAAAGATGTGAAGGAACACTTGGTTCAGTGCATTCAAATCTGCTAAATGACTCACCCGAGTAACCAAGTGTATAGCAGAACTTTAGTCTTAAATTTGAGAAATGTTTTTATTTAGTGGCACTAAAAAATAAAAGTGGTTCTTAATTTAATTTTACGTGGTAAATTAATATGTGTCTCTGAGCTATATTCAACCAGATAAAAGGGCGACCTGGCCAAGACCTTGACACAAAAATACCAGAAGAAGAGATATAAACATAACATCCAACTATATTATAAATATAATTAAAAACATATATTATTTAAAAATGTTTTTGGAAAATCTTACATCTGAATGTACCAAAACAAACACAGCCCTAAAATAAAATGGTCTATTTTCATTTTAATAGCTCTACAACACACACTTATACATTGCTCCATAATACAAGTCCCTTACAGCTGATTGGCTACATTTGTTTTGTGCGAGTCTGGTCCACTGTGTTTTCAAAAAAAAAAAAAGTTTTATTAATACATGATGATTAAGGGGATTTGGTGCATTTGGAAAGACTTAAAGGGGACCTCAGGTGGAAATCAAACTCTGGGAAGAGAGGGATGGAGTGAGTGAAACAATTAATTGAAAGATGCTTACTTTTGTTTTTTTTTACTGGAAGTGTTTTTCAAAACCATCAAGAAACATAAACCATTTTTTTTTGTAGAACTTTTTGTAGAAACCCAAAAGAATTTTATTAACCTTGGTTACATTGCCGTCTAAGGTTTATGACATCACAATAGCTAGTTTTAAGGAGCATTCAACATTTGTAGTGGTTGATTTCTGTTTGATCACCTGAAAATTTCAATGTGTATAACAAGCATTAAATCATTTCATCACTGTTTTATCATGAAAACAATTTGAAAATGTAAAGAAACAATAAGTAAATGGTAAAAATTCAAGGCAGAGCTGTTTAGAGTTTAAATGGACATGAATAAGATCACATCAGGAACTAATGAGCATCTGATTGTAACCTAGGATGCAATTTCCTACAGACATTCGTATCATGCTCCGTAGGTATAATCAAACCAAAATATCCAAATCTCACTTGTGCCTTTTGTGGGAATGGAGCCTATGAATAAGCTCATTCAAGTCCAAAGAGCTGCCTGGGCTTTTATTCCTTCTCCCCTTCCTCCTCGCCGCTGCAGACTCTATTACAGAACACTGTGATACATGGCGAGGGCTCCTGATCACCACATCTTACAGCCTCCACAGGGATGGCTTCTACTGTGCTTGGGCTGAAATGAAAAGCTCTGAATCCCACACAGCAGCCCTATGCTTGGATAAGCACAACATACCCCTTCTTTTTTATTATTAGTCTACAAAACTGGCAACAAAAAGATCTCAAAGGTTCTTTAAAGAGCAGAACATTAAGTGCAACCAGATGTCTTCACCTCGTTCTCTGATTTAATCGTTACATAGAACTTGTTTTCTATCAATTTTTAAGTGCTTTGAAAGCCAGAATAAAGAGACTTTCTGCCGGGAAAGGGTCATTCTTTAAAAGTTATACTGGCCTCATTAAGAACGATGAAACTTAATGAGCTGATTTTCAGCTTGAACACACTGATCTTCCAAAACGGTGATTAAAAAGAAACAAAGACTAAAACTTAAAAGTATATGATATTAAACGGAAATAATCTTTGACGTGAATGACCTGTTAGCACCAATTCTGTGCATAAAGAAGGTCTTTCTTTCCACAAACAGATACAACTATTTCCGTACTTTGTTTTGCTTTTTATTTAAAAGGCATAAACTGCACCATAAACTGCAGTTGAAACTCGATGGCTAAAGTTTTGCAAACTTCGATGTTGGCTTGTCCTAGTGCCTTTAAATCTATTTGTTTCCTGTATAAGTAACATAAGCCAACCCCATCTGTATGATTTTTATAAGCTGAGATAGACCTATGGCAAATTGGTTGCTAAGATAAACAATCTGCTATGGAGGAAAGTGACATAATATAATGTTACCCATGTCCCTATAAGTGTAAGAAACCAATCCCCATGTCTTTATGAATTTGCAAAGCTGAAACAGATATGAAAAATAGGTTGCTATGGTAACATTCAGGTTGCTATGAAGGGTTCACTGACATAATATAATGTTCCACATTCAAATATTAGTCAAATATATCGAGCCCCAAATCCCTATGCCTTTCCTAATCTGAGATACGGATATGCCAAATTGGTTGCTAGCCTCATCGGTCTGGTTACTATGGAGAGGTCAGTGACCAAATATACAAAAATAAATAGAACATAAACCAACCCAGTGTCTAAGTTTTTCCTTAGCTGAAATAGATGTGTGCTAAATCAGTTGCTAAGGTAAACAGTCTGGTTGCTAGGATTAAAAAATTTGACAAGCCATTATTATCAAGGAATTAGGGAAAAATGCAGGGAATTATGACTAAATTCTCAATATAATTTTGACTCAATTTATTGACATGCATAGCTGATTTATTTCCACATATGTGTGAGGCATGTATCAACTTCCAAAGGTATGCCTTTCCGGTTTCTAAGGCTCTGAATGATGGGAGGTTTTTTTCCCCCTCAAGTAAAGAAAAAAATGTGAAATCATAGATGCAAAGCTTTTTCAAGTCAAGCTTCCATCTGGCATGAACACTCAGAAAACCCAGAACCTCTATTCATAATACATTGCTTAGGAATGGAAAGAAACTTGAAAGAAAAAAAAAATCCTTGTGCCCTTGTCCCAATCAACGGGGTGGTATACTGTAGGTTTACCTGGGGTCCAATCATAAATAAGTTATAGCGAGGAGCAAACAGAAGCTTCCTTCATTCAAAGGGTTTGCAGCACCTAAACAGGTGGTGACATGAGACTCAAGAAAAATTTCTCAATCCCGAACCAGATTTCATTTCCCTGCTGATAGTGGCTAAGGGCAATGTGCTGCAGCCACTCAAAGAATCATGAAACACTTCCACAGCATCAGTTCTTCTGCTTCTATCCAGGTGTGGAAAAGGGAAAGTTGATGAAATGTGCTTCTTTTTTTTCTCAGGTCAGTACAGTGCTTCTCATAATACACAGAAATAACTTCATGAGGCAACACAACATGACCAGACAAAGTGCAAATGAACCTGTCTCCTTACAACCAATCTTGTTCTAAAAGTATAAACTAAAAAATTCAACTAAAACACAAAGAGAAATCGTGAAACATATTGAATGTTTATGAGATATGTCCTAAGTTCCTTGTCTCATTAACTCAACTCAGCAGCTTAATTATCGCAACTAAACATATATGTAGTTTCGTCTACACCGATGTTTCCCTAATTCCATAGGCTCATTAGAATAAGTTGATGAATTGCAGATATGTTTTTTTTTATCTCGACATGAAATAAATAAACCAGCTTTTTTTGCTATGCATAATGAGATTTACTCTTTTGAGCAAGATTTCACAGGGGAAGACAAAAGGTTTAAAATATTGTGCCGAACGTGACTGAAAGTAAACCACAGATTTTCGACAAAAAAAAAATGCTAACATTGATGAATCAATTTAAAATAAAAGCATGAACATATTTTTGTCATAAAAGCATGAAGATAAAAAAATATATATACAAAACTTAAATGCAAGAGTACCAAACACAAAGCCAGTTGGCTACATCCGGCCCACTCTACCCAGAGCGTCTATTTAAGATCTGTTATCAATGGCCCACTCATGTACAGTGCTGAAAACACAAGCACATACATATCCCACACTGCACCTGGCAATGGACACCACTGCAAGTGACATAAGTGAATGGATGATGAAAGTCTTGGTTACTTGAGTAGCCCATTGTTAATTGAAGATGGGGTTACTTCACATTTTTCCCATGAAGCTAAGGAGCCCAAATCCACACTATTTACAGCTGTCTAAATCACCCGACCTTCTGGTCATATGTCTCTTTTCTCTTCTTAAGCGAATGAATGGGTTACACACATAACCAAGTCGTTCTCTTTTAGTCAGTCACTTCGAAGTATGTTGAATGACTAAACTATGGGAACCCTCTTGAAAGTGCCACAGCAGAGGTACTTCCAGGCAGGCTGGTGCTAAACATAAAGGTTATCAACTAAGGCCTATACAAATCTGGACAGGTTCCCCTTTTCCCATAGGCCCAGAGTCTTAGATCCTATTCTCTTAGGAAAGGACAAATCCCAAATCTTGCAGAAGGATAACACTCTTCAACTATTTTAGGGAGATGTCTGTGGAGACGGCACAAGACCGAAAAAGCACACCGCTCACAGAGAGGCAAGATAGGCAACACAGTGCGTTTCATAAGGCAATCTTTCAAGGCTCTCAGGTCTAATATATTTTGATGGTGTGGGGGAAACCGGAGTTCTGTGAAGGAAACTCATGCAAGTACAGCGAGAACGTGCAAACTCTTCCCAGGAAGGTTAACCTTCCCAGAAAGTCTTTCTCCGGCTGGTCTCAAACAGCACCCACTGCACCACCATGCCACACCTTTTTTGTTCCACTTATGATCTAAAATGTACTTTGAGTTTTGTCTCCATGGCCTTGGAGTTTGACATCCTTGGTTTGGTGGTGCTTTAATTTTTGAGTTTGTCTTTGTTTTAGGAAATCAGGCTTTCTCTTGTACCCCCTGCATTCTGCCTAACGTGAGCTGGAATTGGCACCAGAAAAAATACCTTAAACCTAATTTATACTTATAAGTTGATACAGAAGTATAAATGAAAGCAGCGAGTAGCTAAAAAAAAGACATTAGGGAACAGGAAAGAGGTTTTTTGACATGATCTAATTGGTTTCCAATGGAGATTTACTCTACCATTGTAATAAATGAGAAGAAACCGTGTCATACCTCACACTCCCGGGATCCAGATAGGGTGCAAGTGCAGGAGCCCGTTCCATTTCCCAACACCTCCAAGGCTTCTGGTGTGGCTGCAGGGTTGTAGCTCATGTAATATTCCTGGAGCTGGGAGCTCAGGTTCTGTTCTGGCTCTTGACTCTTTTTCCTTCGCTTTCGGCCTACTGAACTTTGCTGCAACAACCGAATGGCACTGGGGTAACGTTTCCAGGTGACGTAAATTACAGACAATATTAGGGATAATGAGAAGAACAATGCCACGCTGCCCATCACCACCTTGTGAAGTAGTACGCCATCTTGCTCTGGAGATGGTGTCACAAATAAACTGTTGGAGGATGACTGTGTCCATGGGAGAGAGTCTCTGAGATCTGAGTTTTGTTGGCTTGGAATGGTGGGGTAATGAGGTGGATGTGGGTGGGGAAGAGGAAAAGGTGCCTTGAATACAGGTGAAGGACGGGGTGGTGGTGGTGTTGTCGTAAGAGCCATTGTTGGTTCGATAGGGTCAGAGGTAAGGTCAAAGCGTGGATCATACGTCTGGAGGTACAAAGGGGATTGAGCAGTGATTTCGTAGTCATCACAGTCAACATAGTTCTTTGAAGCCTCCATGACCTTCTCTCCTTGAAGGTGCTTGGGACTACTGCAGATTATATTTGTGTCCTTGGTTCCTCTGAAATTCTTGAGCCAGACAACAAGAGGACATATGCCTAGCCCACAATCCCACATGTTGCCAGCAAGGCTTATAGTTGTCAGGGATATCCAGGCAGCCACAACTTCCTGGGATACATTGGCCAGTTTGTTGGACTCCAGGTTAAGAACCTGAAGATTGGGAAGGCATTGAAACACTACAGGATCTAGAACCTGTATCTCATTCCCAGAGACATCAAGCTTCTGCAAGGTATACCAGCTCCATGGAAAACCTTGGTTTACAGCTCGAATACGATTCCATTGTAGATAAAGCGTACGAAGGTTTGCTAGGCGTGGAAATAGAAAGAAGTTAATACGTGAAAACTGATTGTGTTCTAGGTGGAGTTCCATAAGTCTAGACAAACCCAGGAATGCAGTGCGGGTTACAACACGAAGCCGGTTATAACCCAAGTCCAAAAACTCCAAGCTTCTGCACTCCAGAAAAGCGCGGACCGGGATTGTCGTGAGTCCATTAGATCGCAAGTGCAGAGTCTGCATTTTCCGAAGTCCAAAAAACTGGCCTGGCTGCAACTCCTGCAGCTTGTTGTAGGATAAATCGAGACTGCGAAGGTTAGGCAGACCATGAAAAGTGGCATTGTGTAGCTGGGAAATCCTATTGGAGCTCAAGATCAACTCCTTCAGTCGACGCATCCCCTGGAATGCACGACTATCAACAATCGCAATTTGATTGTGGTCCAGATAAAGCCAAAGAAGCTGGTTCAGATGGGCAAATTGGTAGGGTAGCATGGTGTGTAGGTCATTGTAGCGCAGAGACAGACCTTGGCAGATAGTAGAGATATTTTCCGGGACATCCTGGAAGCCAGCCGACTCACAGTGGACAATCTTTCCTTCACAATAGCAGTTGTAAGGGCACATCCGTTCCCCAGAGCTGAATATCAGGAGGCAGGAGGCTTGAAGAAGGAGGATGCCTACTATTTTTTTGTCCCACATAACAGAACCTGTAGGGGGAGAGAACACCACATCAGATTATGTTTAAATAACATGAACGTTGTCTCTTTTTAATATCTTTATTTTTAAGACTAATTTGATTCTAAGTTACTTTCATTATAATTATTTAATAATTACACTCTCATAGCCCTAGGAAAATCTACTCTTTCTAAGCTCCGGAGACTGGGATGAAAACATTGTCTTTTGTTCCTCCAGATTTCTAATGAATGTTTTCTACTGTTTTATTTTTAAGCTCGTGATACTTAACCCTTCAGACGCTAACTCCATTATATTGAATATCAATTTCACTCAATGCAAAGCCTGTTTTATTTATTTATTTATTTTTTATTTTTTTTTTTGATGTGGGGGTGTGTAAAGTCATAAAATCTCGTTATTTGAAACGTTTGCTTCAAACTGAAATTTGATTTAATTTAAAATTAAACACATTGATATGCTTACACGTATGTCACTATAGACCTGATGCCCATTAAAAAAAATCGAACAAGAATCAAAAATCCCAATCAACATAATGATAAAAAAAAAAACGGTGGCAGTTCTCCTTTGTCTCTTGGTTTATTTTCCTTGCTGCCTAATTATGGACATGGGGGTCTGCTTGAAATGTATTATTTTTGAAAGAAAAAAAAAACAATTTTTCGATCTTTCCTTGGTATTCAAATCCTGTTAACGTTGACTTTCGCCATGCACTATGAAGATATAACATGCATCAATGCTATAGAATTAGTTTGGGGAAATGAATAAAAATACTTTTTTCTGATGGACTCCATGATTGAAATTTGATTCACTGTGTTCACAAAACCATCCTTCCCCTTATCAAGTTGATCACATACATCTCCTTTGATTTATTCGCTTTTAACATGTCTTAAAAGATGAGAAACCTCCTTTTCATATGCTTTATGAAAATAGAACACTGATCTCACATTGAGGTGAGAAAGCAAAAAAAAATCATCCAGCTGAGGTGACTTCTACACACAACACCTAGCTCTTAGAGGTTCTTCTTCACATACATCAAAAGAAAAAACCTCTTTAAGACGAGATTAATAGTAATATCTCTACACCCATATTATATGCCGTTCTGCAGAATTTGATGGTCCAATTTAGAGCTGAATCATTACGTCCAACATAATTACTCTGAAGCCATTACCTCAGCTATTTAAAGAATGTTTTATAGTGTCATATCCATGCCAGGATAGATAATGCAAAATCGACAAATTAATTTGCATCTCATAGGTTTTCAGTTTCCTTTGTAAGGATCAAGTTCTGAGGTGAAACCATTCACTGCGAAGCGATCTGTGCTCAAACCAGTTGTTTGTGGAAATTCACAAAGAGATCATCGTCATGACGCCTTCCAATAGGCTTCTTTTAAAAGCTTTAATGGTGACAACAGCAATTCAGAAGCAAAGTAATAACTCTTTAAATGACGTATCATTATCTTCAAGGCACGTCCAATGACTGTATAGATTTCAAAAACCCATCAAACCAATAATAGTCTGTCTACTTGTCCTCTGGAGCTTTCTGAGCAGGAAAATGGAAGAAAGTGAGACGTCTCTCTGTGTTTCCAACTGACTTGTTGACCAATAACCGTACTTATGCCTCACCGGATGTCCATTACATGAAACTTTCCTTTTTTACAAGGACGTGCATTGTGGAGTGTCATTAATTTCAGGTCAGAGGTTTTTTTTCATATCTGAAGAGCTTACCTAAAAGACATTAAGGAGATTTACTCAACTTAACGTTTTGTTTAACTAGACCTAGTAAGGTGTAGTCCATTTGCGTGTTTTGCTATTTTTGTTTTTGCTGTACCCTGCACCAACAATACCGTGACAAAATGGGTCATGTTTAAATTTGTCATTCGCCTACAAAAAACATTGCATTGGATTTTGCAAACAGATGTTCCCCTGATGACCTCTTCTTCTTTTTTTTCTTTCAACAAAATTGAGTGGTTTTCTGGAGTTTCTGGGGTCTAAAGATATTTCTGAAGCACAAGCTCGTTTAATCTCAGACCACATTCACTGTGGACCCCGGTGATGTATCTTCATGTTTTCTTGACTTCGTTTGTTGATGAGGTCTACCATCTGAGCACCTTTTTTTCAGCAGATCTGAACAGTTGCTATTACTGTTGCCACCTTTTGGTTCAAGGAATGGGGGAGGGGTGTATTAAACAATGGGTTGCTATAAATAACATAAATTTTAGTCTTGCTATTACCTTTTACTGCACAAGCTTTCCTATTCATCAGTTGGGATTACACAAAATGCATAAATGTTAACCAAAAAACAGAATGCGCTACCAATGCGATATTTATCCTTGATATTGTTTATGATATGCATCATAATATTTTTCAACTCTAATCAAATACTGAAACTATAACTGGAAAAAAATGTAAAAAAAAAAAGTAAAAGTTTAAAAAGTTTTTTTATTTTACTGATTTTAATACATCCACTAGGGATGTCATCGTGTTTATTGAAGTGATGGGGAGCTAATTTTATAATCCTTCTCTTTGAAAAGGTGAGTAAATTATAATTGTCTCCAAGTAAAAACTACATAAAACTAGAAAACAAGGTAAAGAAGTTTCAGAAGTGACTAGAATCACATCTAGATATCTCCCAGTAGCTCCATGATACCTATTGTGCTACAGAATGTTGTTACACCCCTAATACAACGTGTAAAATGAAGAACACAATTGCAACAAATAAAACAAACATTTAACCATTCTCACAAAAACACAAATAAAAAGCAATAAAACACTTGACAGCTCTGCAAATTCCTTTTCCAGGAGTAATTTTTGTAGCGTAAAGGCACACCGATCTGAATTTTCGTACGACAACAGGGTGCTCATTCCATATTTTCATAGCTACTTTGTACATGAAGAAATAGCGCGCCACAAATCCTCTCTTTTCAGTACGTTTGTCAAACAGCTCCCTGTGATCTAACAGTATAAACCGCTCAACATCCAGGATGTTTTTTCTATGAGTTCTTTGATTTCTGTCGTCATCTTCTTTCCTGTTTCCCTGTGTGTGTTGTATCGCCTTCCTACAGGTAGGGAGAGTCATTGCATCAATGTTTCCTCGAAGAGCAACCTGCTGCAATGCCATCCGAAAATTCTGGCGATTCTCAATTCGGAGCGGCGTGTAGAGGCATTTAGGTTTAGGGTTAGTTTTGTGTCTTCACACTTAATAAAGAGATTTTTTTTTTTACTCCAGCACTGTGTTAACAATAGTTCAGGAGGGGTGGGAGCACTGTTTTCATGACCATGGCTAAAGTATAGTAGTCTTCCGCCCTCGTCTGCTTCTGATTCGCTGGATTGCGAGTGTCATCCAATCGTATGCCTGGTACACAAGATGAAAATGCTTTTCCATTACGGATGGATTTTTTTGGAGAAAAATCGAGCCACAAAATGCATCCCATATTAATTTAAAACAAAAAGCTCATTTTACGAGTTCACTATGTGGACCTGCGTAGAATCATGAGCATAAACTTATACTGAAGTGACTTATACCTCCCTAATGCAGTACGATGGCATAATTGGTTGATTAGGTCTTTTTTAGGGATCACTTAATGAACTTAAATTGTTAAATTTATCCCTTTTTTATATAAACATCACTTGTTAAAAACAGGACAATTCTGTATTTTTAAGAAAGGATGTGAACCCTAGCTGCTTTAAAAGGCAGGCGAAAGCTCAGTTTGTTTATTGTTCTGCAGTGATGCATTTCCAGCATCCAATGTCCACCCTATAATTCGATCTGTCAGTGGAGTATACGGTATATCTCCTGATTCGCCACCACCACTGCTTTTATTTATTAACATATGGCAGGTTACAGGAAAAAACTATTGGTTAAGGGGAGATGGAGTAACAGGAAAAAAAAACCTAAGAGTGGACTGTGAAGAATCATAAATAAATCATCTATACGATCTCATCTTTATAACGATCAACAATGAAATTTCCTTAAAATCACAATGGCTGAAAAGCTATTTTATTCAAATCAGTGGGCTGAGAGAACAGGGTGATTTTGTGATGCATTTTCCCAAAGATCACCACTTTATTGGTTATTAGAAACATGATGAGGTGGTCTCTGAAAAGTTTGGTAATACGTGTGAAATGAAAAAAAAAGTGTTGTTTGATGAGAGATAAAGCTGCAGAGTGGAAAGCATCCAGTATTTAGCAAGAGATTATGGATAATAAGGTGATGGATAACGAGGTAATGATTGATTGCAGAGCTGCAGGTGCTGGTTTTATCCGTATGAGATCAGGGCACAAACATGTACTTAACCTTCTCAAACCAAGCTGCTATTTTCAAATGATGGACCTCCTGCATCTTCTTCAGCTCCCATTCATTGGGAAACTGAAGAGTGTGCTTTAAATGTGCCCCAATTAGGTGTGGAGAGCACATCGAAAGAGCGATTTAAGCTAAAAGCATTATTTAAGGCAGAATTGAGACTACCGGTTTAATCAAACACATTGAATGAAGTGTGCTAAAGTGCTCTGAGCAAAACAGACTTGAAACGAACTGCGTTTAGTGTAAGTAATGCTGCTCAAGCTTTAAATAAGATAGCAGTCTATAAATATTCGCAAATAATGTGGAGATGGAAGACATACTTTATGATGGTGATTTTTTTATTTTTTTTTCCCCATGTTCCACTTAAAAAGATGCTGTTTGGGTTAAACGATAATCTAATTATTTGTATCCTTTTAATATTCTAATTTCATTTCGAATTTTGCCGACAAAAGGAACCTAAATACAACCAAAGACCATTGTTTATGTGACCAGTTGGGTATGGCCCAGAACTAAGCTGTATGGATGACTGGCATTATATAGATACTACTACATTACATCCCTACCCACGTGACTAAACTGAATATTCTCTGGTTTCATAAATCAACATGGTGTGGACTCCACTAGGTTAGTTGAAAAAACACTGCACCAGTGTTAATATATGGAAGTTTAATTAACACCATAGTTAATGTTAGCACTCACTAGGGTAGGGTATTAATTTCACAGTGGGTTTATATGGTTTTTGTATAATTCTACTCCATGAACATCATAGTGTTGATTTAACTTGGTTTATTATGATGTGTTCAAAAAATATTCAATCACTGGGGTTGAATAAACACTGCACTAGTGTTAATGTAACACCAACTGAACAGAGTTAACACCACATTTTTTTGCCACTGATTAGAATAATATATTCATCTGCAACAACGTTAAATTTAACACTGCTGTAATGTTAAATGGTGCACTGTGAGTTAAATTAACACAACATTTGTGTTAATTGTTGCACTATGAGTTGAGTAAACGCTAATTACTTGATGCTAATCCATTGTTAAATCTAAGTCTGTGAGTTGAATAAACACTGCTTCTGTGTTAAATGTTGCACTAAACACTAATTGCGTGTCCATTGTTGCGCTGTGAGTTGAATAAACCCTAATCCAGTGTTAAATGTAATTTTGAGAGTTGAATAAATACTGCTTCAGTGTTAAATGTTGCACTATGAGTTAAGCAAACACTAATTACGTGTCCATTGTTGCACTGTGGGTTGAATAAACCCTAATCTAGTGTTAAATGCAATTTTGAGAGTTGAATAAACACTGCTTCAGTGTTAAATCTTGCACTATGAGTTGAGCAAACACTAATTACTTGTCCATTGTTGCACTGTGGGTTGAATAAACCCTAATCAAGTGTTAAATGTAATTTTTAGAGTTGAATAAACACTGCTTCAGTGTTAAATGTTGCACTATGAGTTGAGCAAACACTAATTACGTGTCCATTGTTGAACTGTGAGTTGAATAAACACTAATCCAGTGTTAAATGTAACTTTGTAAGTTCAATAAACACTGCTTCAGTGGTAAATGTAATTTTGAGAGTTGAAGAAACACTGCATCAGTGTTAAATATAGCACTGTGGGTTAAATAAACACAAACCATGTCGGAGTTGCACAACATTAAACCTGAACTATCGTTTCTTTCTTCAAATCAGGATTCAATTGAACTTCAAAAGTTGAGTTCTTTCACCCCCTGGAACTGAGTATTTGATAATTCTCTGGGGCATCTTTAGAGGCAGAATTGTAGCTGCATCTTTGTTCTTTGTTGAATTTATGCAACACCTTATACATGTCAAGGTAAAGTTCTTTATCTTGGAAGTGGGAGAGCATGATGTTTCTATTTTTTCAGTAGGCTCCCATAATTTTTTTTTGTAATAAACAAAAACATATTGAGTTTTGAGTGTTTCTGACTTTTTCTCGTCTAATCAGCTTGTATTTGTGAAAATATCCAACACTTTTCAGCTTATTGTACTGAATGGGGAAAATGTGGAAGCAGATGAAAGAAAACAGAACCATGAATGTTCTTTTGGCTGTATTCTTCAATGGGGACCACATAAAAGTGAAGCACAGAAGTGAGTCACTCTCCTCTAAAACTCAAGTCTTATTTTGGTTCATTCCACAGCTATATTTCTGAGAGAATTTAATACCCGCTTTTTAAATGACGGAACATACTTTGAAAGCAAGCATGATATATTAGCTCTTGCCCTGGGGCGAAATTTGATAAAGTGCTGTAGTTTTAATATAATCTTTCCTTATGGGCTCTTTAAGTGTGTATAGAGATGGCAATCAATGTAATGGGCACAAAAAGGAAATTGATTCACCTATAGATGCACGTTTTCATGAAAACTGCCAATTTCTAAGTGCAATCCATCATCGTGACCCCTCAATGGCCTATTTCTACTCTTCAATCAGCATAAATAACTATGAATCATGCTAACTAGATTACAATACAGAAGTAGACATGGAGCGCATGTAGCATAAGAGGAAAATAATTGGAATTGCTTCAGACATGTTTAAAACATGAAGTAGCACGGGAGGGTCGATGCTTTCACCATGTCCTTTTCAACATTACAAGATTTTCTATTATAGTCTTGGGGCACTCTTGCACAGCCATACATTTAGACAAGGCCCAATGTTACATGGTTTAATTAAAAAGCTAAATACTGTGCATTACTTAGACCCAAAATGTCAAAGTAATTATGGTTTAGCTTGTGATATTTTACCACATTGAGGTTTACAGTGAATTTGTGCAGTGTCACAAGAATGGAAGAAATAGCTGTAGCTTAGATGGCATTTCATTTATGGAACCTTTCAGAGTTTGATTTGAAAAATGACCTTATACCTGCAAAAATGTTCAGTTGAGTGTGAGGTGTGAAGTCTGATCTCTTCTGTCTAAAACCATTCTGTTGTATTCAGAATTTTCTTTTATTCATTACGTGAATAAAATGCAGCTTATAATGTTTTATTTTGATTAAAAGAAACCCTTTAAAATTTGTAATTTTAAAGAAAATATAAATCAGAGGTTATGTCTACAAAAAACAATATTTAAAGAATCATAAATTTACACACTCATAATTTGCACACAAAATTTGAATGTCAGAAAAACATTTTCATCTCATGGTTTGTGGTTTGGTGAAGCCATTCATTGTCAATGACAATATAAATTTCCAAGTGCCCCTGAACAAAAAATTAAATCCCCCAGCTCTAAGTATTTTCTGTTTTGAAAAATGTTATTGTTTTTCCTCTGAGAAATCTTTAGAAGATTTTAGATTTTTTTTTTCATCAGTGACATTACACTTTGAATAGTGGTATTAGCAGTAATGTATTTTTATACTTTCTACATTCTACATTTCCACTTTGTTGGAGTTTACTGCAATAAAAATAAACATTAAGATATCTGCATTAGTCCAACAGCTTTTGTGATCCTTTTAAACAGATTGGGTAACTGGTACTTGTTCATTGGGGTTGTAATCATAAATGTCACAATATGCATCATGGGGTTTCAGGGAAATATTGTTTATAGAAGCTAAATGTGAACACGCTTAATAAACAACTCTAACATTTATTGAGAAACAAGAGATGTGTTTGAAAACTGTGTACAGCCAAAATGGTTTGACTCGGGTTGCTATAGCTTTTCAGACTGGTACCACTGAAAGAATGTTGGGAAATCAACGAGCACGCCTGGAACTTTTCCATTGACTCAACAAAGGCTGAAACTTTGTCAAACTCAAAGATACCATCGACTGCTGAAAATGATTTGATCTAGAATTAAAATGTTTACCATTGACTAATAATGGAAATTGAGAATGAAAGAGATAAGGCAAAAAAATATATATTCAAGATAAAGCATCTTAAATAAATGAGGGTATGTTCATTTAAATCATAGTGATTTCAAAAACATGTAAGTTAATACTGACGACTCCCTAGCAACCAAACTGTTTACCCTAGCAACCATATACATATCTCTATCTCAGCTTAGGAAAGTGATTACATTTTTTTAACTGCGTTTTTACAAGCCAACATTAAAGTTTGTATAGGCATCTAGTTAATGTTTTAAGGACATCAGAAAAACAGACGACTTTGCTTTAAAACATCAATTAACTGTAAAAACAAATCTCATATTAAACTAATCAATCTGACCAGTTTGATGAACTGACTGATGATATAATTATGTAATATGTCAGACTAAAGAGGAAAAACGATAAACATATCAGGGCTGCACTTGGCATTGAGTCTATAACATTTTTTGATGCACATAATCAAAAAATTATTATTCCATTCACAAGATGAAGCACGTTTTGTATTGAAATGAACAATGAAAATAATTAAAACATCTATGGAAGCAGTAGAGTTGTTGGGGTGTGACTGGATCAACCAAAACAAATGTGATTTAGACATGGAAAATAACAAGTTTGTGTTCGTAATGGAATTAAAAAGCAAAAGTTTATAGCTCACGTTGTCAGTCTGATTGGCTATTAGACCTTCACCAAAAATGCTGTTTTTCACAGATTCAGCTCCCACAATTTTGCTTTAAATTGACAAAAGGAAACCGTGGTCATCCAAAAGTTTAATATATGCGGCTTTTACATAGAGCTGCGCCGGTCATTATTGCGCTCAAATAGCCGTGTAAAAGATCCGCTATTAGACGCGCAGAGATGTCAAAACGACATCATATTTTCATCAATCCTCAGCGGAACAACTGAAGCTGTAAAAGGCATCAACTTTACGTCGCAATTAAAAACTCACCCATATCCGCTTTCGATTCCACTCGGGTTTCTCTCTGCGGTTCCGGCACGGAGCTGCAGTTTCCCTGGTTCCCCTCCAACGAACACTTTTACCTTGAGTCCGAGCAGCAAGCACAATTACAGCCAAACTGTAACCATTATCGACCCGACTCCATGGCATAAAGCATTTCACAACGCGCTGTTTCCTTCGCTTAATCCAACGAGACGTCAATCAACTCCATCATCAGCAGCAACATGATGCGCATCCGTCGGAACGGAACCTGGACGGGATCTCGCTACGCAGCTAAGAACTGTCTGAAGATTGGTGCAAAAGTTGTTCTGGGTCGCATAATCATAGCTGTGGTGTTTGTAGAGAAACAAAAGCTAAGCAAAGCCAAAAACAGACAGTGATGGATGCTTTGCGTGGAGAGGCTACTATGATTATGAGCTCGCCGCCGCAGTAGAGCCAGAGCAGCTCCGTCCCTCACAAATCTGAGAGAGTGTAGGAGGAGGAGGGGGGGGGGGGTGTTGGCAAGAGAATGAGAGAGAGAGAGAGAGATGATTGCACGCTCCCGCCCTCAGGACCTCCACAGTCATAATAAAGGTGACCCGAGGAAAACCTGCCGAAGAAATCATCACCAGAATGCAGGCATAGCACCCACTGCTCAGACAAGACCCAATAGGATTTGGTGCCATTTAACACTTATCTTCAAAGGTGGTACTTAGAACCAACCGTCAAAGATGCTGTTGAGCACGAACATCCAAGTGCTGCTTAGAACCGATGTTCGAAAGTTCGAAAGAACCAACCATCAAATGTATGAAAAGAATAAACTTTGCTGTGATATATATGACCAGCTTCTGTATATAGCCAACAAAGAACTACCAAAATGGCCAGAAAAGTTTCTTTACAGTAAAAAGGGCTATAACAGCACCTCAAAATCCACAAAGAGATAATGAAGAACCAAAAAGAGCTTAACGGTTTCTTTTAAGTGGAAGAAGTGTTCTATATCATCTTCAAACCTGCAAAAAAAACAGTGAAGAACTGTTTGGAGGAGTTTGGTTCCAAAATGTGATTTAATAAAAAAGAGTGCCAAATCTGAAATGCATCCAACCAATTTTCTAGAAAACACAATACTTGCATTTGACAGTAACAAGATAAACGTCAGTCTTGTTTTTTACCGCTTTCTTCAACTTTTTTTTTTTTTTTTTTAAACCATTCAAAATACAATAACAAACATTTATGTTGATGACTTGAAAAAAAGTTAACTAAAAATATATACGGTATATAAAAAAAATACACCCAAATTAAGTTTGGAACAAAAAAAGATGTTCCTCAAATCTTTCTTTTTCTTGTGATATTTGCAAGTGACTATGTTCTCTTGGACTCGGTTTATGGAAACAGTGCTTTATTCACAAATATTTTATGCGATATTTAATTGCGTCTTTGAATGGAAACATGGCTATTGAAGCATGTGGATTTTTAATATTAGTGTCACAAAACAACACAACATCTAAATGTAGGGTTTAAAAGTGTTTTAGCAAAAATTGAAGGAAGCTTTTCTTCTACAGTCCAATGAAGACCAAAATAGTTTTGCAATGACATATTGGCGTCTGACGTTAGGCCTACTGACACTTTGATTCACTGAAAGGAAAAAATGTTTGACAGCATACGAGACCAAACAAGGTCAGCGAGTTCCCGAGCAATGATGAAAAGAGTGGACGTTTCTATCTGGGTTTGTTTTTTCCACAATGATGCTCTTTAAAACTTGCATTTCAACCGAGTGGGTGACTCCTGTGATCCACGAAACCCATTGTTCTGAGTCATCATTTGCTGTGAGTAACAGGTTTGCTTCAAGCTGTTCTTGAGTTCTGACTAGCTCCTCTTGCATATACGAATCAAACCAAAAAACATTTCCAATGACTACCATCTACATTGGAATAAATGGTTGATAAAGGGGTGGATGTGATGTTATTGAGATTTTTTTTTCTCTCGTTGCAATAGAAACTCTTATGTAGTGTATTCCTTGACTCTTACTAAAGTTACTCAGAGGCTGTGTATTGACAATATGTGAGTGTTCTGAGTGTGTTCTCAAAGTGTGTTTGTCTCCTATATGATACTGGAACTTCTGATCCAACCAACCACTTTTTTTATACCACTGTATTTGTTTGAATGGATAGGATAGTAGGTAGACAGAAAGAGAGATGGTGAAGGATGGGAAATCCTGAACCCGTGACGCCTGCGCAACCGCACGTACATGCCCGGCGCACCTTCCACTATACTATGGGGCCCGGACAATTCAGTCAATTTTATCGGAGGTCTTTGAGATTCCTCTATGATGATGCTGCATCTATAAATGAGGGTGTTTCTTATCTATAAATCACCGGTTTTGGATTTTTGTTTCTTAAAAATCACCGGTTTTCGATGATCATTTTAAAAAAATGCAGCTTTCTATGGTGAGTCATTGCTACTGCATAATTTTTCCAAGATAATCTTGTCATTTTTTGTACAAGATAATTTTTTTTTTACATTATGACATTTAACAAGGAAAAAAAAAATGTGTGGCAGCAATGCATCACCAAATGCATGGAAACTATCAGAGAGTTTATTCCCCCTAAAAAACAGAACTCAATGTGCAAAATTGTTCTTTTTTCCAAGATATTTTTTGTCTATTTTGACAGGTGGAAAAAAAGGTGGAACATTTGCACATTGGCGGTTGTGATATCAAGGGATTAAGGATGCTTTGGCTTTATTTGATCTCTTGCTGCGTTGAAGACATGCCGATAATTTTAAGCAATGGAGTAAATTCTCGGAGGGATTATCCAGTTTAAGCAGGGTGAGTGTTTAGGTGCAGACAGGCAGCAGCCGGTGGTGATATAAGGATATGTACAAAGGCAAACAAGGTCATTGTTAGGAAGCACGTCTGTCCTTTATTACTTGACTCTCTTTCATGAATGCCAGGATGCTACAATACATGGGCCTTTAGAGCGAACGATGGATGGATGGATGGATGGATGGATGGATGGATGGATGGATGGATGGATAAAAAGCTGAGCCCAGGGAGGAAAGCAGTTGTCAACCATTTGTCTTGAAACCGCACCAAAAGCTTGTGTGATGCTGATGTAAGCCAATTACATGGCTCTCGATATCTCTTCCAGGGCGTCATAAATATTTCATGATCATGAGACCTCATAACAGGCTTTGTGGATGGAAGTTCATGCACTACGTTTCGAGCTGAGGTTTTAGTAAAGTTGCAGCCCTCTTTGTTTAAGAAAACAACATGTATTCACAGGGTGAGATCTTTAACGAGGATGAGGCATTTTAAGCATGAAGAAAGCAATTCATGGATCCCAATCAGGGATTTTTTTTATTTTTATTATTCATAAAGTACTTTTAGGTGTGAAAAGGCTGTAAGCAAAGAATGCATTCAGAAAATGTAAATAAATATTGTGTAAGTTCAGAACTTAAAAAAGTGAGCAAACAAAAGAATCTATTTTTGCCCTAACCAGCATGAATTCTTGTTATGTAAGGTCTGAGATTATGTAGGATTATAGCCAGGTGTATGTTTCACCAATAACACCAAGCAGGTGCTAATGATAATGTCACACATAGGTTGAAACACCACCCTTAACTGAAACAGCTCTATGGGAGATTTAAAACTGGGCGAGGAACAAAGCTTTGCTGCCAAGCTGAGGACCAATTGCATAAGAATGAGACACAGCACAGCAACAAGACACAAGGTAGTTATAGTTGGTGAACAAGGTCTCTTTCAGACAAATGGCATTATTAAGGATAGTAGACGCCAAGGAAACCAAGTAGTTGCCAAGGACACAACCATACCATCTGGAGAAGTCTAGCCAGAAAAGTTGGAACTAGGTTGAAGGATCTGGATGCAGACAAATAGCATCAGTTACTCTGGACTTGCAACTATGAATCATGGTGGAGATTCCCTGAGAGTTGGGTGCTCCATTTCTGCAAACTGTGTCGTAAATTCAGTCTGGACTAATGGTGTTCTCTGTGTTGAGAAGAACAGGCACATGCTTTTCATCGTGGAGGTGCATAATTAGGAAAACCCACAAAACAAACAGCCATGGTCTTTAAGAACTAAATCTGCAATGTAAAGAAGTTGGAAGGAAGCATGACCCCCACACATCTTAACTTCATCGATTGTGTGGATCACACTTGTAATAATATGAAGAGACAGAAGGATGTGAGAAATTTTTGAACAACAATCCAAAAGTGTATTTGTGCAGTCAGATACTGATGTTGAATCAGAAAATCTGCCTCACGTTCTTCTCTATAATTCATCCTAAAAGAGTTCTATCGGGCCAGGATTCATATAATATTCTTCCTCATAAAACTCAGCCAGTCACAAATCTGAGAACATGGTATTTATTAAAATCACAGTGATGCTGGAACCAAGAGGACAAGCCTAACTTCTGAAAAACAACCCCACACCATAACCCCCTTCACCAAACTTCACAGTCGGCACAACAATCTCAGAACAGTACAAGATGGAGGACTTGGAGAACTTTGAGAACTGTGACTCATCCATTCGCTTGCTTTTTTGTGTGTGTACATTTTTTTGTGACCGTAGCTTTTACTCTGAACGGGCTTGGGACTTGAAGCCGCGTCACCCTGCATTACCTCGCTTCCTGCACGCTAGCCACTACCCCATGGTTCAGCACTGCTTGCTTTGCTTTTAACATCTGTGGTCATTGGATAAATAAGGACCTCTGAATTAAAATATGTGGAGTGGGTGAACAGATACTTTTGCTTTCCATAAAAGCTCTTTCATTTCTATGGATTCTGAAGATAAAAGTTGACTTTGATGGTATCAGTTGACCGTTTCCATTTCCTTGGCCCAGAATAAGCCATGGTCAAAATATTGATCTCCGATTCATCCAAGATTCTAATAATGGCTACATTAAATAATAACAATAAAACGGTGCAAAAGCTGCAGCCTTAAAGAACCTTTACACACAAAAAGCACAAGCTACCAGCTCACACTTGCAATGGCCAGTGAGTTGTGTCTAAACTTGGCAGCCGAAAAGGAGGATATTTACAGCTTTCAACGACTTGCTGAAAAAGCAGAGAAGATGTTAATTGCATTGCACCGTCACTGTCTTTTACTGTTTGCATTGATCAACCAAATCTAACACCCGCTGAGAGAGAAATAGTGTAGATGATAATCAAATAACATGGGAGACATGAGCATGGAACAAGAAGCTGCAAGACAGCACCAGCACATGGTCTAATAGTCACCTGTCAAAGTCTTAATCACTAATGCTGTCATCCTGCAGATTCTTCCTGGAGAGGGCTGTACTTACGGCTCTGTGATTTAAGGTAAATGCATTAACATAGAATGGAGGACGGGCCCATGTTTGACCTTCCAAGGGACAAAAGTCAGAGCCCTTTACTTCACTAATGGCTTGAATGGTTGTATTGCAGTGTAAACAACAAGGTCACTTTTACTCTTCCTTAGCAAATAAATAAACGAGGACATTGAAATCTCTAGGATGGTAATAAGTGCCATTAGGATGTTTTGTGTCTCGTATTTTTCAGATCTAAGAGTTTTTGCAACTGGTTGTTCCAATTACAGGCCAATGCAGCTCCTTTCCGCACAATAAACACCAAGTGACATGTTAAAACTGTAATTAAAATATACAAATATTCAATAGTAAAGGACAAGTAAACATGAAAATATTCAGAAAATGTGTTAAGGTTCATACTTTTCCCAACATTTTTCTTACGTTGCACACTTACAAAATCATTAGCATGGTGTGCTCTTTCATTGAATGTTCTTTGGATAAAAGTATGTAAGAAAATGTATGTTGTTTTTGTAATCAAATATAAAAAAATGAGAAGACTTAATAGTTTCTGAAGAATTTGGGTTTTTGGGTAAAAAATCATAGGTTTCAGCTCCGCACACTTGAAGCAAGAGTCTTTAACGCGCATCAATTAAATATATTACGTTATATTTAAGCATTTGTGTAATAGTAACTATCTGTACATTTTCCTACATTAATAATAATCATTGGATGTGTTTCATTGCTGAAACTACAACTCCCATGATACCTCCATGGTACCAAAGTTGAAACATCTTTTTGTTCTGTTTTTTTGACCCCATATTGACTTCACTTCTATTACATGTATGTATAAGCAAATTGAACATTTTAATAAAGCCAATTAGTCTTACCAGGGATGATTTAATTTGAATCAATCTGCTGAATAAGCTTCAAATTGTTCCAGCGCCAAAAGCAGGGTTTAAAGTGTCCAGTTATTAAGCTAAAAGGAACACAGTTCCTGCAGACATGAACCATTCAATTTAATTACAACAATTATCCAAAGATAATAAAACATTTTTAGATGAGGTTTATTGACTAGATAAAATAATAATTTATTTGATGATGAATAGAAATATTTGTTCTGTATTGATCCTGTTACAGACTTCAGTGGTTGGATGAAGGCATTTATTGTCAAACAGCAGTGTTTACTCTTTTTAAATCAAAATGACACCAGAAACTTTCCAAAAGACCCTGATCAAATGTTTACACACCCCAGCTATTTATTGTGTAATATTGTGTATCCCCCTTTTTACATCAATCACACAAGTCTCTTGAGGTAGTTGTCTATGAGGTTCTTTATCTTCTCTGTTGGGAAAGCAGCTTATTCTTCTCGTCAAAAGCCTCCAACTCTTTGTAAATTCTTGCATGAACCACACATTTGAGTTCAATAATATTAAAGTCAGGAGGCTGAGATGGCCACTCCAGAACCTTCTCTTTGTTTTGGTGTAACCAATGACCGGGACCATACACAGATACACTGAACAGAACTGACTTACCGATGCCTATGATCAAATTCAGAGGTCCCTTTAAAATACTTCTAAAATTACTAAATAAATTAAATATAACAGGCTCCATGTGAGAGGAGCGTGTGTGAGCCAGACTCGAGGCGGAGCTCGGAAACCATGATGGTTCCACCCTTGACAGGAAGTTGCTTGTGCGCATGTGGCAGCCTCCTCACCAGCTCGGAATTGCCTTCATATTAGCTTAAGTAGAAGTAGGCGGCGTTACGCCATCCTTTTTTTTTTTTTACAGTCTATTGTTTAAACAGAATCCCTCACTTTCCACATTCCACACCTCAGAGTTGGAACACTGCTGATTGGTATTCCCAGTTCCTTAGATATCTTTTTGTATCCCTTTCCTATTTTGTATAGTTCAGCTACCTTTTCCTGTAAATATTTTGACAGCTCTTTTGCTTTCCCCATCGCTTAGAATTGAGAAATGTCACTGGATGAAAGAGGCAAGGGTCTATCAGGAGCCAGAAACTCAGAAACCTGTTATGCATAAATATTGACCACAAGCAAACGAGGATGGTTACCAGCCACTAAAACCCTTTTATGTACATTTTCAGGCCAAAATCTTTTTTTGATCAGGGTCTTTGGGAAAGTTTCTGTTGTCGGTATGATTTAAAAAGAGTAAACACAACTGTTTGACATTTAATGGCTTCACTATTAAGGAAAAATGCTTTTGTGTTATTCAAATTTTCTGAAAAATGGCCGAAAAATCTGTATGTCTTCTGAACTACATAGGAGAATAAAAAAAACACACTGATACATTAAAGTAATGTGTTTGATTTAAACCTCAATGTTAACCATTGTTGGGCCATTGTTTTGTGCCAGTTATTTAACAGTATAAACAGCAAAGATGGCCATGAAGCTGCAAAGAAAAATCTCAGATGTATATCATGCTGAGATTGTGTCTTCACTAAGACACGCACACTGTCTGCACTCTCAGCTATTACAGTAATACCCTAGGGGCCGTCGGCTGTGATCCACTATAAACATGTGACTTCACAGCTCAAAAGTCACGGCAGGTACACAAAGACTAACAGCAGCGCAGCTCAACCCTTTGTCTAGAGAAAGGATTTAATTATAGATATGGATCTAACCAGGCACCTATGTAATAAAGAAATTAACTTAGGGAGCCTTGTCCGCGTGTCTCCAAGCACATCCTCAGGAGATTTGTGAACATGACCTGCTTTACCTCCCTAATGCACCTTCCTCATTTTTCTCTGCATAATTTATAAGGAAATGTTGTTTCAGGAAAATACGGACAGGTTTTGTTTTGAAATCTTTGAATGAAATCCTTATGATCAGGCTACACAGGGCTTGCTGTTTTCTTTGTGCAGGTGGGACGTAGGTGGAATAAACCATTTCTGTTGTTTTTTTTTTTTTTTCTTCATGTGGCTTCAGGCCACAGCGACCTATTTACTGGATTAGCTGCTCTTTCCTTGTGTCAAGCTAGATTTACTTTTGCCTTCAGAACTGCTTTAACGAGGGGTGGTTGATTTACAGGTCTCCGGCTGAACCAGTCTGGATATTGTCCGCTGGCCTCACAAGGCATTTTCACATTTTTTTTTTTTTGTTGTTTGTTTGAAAGTCTTGTAGATCATCAGATTTTGGTCGCGTTGTTCAGACTCAATGGTGACACCATTCAATCATTTCGGCCACTCGAATCTCATTTCTTCCACAACTCAGCAGTCAGTTTTGATGTCAGATGCTTTTCTGATTGCTTCAATCCAAACAACTGGGCGCTTCTGAGGTACATTGAATCCAGGTTTTACAGCACGGGTTAATCAGTAATCAGTGCTGGAGATGAGTGGTACTGTTGAAGTGCTTCCAGTTCAACTTCGATGGGTTTTTTTTCCAACAAATAAGTTTTTTTGAGTCATTTTCTCAACAGTACCATCATTATGTTGTATAGCAAAATGCATCTCCTCCTAGACCACTTGAGCTACAGCCACCAAACTGATCCAGGTCGCTTTATCTTTTTAGTACCACTAAATGAATTCTGGGAAATCGCTAAGAAATTTACCTTTGACTTAACATGGTGCCCAATTTTGTAAAACTGCAATTCAAACTATGAACCTCATAGAAAGCTATTGGTCAGTGCAAGAACCAATCACTGTGCAAAAGTTCTAGCATGGGTTAAATGTTTACCTAATCTTTTAATCTTTTTTTAAGTTGTTTTAAAGAAATATTATTGTTACTTAATGCCTTTATTGAACATAGACAATATTTTTGGCCATTTCTACCACTTACCTTCTGTTTAAACCATGTATTATTTATGGCTTCTACTCAATTGCCAAAGTTGAATTTATATCAGTCATATTGTCACCAACATGTGATCGACCTAATCAGTTCCATCTCCTTGAGAATGCATCAGGTGATCAGATCACTTACGCTCTGTAAATGTAAAGTTTGAAATAGCTGAAATGCTGTTTTTGAAGAGCTGTATAAATTATTACAGACTAATTTAAGTACACGGATTGACCTGAGTGTGTGCTTTTATAAATTTCTTCTTTGGCTGAAATGAGCCAGTTGTGAATCCAGCCGTTGACTCCACTTCCTGCCGCTCTGGTCGAGTGCAAACAGAGATATTTTCAGGCACAGAAGGGTTGTGGGTGGCCGTCTTCATTACTTCCACTTTGTCTCCCTCCATCATGAGGCAGATCATGAGGGCAATCGCAGTCTGCTGTCAAGATGCTCCACACTAATTGATTTCTCCGCTTTTGACAATGCCTGGCAGCCCGATAATAGATGACAGGGAAAATGATGCCAGCTGGCCTTGCTGACACTTGGATAAACATTGTTTATAGATAACACGCTAAGGGTTATCACAGGGTGTCATGGCAGTGTGGCAATGTACCAGAGAGTGAAACTATTCTCCTGTGGGCCTCCTTCTGTGCTTAGCAGTGCTCCTTTGCTTTAATGACTATGAAACTGATAGCTCTGACCATCAGAGGCTCCCAGGGGTATCTTTCTCTTATTTCTCAACCTTTACTGTTGATAGAAGAATCTTGAAATTCTGCAGAGAGCAATTAAATATTTCCATACACAATTCTGCTAAAAAAAATAACGGCTCAAATGTATTCGCAGACATTTTCCTCCTGTGTTTTAATAAAATGTATTGAGGTTTAGTGTAGAAATCTACAGTGTTTTATTATTAGCATACAGTGAAACTACATGTTTAATTAAAGGCCAAATAAATATCTGGAAAACACATCTACATCTTACATCAAGGCATTTTGGCAGATGCTTTTATCCAAAGCGACTTACATTTGAACTCACAACCCTCACGATTTTAGCGCAACACTCTACCAACTGAGCCACAGGAAATCTCTTCATCTTCAAATCAAAAATTGTGTTCTGACAAACTACGCTTTACCCACAGGAATTAGTGATGTGTGTCGCTCATGAACGATTCTTTCTAAAAGAACGAATCTTTACAGTGACTCATGAGGAACTACTCTTCCTAGTGAACGGATCATTTTGGGCATCTCGTTCATCAGGGGATTGCTCCCCCACCGGAGCCAGGTTTGGAAAAGAGCAGAACGAGATGCTCTTCAACTCGTTCATATCCTTTACAAAGCTTTTCAATGGACACAGAACTCGGGAAAGAGAAGTTCATTTGAATCACTCTTTCACAAGGGACGGTAATTCTGCGGTGGTGACATATTTTATTACTAAATTAATACTAAAGTTTTTCACTGCACATGGAGGACACATTCTGATTTTACTAAAACAAAAGACACAATTTTGTACATTTTGGAAAAATCAAGCAAAGTGTTTAGTTTGCGTTGACAATCAAAACTCGGTGGTACGCTAGTTTAATCCACTTTATTATTGTTTTTCACTCAGTTTTGGGGTCTTTGTCATAATTGTTTGCAAGTAATCGTATTAGGGATTTAAGGAAATAATTATGGACGAACGAATCATTCAGTCATTCTGTTTAGTGAACTCTGTTTAGAGTCAACAAATGAAGGAATCTTCCCATCACTAACAGGAATAAACCTAAAGTTAGCATAAAAAAAGTTGTCAATGTTTGTCAATGCGTTGTTTGCTTTATTTCTCTTATTAATAAGTTAATAATGTTATTTCTAATAGTGTTGGGTACTGTTCTCTGATGTATCTTCTGAACTGTGTTTCTCTCTCTCTCTCTTTCTCAACTGTGCTCGTATGCGCTCACTAATCACTGTATCCAGCATGAAGCATGTGATTAATCCATGTTCTGGTGTAATAAACCATGTTTTTATGTAAAAATACAGTTTGTTGCTCCTTTAACCACCATAGTAGTTTTAATGTTTCATGATGTTTTTTAATATGTAAAAACTCCCACATGATTTTGGATGTGCATGGTCTACATCACATGTGCTGCAGGCAAACCCTGCTGCCATTTAGCAAATGACCAGTCTTTTGGGGGGTCATGGAAACTGTTGTATTTATTTATTTATTTGTATTTTTTTTTTAAGAAATTCAGCCAGAACATCACCTGAATATAAGATGAGTGAGTTAATTGAATCAATAGAGCTTTTTATGCAGAACACCACTCAGCAGGGTGACCTATACACCTGGCCTTGAATATTCATGGCTGGCTTGTGCAACTTATTGCAGAATATTTCATATTTCTTCATTCTCTTTGTCTGTTTGCTTTTACACTTGCTCTCAGTGGGACCGGCACAACAATTGTAGCAGAACCCAAACAAATCATTTTAAAAGCTCTAGGCGCAGACCTTATATTCAGAGCATTCGTGAGCATCAGGATGGCAAATTCAATCTCTAGATTGCAGGTTTGGTAATGCTATAGGGAGCCTTAGGATATTATAGTCTGCAAAAAATGATGCCATATCCTTTAGATCCCAAGCGTCTTAAGAGGAACTCAAGATAGCCCAGAATGCTTAAGTGAGTGAGAATAATATTACATCTGATATTTTCACGCACTATATCCATTATTTCTCACAGCTGTAAATTACACGCTGTGCAACATCACATTATGTTACGTTGCTGGATATTTATTTTGTCTTTTTTTTTTTCATGCTGCGTTCAAGCAACACACACTGCAATAAAGCCTCTGGTCTGAGTGGTGTAAAGCTTTAATTATGGAATTATGGAGTTGGGTTGTTTTTCAGGAACTGGGTTTGGCCTCTTGGCTCCATAAAGTCATGGATGAGAGAGTTTGGTGTGGAAGAACTTAATCTGGGATGAAAAAGAGAGAAGACAGTAGCTGTGTTTCCATCGACCTATTTTCATGTTATTATTGCTTGAAGAACCCTGTGTGGAAACAGCAAGATGCGCATAAGTTGGGAAAATGGTGAGTATACTAAACTTTTTATCCGATTGCAAAAAAATGTGCATGATGGAAACACATTTACTGGGAAAAATTTGCATGTCATGTGATTTTACTTCTGGGGTGCGACTATCCAATAGTGCAGAACATCTGAAATGTTGTTTTGGTCCTTCTAAAATTTCTTAGCCAAAGTTGATCAAAGTGCTGCAGGAATACCACCTCCCAGAACTGTCCTAAGCAGTCTCCTCCTCCAAAAGCAAGATGACATGACTGTGCACATTTAGTTTCATCTACGTGTTCTAAAATGCAAATTATACATGTAGGCTTCTCCGAACACAATAACTTTTATTTTTCTTTTGATATTTGGCACCATTTTATCAGGAAGTCACGATTTCGTTCTTTTGGACTTGTTGGATGGAAACTGATTTATTTGCAAATATTTAATGCGATGTTCCAGTTTGTGCTTAGATTTTATTTGCATATTTGGATGGAAACATGGCTAATGAACCAAGAGCTGGAACTTTTATAGCTGAAATGGTTCGACACCATATTAAACTCTATTCATTAAGAATAACGTTCATATGCCTCTAAATAAGGATAAGTGGTTTTAAGATTTTTTTTTTGTTGTTGTTTTCAAAGTTTGAACAAACATACTCTTTGCCTTTTCATTCTGAAACACTTCTCAATGGCACTGGGCTGATGATTCAACACAGGCTTTACGATAATATATTCTTTCCCCTGAATTCACTGGTAGATATTTTAAACCCATGTGGGTTGCATCCAGGATGATGTGTCAGCTCGACTCCCACTTTCCAAAAGCATATAATAATTTTCCGTGATCATATTCCAGGATCTGTGCCAGGCTCCCTGTGTGTTAATAAGTGTGCTTTTTCATACGCACATTTGGGAGAAGCATTTGAAGACTGAACCCATATATCTGGATGCTGTTTTCTGTGATATATCTGGGTAAGAGCTGTTAGGGAGCAATTATTTCCTCTACATAGATTTGATTCACCATTAATCAAACTAAAAGTGCTGATGAAAACATTTAGTTTTACATTTCACCACAGAAATGTTAGCCCTGCTAAGGAGTGAGATAAAGTAGGAAGATTTATAAATAAAAACTGATGATGGTGACAGTGGTCAGCACCCATGGTCGCCTTACAGATTTAAGCATTAAGATAGAGAACACTATAAAGAAATCAGATGACCACACTCACAATTTATTTACAAATAAGTTATTATAACTTACATGTAATTTATTTATTTCATGAAAAAGCAGCATAAACACTGTGTAAGTCGTAAGTCATGCTTTTATCTCAAGTCATCACTATATTAACCCTTAGAAGTCTCTGCACTCACCGGTGTGTGTTCCAATTACACCGGCTGTTTAGAATTAAGGAGAAATGATGTGAACCACCTATTGTTTAATTTGGATTTTTGGATATAATGTGTAGGTTTCAAAAAATGAATTAGTTTCTTGGTTTTAAACTAGCATTACAAGTCATGATGCATAATTGGCAAGGTAATTTAAAAAAATGCGTAGTGGTCTTTCCATTTTACAGACCAGAAATCGGTGCTGTAAGTGGCATCTAGTGGTAAAAAGAAGTACAAGACCTGTGAGATGTCTTGTGTTTTTTAACTGTGTAAAAGTTTTTGGAGAGGTCTTTGATACAATTTTCACATTGTTTCATAATTTGTTATGAATCGTTATTTTTTTCTCAACACTTGTTTCTTGTCCGTTTTTGAAATTTTCGTAGTAAAATTTACTACTCTGAATATTTTTTTTTTTTTTTGTGATGAAAATTTTTTTGTAAAAAATGAAGTTGGGTTTGTAATAAAAAGGCAAAGGGTTTTAAAGATAATTTATTAAATATATTTATTGTAAAGTAGTAAAAAGGCCATAGACTACAAATAGCTATCATTTTTATTTTCCAAATTGGTCCTGATTTGAGTCATAGGGTTCTGCTGGTAACCATCTCAAGGTCATCCTAGGAGAAGCATATTTTGGTCAATGGGAAGAAACTGGGGGGCCCACTGGAAATCCACAGGGAAAACATGCAAAGACCACTCTTTAAATCCTTCTTCTTCTGAAGAGGAAACATGGCTACTCATTGCATTGCATTTATATAAATACTTTTGTCTCATATAAAAGTATCTGTACTTCATTCGGACCCATAAATTTGCCAAGGTGAAATGTTTTTATAAAATAATATAAAGCAGATTTGACATTCGAACATATTCTAAATAAATTGTTTAAAAATCAAGCTACTAAATGTACTGAGCTAGATCAGCTTGGTTTTTTTATTATTATATACCAAATAAATAAAACACATTTACTATGTAGAATGAATAAATATGATGAGAATTTTTTTGAGTGAATGCTTCTTTTAACAATAATTTGTAAAAAAAAAAAAAAAGTAAAAATCCTGAAGATAAACAAGTCGCTCAACAACTCCACCAGTCAATCTCTCTTGCCCTTTATCTCAAAGCCCCAGCTTTCACTGCTGGGTTTCGATTAATGGCTTCCATGTTTCTTTGTTTTTCATCGTGTTCATCTCTAAGTCCCACTGAGCCAGCAAGACCCCAAATCCTCTTTCCCACCAAGTGTGACAAGCCGTTAGTTTTAGCTTTAGGTCTAGGCCTGTTGAGCTGGAGCGGCTCTTTGTTTGGTATTAGCTGCACTCTTTAAAGGGATAATGATGCAGAAACATGAACACTACTGAGTGGATCTTCTCAGCATGGACCGCAGGTGCTGTATTGTATGGAAGTTGGTGCCCACCCACTCACACACTGAACTGATTCTAAATCAGCAACACACAAAAAACTTTACAATGATATAGACATCCGGTGCTTGCTCAGATTTGTGATTTACTTTTTGAGATTTTTTTTCATAGTATATACATAAATGCATGAAAATTTTAACATTTTGCCTATAATCCATTATTTGGGTCTCCTTAAAACACCCAGAAATGTACATTTTATGAAATGTTATGTCACCAAATGAAACGCTTATATATCCAGTCACCACAATCAACAAAGTACAATGCACACAAACATGATACACCAATAAAAAAAGAAATAAATGTATGAAATTTGTTGAAACAGTAACTCAAAACGTTGGCTCATCCAGCTCGAAGGACCAAATGTTTTAATGATTCCTACAAAATACACTGCTTACTCTAATTTACTGTAATTTATATAATACTTTTAATTCTGTGGTAAAATTTGAATCTGTATGCATCAATGTCGCAGCAGTGTAATGCTTTGACGCATACATCCATAGACAGTGGTTCATTTACAGTGTTTCTTCCATTATCTCTTCCCATGGCGTAACAAACACACTATACTCTGAAATGTCTTACTCAAAAACATTTTCTTGTTTGGATTTGCACAATTTAACATAGATTTTCCTGCCAGTCTTGAAAAGCAATGTGCCACTTTTCTTTTCTTCATACCAATTTCTCCTTTCCATGAACTGAGAGATTGCAGCTTGCAATTGTTCAGCAGGGCTATCATTTAATCACTTAAACTGAATTGACATTGCTGCCTACTTTAACACAAGTCAGGTATATTTGTGCAATATTATATTTCATTTAAAGTGACTTGACCAATGACTTTCTGGAGTGGTTCAGTTTGTATTTACTGTACGGTGGTTCTAAAGGATGACTGTACAGATGTTGTGCAAGCCTGCAGCATTGAGATAATCATAATGTCTGAGTTTGGATTGAAACGCATGTCACATCCAGCGCTGAGCTATTAAGAATCAGATCAGTTCTGCAACAGCCGCTGCGCTTGCAGTGTTTGTCTTCTCAGATCTTTCTCAGGGGGTTTTCTTTCTTTTGCCTTTGAACAGTAAGTATAACCAGTCACATGCTTTTTGGAATTACTGTTTGAGCGATTTTTGGAAAATCGCTTTTAGTTGAATTCTCTCACTTAAGTGTGATTAACATGTGCTACGACAAATAATTTGCCCATTTTTTGTGGTGTCCATGGCTGAAATCAGAAACACAGGGTTTTCACACCTAAAATATGATGGAATTTCTTTACATTTCATTTGCATTTTGAGGAAAAACAGGTCAAACAGGAAAAACTAGGAAAGGTTTTTTTTTTTTTTTTTTTTTTTTGCCAGTAGTGTCTTGATGTCATGGTTTCCTCTGCAAGTAAAAAAAATGCTATTGGCTGGTGCAAGTCACTAAAAGTCAACTGATGACTCATCAAATTTGTCTAAAAAACATGTGAAATGTGGTTTTCATTCAAAAGTACACAATGCCTTTTTTAATGCCTTAAATAAATTAACACGTAAAGAGTTATAAAAACAAACATAAAATACATGAAATGATTTAAGAATAATGTACAATTGATTAAGTAAATAGCATAAAAGGTAACTTCAATTTAATCTCTGAGATTTTGAGCAGGCTGCCCTTCAGGACATACCGGTAATTGTTTTCAGTTTTCAACTTTCATTCATTCATTTATTAATTTTCATACCCGCTTCTTCCCTTTCAGGGTCACGGGGGTCTGCCCTTGCCTATCTCCGGCACACATTGGGCGAGAGGCAGGGGTACACCCTGGACAGGTCGCCAGTCCATCTTAGGGCAACATTCACTCACACACTCACACCCTAAGGGGAATTTAGATTAGTCAATTAACCTAATCGCATGTTTTTTGGGAAGTTTTCAACTTATAAAACTTACTTTTAAAGTGTGAAAAAGCTGAATGGATGTTAAGAGAGGAATCCATTTTCTTTTAAAAAGGTTATATTTTCCAGTATTCCTTGTTTTTATTATCAAAAGCTACAACCTTGAATACATTTTCTCTGTATTTTCTAGATCAGAGCACTCATTGCTCACATAATTCTCATTTTTCACCATTAAAATTGTAGCTAGTGCATGGAGTGGGATGCAGCATTTAAGCATCACTGCACAACGGGAGACAACAAAGTCTCCAAAAGTCACCAAGACTTAGAAAATTGCTAAGGCGTCTGAAAAGTAATACATTTTAGTGGTAGTGTAGATAAGATAAGATTTCAGTTTTGCTGGAAAGATTCTCTACTTCACATTTTATGGGTAAGTCAACATTTCATTTTCATTCAAGTGATGACAGAACCAAGAAATGAATTATGAATGAAAACCTTAAACAACCTTTGTATAAATACCAAACACAATTTCACATTCCTTCAGTGTGAGAGTGAGCTCTATGATTAGTTTCAGAAATCAGAAAAGGCAATATTTATTTTGATTAAAAATGGCCGCCTCACTTTCATGTCTCAACCTTTAGGCTGTAATACTCGACAAATCCAAGAGTGCCAAGTACATGGAAACTTCCCTGTATCAATTAATTCTGATTTGCTCTTACTTGACATTTAGCACTTAGCCAAGGGCTATAGATTCAACAGCAGCCTCATTAAAATTATCTGGCTTTAGCTTAAAGAGCACAGAGTCATAGCACCATCCGAGTTTTGAGTTCCTTATGACCACTGTATGAGGAGTAAATAGAGAATTTCCCTTTGTTCTCACTCTATACCAGTCTGAAATAGTTGACACTGGAATCCCCACAGTACGTTAATGTCTGGTGACCATGAAGGACAAGTGAAGATGTTGATTTCCCATGTTCATTCTACAGAACAGACAGGGGAGACACACATTTGGGGAGAAACATGTTTGACGTGAACCTAATAAAGATGTGGAGTTTGTTTGCCCCATAAGGCCTCATTTACTCCAGACCTCTGAGTCAGAACGAACACACAGCAGCTTTGAAAGACATGTATTTTGTTGTTAAATCTAATCAAATTCCTTTACATTCATGGTTCAGTGTTTGGGGAGGGAATAAATGCCATGCTGCTTCTTCTTTTTCAAAGAAGAATACAAATGCTTCAGCTTTGCTGAAGAAACACAACTTAAGTATCATTTATTAGGTTTTTTTAAGTGAATTTAGCCATTTAAAACATGTTGAAGAGTGCTACATATGATAAAACTGGAATGGATTGAACCAATTAAGTCAGAGGTGACCCTAGATATTTGTTGTGTATTTAATTTAGTATATTATGATTATATATTATAATACACTGATTTATGCTACAGAATTCCATTGTGGTGACACAATCGGTTTTTTTTTAAATAGAAACCTTGAAAGGTGTTACAACTTTTGGAATATCTACCATTTATTTAGAGATATCCATAAAATTCTGAAGTAAAGTAAAGTTGCATTGCATTCTTTGTATTGAAGTGGGAAGTCTGCTGCATCGGGGGGCACGATGGTTTCTTTTCAACTCGAAAGAGCTGGTTTTCTATATTTATCACCCCAGACAAGTGTTATTACTGTCTTTTTGATTAGAGCCTGTATAAAATGACAAACTAGACTAGAAATATGTTGTTTATTGAAATTAAGGGTTTGTATTATTAAACACCAGGCTGATTTGCAACACATACAACCTTTCAACATTTGTATTGAAAAAATGCTGAAATATGTTTTTATTTTAATTATGTGTGTTTAATAATGTGTGTTGCTATAGGGGGCTTTTTACAGAGCCCCTAGAGGTTCAAAAATGTTAGCATTTTAAAGCATTCTCTTGCAAAGATTCTCCAGATTCTACCGTGAGCGTCTTGCGGGAGATCTCTTCCGATATCTTTGCGAGAGAACATAAATACTTCTTTTTTTAAGCGAGGGAATGCAATCTATACAAGAGAATGCAAAAAAAGAAGCAAAATATTTCTTTCAACCCACCCTTATTTTTTGCCTTACCATCATTTAGGTGCTTCGTTGTTTTTCAATGATGACTGAATCACAAAAAAAATTATATAATACAATATATTAATCATTTTTTCCCAATGCAATGTTGTTTTGTGCACAGTTAACCATTATTTTGCCTCAATTCCGATTTTTATTTGATAAAAAAACTTGTAGTTCTCTAAATATTACTTAGAATTAATCTAAAAATGTAATATTAATTATTTTTACTACTATTGCTGCATATTATGCATCACTACATGTTTGTTTGTAATAGACTTGAGTCTATCTAAAGCATACTTTATAATATTAAACAATTCCTTATTCATAATGCATGCATCTTTTTCCCAACACTAGGTTATTCTTTTAACTTCTCGTTTTAAGAGTACTCTCAAGTGAACATCCATTAAAAGTTTGAACTTCTAACACAGTGATGCAATGCAAAGGAAACATTTTCTAAATTAAGTCCCTTGCCATAATTATTTGTTAATTAATCATTAAAAAGAATTACTTTCAAGTGTATCCAGAAGTAAAACAGATTTGATGAGAAGGTGTGTCCAAATGGTTGACTAGTAGTTTATCTCATTATAATTGTAGGGGAAACATTGCAAACAAAACTGATGCAATATCAAAACTAATGTTTCAGAGGCATTCTGTCGCAATGTAGCCACAGAAAATCCACATTATTTAAACCTCGGATTCTCGTACAACCTTCTTATTATGTAGAAGTTCAGATTGAAGTTAGAGTTAAACAATGAAAACTTTTGTTTAAGAAACATCAAAGTTTTGTATCTTATGTGAGCGGTTGTTAGTTTAATAAAGGTTGGTACTGGGTTTAACTTGCGGAGATTAAAAAGCATTTATATTCTTTTTCTTTTTAAATGCTAATTATGCTGCATGATAATTGTAGCTGTTTATCAGCGACTACGCTGCTCGGGCTTTTAATTGAAACTTCCACTCGATTGGATTGCTTCAAGGTTAAAGCTGTGTTTTACAATAAACACAACAAAATTAAAGAAATGAATAATGGATAATCTGGGAGGAAAACTCAGGAGAACAAAGGAGGACAACAAAAACACTTTCTCCAGATAGCTGTGCTATTTAAAAGCACTCCGAGGAAGTAACGTGGAGTATCCCAAGCTTTAACTGTTTGACCTTTCACTACAGTAATTACTAGAGTGTTGCGGTTACATGTGAGCATTCTTATAAATAGTAATGTTTAAATAACAAGAATTTGGATTGGATTATGGTTTTAAAGATATAGATCAGTGCTGCGTTTCCAGATAATGATTAATCTCAAGTTTTCTTCAAATCGTTTTGCAAACGTTTGAGTTTCATGTGCGTTTCCCAAAAATGCACTCAACTCAATGACGCGTAGCCCTGCTGTAAGTCGCAAACCGTTGTTCAAGTGTCACACTGTTGCACATATAGCAATCTATTTTTTTCTGTCTAATTTTTTATTTTCATTTCTTCTTCTACTTGTGTTAATGTATATGAGGAGTCTGGTTCCTAAACGCCACTTTAAACAAAAATAAAGTGGATAAACTGAATTGTATTTTTTTATTTTCATATTTGAAAAGCTCATAATCGATTTGGTTTGTCCATTTCTTTCCAAACCGTGATAAACGCCATTTAAGTTTTTTCACAAAGCACCATAACTTAGTTTAACAAAGCGCAAACAAGATGAGGTGGAAAAATGCTGGTGGTCCAAAGTTTTGAATCGTTTTATAATAATCGTTTTCCAGCAAAATCAGGCCATTTTCCAGCTGATCACAGTACATCTGTTAATGTTTTCTGAACCATTTATATTAATGCCTAGGATTAATAGCGTTTTGTGAAAAGAAGAACTTATCTTAAAATAAATCTTTAAATATTAAAATGTGTATGTTTGTATGACTTTGAGGTGCTTAATGAAGGTTTGGAACAGAACATTTTGATTTTCCTCAAACCCACTTTCGTGTTGAGGAAAAAACATTTTTACTCAAATCCATCAAAATGGAGTTCTGGCATTTTGAAAATAAAAAAACCTCTTTACATGTCCAGCCCAATCGCACATAAAACAAATTCTAACAGCCCTAGCCCTTGCATTGGCATCATTTGCAATATTTCTATGAAACTGTAATTTTTTTTAATCTGTTTCGTTATCTATTATGCTATATACAGTTTTGTTCATAAGTTTATTATTGTATATTTGCTGGAAATTATTTCATTTCTCTTTGCACACCTCGTGTTGCACGTGCACATACTTCTATCATTTCTCACAATACAGCATTGGTGGAGTATACATATACATATACAGTAATTTCCATCAAAGGGCAGGGTTTTGCTCTCCTCGGGGTCGTTTCGGACATGTGTTTTCTCATCGCAGCTGAGTGTAGGTCGACTTATGCTCAATCTTCAAATGTATTTATCCCAACCTATAATGTCATTAATAATAAAATTATTCTGTCCGCCTTATGTTCCATTTTCAGTCCCTATATACCACATGACCCTGTCAGAGCTATCATGAATTAAACATGTAATCCCCCTTAAAACAAGTCCTTTTCAATAGCAATCTCGTCGGAAGCTAAATCATGACACAAACATCTTGAGCGGTAGGTTCTTCTGCAAGCCTGAGACAGGGAACCTCCTGCACATGACTGTACACTCAGATTGTGTCCTCAATCCATCAGAGGAGGGCTTTATACCTCCTGTGCAGTGGCCAAAAATACACTTGGCGTGAACCAGAAATCCAAGAGTGAAGGGTTGATGCACTGAAGTCGTGTGCAGAGAAACCCAGTGGGCACATTCACACATCTTCAGGCACACACATGAATCAGCTCCTCCTCCGCTTCCACCAGCGCTGCTTTCACAGGCTTAGCGATGATAAAATAGAAGTTCCCTGAAATTGTACTTCCTGACCCTCCAAAAAGAGGTTGGGAATAGACAACTCTGGACTTATTAGAGACATTCGTGAGCAGCTCGGTTCTTAATGGTGCTATAATGGCATTGTTCAAGAAAACTCAAACATTGATCCCTTCACAATGAGCTTGATTAGCCTCAGGCTTTAGCTCAGACCTTGAGTTACGCGCAGCTAGGGAATAGAGTTAAAATGGCCTTCACACACACTCAATATCTCTCCATTAGGTGTGAGGTTTTCCTCCATTTCACTCTCCACCTCCCACCCTTTCCACCATCACAAGTGAGGGATTGCATAAACCTCCTTTTTGCATTAGCAAGGAAGCTTTTCATCATTTGGATCCTCACATGGATGAAAGGTAGTGTGGGGTAATGTTAAGTGTTTTACAAATATAGAGATCTTTGTATGTGGTGAAGGACATAGAAGTGGCAGTATTTATGTTGCACTTACCTTGGGGTATAATCCAGGAACAAGCGGTCCGTGGAGGCTGTGAACCTTACCTGCCATCATAAATGCTATTTCTGTATTAGTATGTTGGCTTTTAAAAGTATTACAAGGAATGCTGGGAACTTAACATGGGGTCAAACTTTGTGAGACTGTAACTCAAACTCAAAAGCTTATGGAAACTTCAAAGTGACCACACGTGCTGAGGGTATGAGTCTGTATGAGTATGAGGCTCTAGAAGGAGTTGAAGGGGCCACTCAAAATAAATGGGAAGTGGCAATGAAAATATTTACAGGATGAAACATTATAGAGGAATCGGGTGGGGTTTTTTATGTTAATTATATGAATAACTTAACATTTTTGTGACATCACTGACAACACCCAAGAAACCAAACTGTTTACCCTAGCAACCCAATTTTCCGAACTTGCCACTACAAGTAACATAAACCAACCCCAATGTTTCTGTCACTGACCCCTCCATAGCAACCGGGCTGTTTACCATAGCAACCAATTTGTCATATTTTTTTTATCTCAACTTAGGTAAATAATACAGAGATGGTGAATGGTTTATTTACGTTATATTAACATTGGGGGCATTATATTACGTTACTTACCCCTCCATAGCAACCGAGATGTTTACCATAGCAACCAAAAAAGAAGATCTTTATCCCAGCTTAGGAAAATGCTATGACTTGGTGTCACTTGTAGCAAGAAGGTAACCTTTTAATGACATTGTTGATTTACTCCTAGCAACCAATTTGTTTGCCATAGCAACAAATTTACATAAAAAAAACACAATTTTTTTTTTTTTTGTAATGTTTATGTCACTCCTAGTCACAATGGACACGTTTTTATCAATACAATACTGGAGTAATTACTTATAGAGTGTGTTTCTAATCTATAAAGAGAAACCCAGAGCTTTGTGACATTTCTTTTTGATGCTTCCTTTCCCCCTAAAAGTGTATTGTGTTTGTTCAGGCCAGCTGTGTTTGCCACAAACCTGCTTATTTACCACGCCTGATGTAGAGAGCATGTTGATGACATTGCCGGCATTTATCAAAATTGAGGTAATCTAGATTGATCTGCAGCACGGATCTCTTTTTGCTGTTAATGTGACTCTGGATCTGTTCAGAAACTAGGCTGGCAACGATGGGCAGCTTGGACTTTCTCCAGTGGAAGAGTGTAGCAGTTCTGGCTCATCAGATGCAGACTTGTTCCAAGACTGTTCAGTCACAATGGTCAGCCTCACATGACTGTACCCAGGCCATTAAGTACAAAAAACCCAATCAGGCTAATGTATGGCGTCAATCTCAGCATAAATCTCCATCAGGAAGTTATGGATCTAAAGACCAGTCAAGCCTTTACACAAATAAAGGCTTGGAGATCCCCGCACAAATAATGTAAATGAGGTCAAAATAATGGCTTCTTCCTGTTAGGATTTCTTTTAACAACTTCTATTCTGCTTTTCTGTAAAGTGTTTGAGTTAAATGGCACATTTAACTTGGAGGAAGCTACATTTAACGAATAAAATCTTGGATAGTTCACAAAACAGATGTGTTCTTGTTAATGTAGTTTGCAGCTGCCATGTAAACTTAGCTTTTCAAGAGAAAACGATAAGTCCCATAACAATTCCATTGAGATGAACACAAACCCTGCCCACACACAAACAGTTTCAAGGTTCAAATCTGAGCCTTTCACCAGAAACTAGTTTTGTTGTGGAGTTTCTTTCTCTTGTCAGTCACAAATCATAAATATAAAGCTTGAAGCTGCTGGAGGAACAATAAATGATGATGAAAATTAATCAAAACGGACAAGGATGACAGCACTGAAGTATATTCTCTGGCAAGCTACACATGATACATTTAATCCTTTAAAGCCTGACTCACTCAGTTGTAAACGTACTGAAATAGCAGAGCCACACGCAATAATAAATCAATATTGTAGCCTGGAATGACTTGTGTAATAACAGGGATTTTTTGGGTTTTTTTTTTTCGTACAGTTCTTTCTTTTGTATGCTTCTTGACATCTCTGAAATGTGATGAATAAATTGCTGTCATTTCTTGCATTATGTTGTGAGGAACATGCTCTTCTCATCACTGGTTTTGCTGGGTAAGGATAACTGTAGAAAGGTGGTAAAGGTGTGCTCTTTAAAGGGTTTAAAACATATCATCTGCAATAACAGTGTCTCACTTGTCAAGCATTGGGATTGTTTATGTACAAGTCCAACTCAGGTTTTTTATTGACGCAAACGCAAAGATTTTTCTGATTTCACTGTTTTGAATTAATAGCCAACCTTTGCTATCTCCATTTTTGTGAGAATGTTACCTTTGAGAAAACATAGTCATAAGAGACAGGAAACACATGGAAACCCTATAAAAGTACTGAAGGGGAGGTGGTGAGGTGCTTTTCTTTTTCGTCCAATACTTGTGAATAAAAGCATTTGCAGAATTAATGTAAAATGTAGCAAAGAAAAAAAAGGAAAAGCAGATTTCTGATTAGGGTTTACAAAATGAACTAAAACTAAAATGGTAGGAAATGTGGTCTTCTTATTGATTTGATATTGCCTTTTTTATTCATTTAAATCAATCCATAGTTGGCTTGTGCACACAAGTTCTCACCGCACAATCTAGAAAAAGTAAAAGTTAAAAGAAAGCGACAGAGCCTCATATGGGATTTCTTCCAATAATATTTTGGACAAATAAAGAAACTCAGTAGATGAATAAATAACTCTTCTTCAGAGGCAGTTTAACTGTATAGAGTCGGAATTTATCTCTCAGGATTTTACTGTGTAGATCTAATGATATTGATTGGTACTGAAATACAAGATTAAAGGCTATGATTGTCATGCTGTTATCTAACAAACTCCTCTGAATTTCAGTAAATAAACTTAAATTAAGGCAACTATTCTGAAAATAAGTTCAACCCAATTGTCGAACCATGGTCTGTGTACTTGCTACTAAGGTTATTATAGTTTAAGTAGTAGTAAAGCTAAAATAGAAATACAATTATTGCGAAAATTATAATATAACTAACTGAAATTAACTTACAAAATTAACTAAAACAAACTGAAATCATAATTTGCTCTTTGTATTGATTGATGCCACCTTTTCTGTATCGATTAAAATTAACGAATCTGTTCTAGCAATTTCACATGAGTGTTGGCACCTTAAGCCACTTTGTTTCTGTTCCTTGGTTTTTAAAGTCGGCTTGGGCACACATTTTCTCATCATGTCATTGAGAAAAATGGGTAAAGTTAGAAGAAAGCGGCAGAGCCCTATATGGGATTTCTTAAAATACAAAACTTCTTTAAGGGAATAATCTAAAAGTAACTTAGCATACATTGACCATATTTATTTTACTAGTTGTAAGTGTGACTCCTCTTACCTGAAATCAGTTTGTTTTTAAAGCTGCTTTTTATACTTTCTGACATTGCTAAAAGAAACCTGTTGTAATGAAAAAAAAAAACATTTTTAAATTTTTTTTTTGTTTTGTTTTTTTTTTGTGCATTGAGCGATCAAATCATGTCTTATAGCCGTTTTGGTATGGATTGTTTTGTAACTATTGCAGTTATACAGTTATTTCTCGTTCCCAGCCAATATATATAATATGGTATATGATAATATTGAATCAACACAAGTTATACAATAATAGATAAGATATGGCCGCTTGTAGCATCAGCTTGTAAAGTTTCCAAAATCCATACTGCAAGGCAAAAAAAATCTATAACTATTGAACTTCCATATCTGCATTAATTTAGTAATGTTATTTAAAACCACAGAACCCAATTATTACGGATTCAAAAGGTTGCGTGTGTTTGAAGATTTGTCATCTCGTGAACCGGAGGCTGGGAGTTTGATTTAGACATGTGTCAGAGAAACAGTTTGGTATTGTAAAAACAATAGTACAATGAGCTCTAATTTCAAGCTGCTGGCACTGAAAAATGGAGCTCATTAAAAAATGAATATTTCAAGAGTAAGCTATGCTAAAAATGGCTATAAATAAAATAGTGAGTCTATCCAAGAATGTATGATATTTCTCATATTTGTCATTCCAAACCAATGCTTCCTGCAGGACATGAAAGAGATTTTTAGGACGCCGTGGTTTCCAGACAGAAGCATGAACATTGTTGCAGAATGAATTTATTTATAGGGACTTTACTGCCATCGCAACCGAAAGCAGCAAAAGCATGCTGGAAGGTATTTTGCAGTGAATACACTTTTTATGTGCAAAATTAAACAAGGATCAAAGAGGTAACTAAGATAACGAGTCCAAAACAGGAAGAGAGGCGGGCGAACTGACAAGCTTTCATCCTGTCTCACAAAAAGGAAAATCCAAAAAGCTGCAGCAATGCCCAGATAGAGGTAGCTAAGGTTCAAGTAAAAGGAGAAGGGTTAGTATTAGGTATTTTTCCAAACATTGGTAACCAACAGAAGAAGAACACGAAGGTTCCAGGACGTATACTGTGTCACCCTCAGAGCTGTGGGGCTAGGTACACCCATCTACGGTCCATAAAATTCTGGCAAGAAATGGTCTTCGGGGAAAAGGTGCATCCAAAATCATACATGTCAAGAGGAAAGAAGGACAAGTGACTCAAGCGAAACATAAAAGAAGATAAAAAAAGATTGTAATACATTTTGATTGCTTTAAATAGAAGCTTAGATCAATGTGGTTTTATTTGATTTGAACAAGACCTGTTTAAAGCGGCTTGTTACAGGTGCCTTGTGCTTTAAGGTCAACTAAGGAATGCACCAGAGGACACAAAACCACCTCTTAAAAGAAACTTTACTCACAAGAAACTGCTGGAAATGTATTAATGCTTGAGATTAAGAACTATTTGCGTGTTCTTCATGAAAGAGTTGCAGCCAAAAAAACACCTTTTTAGTGGAAAGTGACTTAAGTGTGTGCTAAAAACATATGATCTAGGATGCAAAAAATGGCAGCAGATGCTTTGACTGACGAGTCAACATTTGGCTGTAGCAGAGGACTGATTTGTTTGTGGAAGGGTTGGAGAGTGGTACACTGAGTGTCTGCAGGCCAAGATTTGGTCAAGATTTATGCTGAGAAATACAGGAAGATGAAATTGTGCAATAACGTCCTAGATTTTTGGAAGCTTTTTATAGAAGAATTTATTCTTTTTTTGAAGGAAAAATGTTGGTTTTATATAAATTTCTTCAAATAAACTGAGTGACTTTTTTTTTTTGAAAGCATTCTTTTTTCACAACATCTGCCTAAAACCTTTGGGCAGCACTGTGTATACTTCTTGCCAAGGGGTTCAGGACGAGAGCATACACCTATACACTCTTTGGGAGAGACCTCAATTCCCATCAAAAGAGAAGGTGTCAGAGGGAGATAGGGAGAGCCGTGATAAGGAAAACAGGTGCAGGAGATTATCTCCAGTGAGGAGCATGTGCGAACGATGAAAATCTAGATCTGGTTAAGCTGGGATTCTGGGAAATGTCTTGAATTAAGTTTATATGGATGAATTATGGTGGTTTCTCATGTTTAAGCTCCTGAATCACAAAAACAAAATGTAATCCTTATGTATAAAAAATGGACAAAGACCAGGGAGATGGCACAATGCATTACCGCGTTTAACAAACAATGTTTTGGGTAAAAAAAAAAAAGTAGACACTGTCAGCACTGAGAGCAATAAGTGAAGAGGCAAAACGTCTCAACTGGGCTCTCTTGACATCTCTAAGCACATCTAAGAGGCCCTTCAGACAGATCTGTATTGAGAGGCTTCAATTGAAAGATCAATTCAACCAGAACGAGATGTTTTTCCTCGATTGAACTTCATTGTTAAAGAGCAGAATTCATGGCAAAAATGAGGCATGTGATGATGTAACCAAGGATGGGCTCAGCTGTAAGAACCCTAGAAAAGTGGTTATTAGATAGAAGAATAGGATTGATTATAATATTGGAAAGCTATATGATTTTTTTGTATCAATATGGGTGCATTCGGTTTGAACAAAACCAATTTACCTTATACCAGGTTCTAGGTCCTACAAGGAATGGAACAACTGAGGAATGCACCAGAAGTCACAAAACCACACCATAAATGAACTTTACTCTCAGGAAACTGCAGGTAAGTTATGGAGAATAATAATTGGTATTTTTATATGGCAACAATTCTTGTAAAGAAAAACATGAAACTGTATTTTTTGTGAAAGCGATGAACCATAAAACAATTTGTTTGGTGATAACATTGGAAAACATTTTGATTGTTTTACATAGAAGCTTTGGGAAAAAGCTATAGATAAAAAACTAATGTGGTTTTATTCGGTTTGAACAAGACCCATTTGAAGCTGCTTGTTTCAGGTACTGGGTCAAGTAAGGTATGCACCAGAGGACATTAAAGCACTCCTTAAAACAAGCTTTACTCACAAGAAACTGATGTAACTTTATGATTGGTTGAGATTAAGAACCATTTACATGTTTCTACAGTAAAAGTTGTATACTATTTTTTGTGACTAACCATAGAAATATATAGCTAATGATGATTATTTTAAATAGAAGCTTTGGAAAAACATGTTTTTTTTGTTTTGTTTTTTTTTAGATTTGAAGAAAATCCAATTTAAAGCTGCTTGTTTCAGGTTCTAGGTCCAATAAGGTCAACTAAGGAATGCACCAGAAGACACAAAAACACCCTTTAAAAGGATTTTTACCCCCTGGAAAATGTTGGGGCTTTTTGAATGTTTGACAATGAGAACTATTTGCATGTTTCTACAGCACCAGTTCAAATTTGAGGGCCATGATCTTAGGTCAGTATACGTTTAAGTGACCAATATTTATTTGAAAGATACCTGAAACCAATTTAAAACCAATTTAACATAATCTGAAAGTTTAAAATGCAAGTATTACACAAATAATTAACACCATGCTTCAATATGTTAGCTATATATAGCTTTATAACGCAACTAAAAAGCTTATTTATAACTATTTTTATTGATGTAGGACTCTGGTTCTATGTGACTTGACTACTATACTCTGGCTTGGAGTCTACGGATTTTCTTATTTCCATTAGTATTCTCATGATGTGGAAGTATGTGTTTTGAACCCTCTGCTGGGGTGTCTTCGCCTTCAATTAACTCAATCTTTTGTTTTGTTTTCTTTTCAACCAAAGCAAAGAATGTTCCATCATCACAGTGGGACCTCTGTGGGATTTGTCTCATGCCAGCGCTAATTAATCTTGGAGAAAATCTGAGTAAATAACCAAGAGAGCTAAACTATGATTTTCTAGGCTTTGAGAAAATTAGATAAAGCTCGATATGAAAAATATATGATTTTGGAAAATATTATGGTTGTTTTATGTTGTTGGAAAACTCCTACGGTAGTGGAGAACAAGATATTGGGTCATATAAAGTAGGAAATGGATGTAGATCATATAATGTTGACCATGTCCCCCCCCAAAAAAGAAGTAAATTGAAAAGAAAAAAACTGTATCTACACGAAACCTAAAAAAAAAAGCAAAATGTGGACATGTTACTCTAAATGTGATTCTACCAGTCAATTCAAGCCATGTTTTTAAATGAGTATTCAGCATTGTGTTTGCAAAACACATCAGTCCCAGATGATTAATTAAGTTTTATTCAGTGTTTATTTCCGAATATTCACATTCCACCACAATGGCTTTCCAAGGGAGCAATTAACAAAGAAGTCATTCACCTTCATTTGTGATGTGTAACAATGAAAGTAATATTGTGTAGGCAATATGAATGAGCGTAAAGTTGACTGAGCATTTTTTGTTACGGTTCAGATTTCAAACATCTTTGCATCAGGTTTTAAACCGATCTGACGAGCAGGAAGGAAAAGACTGTGGCACAAGCTACAAAGGCTTTTGTCTCAGATAATTAGAGTTGGCTGGCCATGTGTGTGTCAGCTCACAGAACAGTGGCATGCTCGCATTCACACACTCTCGCCTCTCCCATACTGTTTAGCATGTTTAACCACAGCTCGGGAGTTAGAGACAACTAGTCGAAAGCAATTTGTCTAAAGGGACAACTCATCATCAAATTCAATTACCGTGAACCTGAGAATGTTTACTTGTCTGTGTCGTTTCCTTCTGCATTATTCAACTTGTGCAAGCACTTCAATGCATTAACAACTCTGTGGAGGATGCTTTATAAATAGTAGTAGTTAATTGTTTTAGCATCAAATGTAATATTATTGTTACTGTTATGCACTAAATCACATTTTAAGTCTTCTATAATATAAAGCACTTAAATGCTTTTTAATCATTTTAATGAAAACATTTAAATATCGAAATCTACATCTTATAAAAACTACTTTTAAAGTGTAACCCTGTGTTTTTATTAACAATACTTTTGATTACACCTAATTTATCCTTCCATTTTACCCGGAATATATCTGCATGTTTTCATTTTTACAACATGTTACAACAATGGAATTAAAGTGTATTTATATGTTATTTTAAAATGAAGGTAAGAATGTTGGAGATCCAATATCTAGAAAAATAGAAGGGTAATCGAGCCCTTCAATTATTACTACTTCCTGTACGAAAGACGATTATAATCAACTAAAAAAATTACTGAGGCGCTTAGTAGAGTCTTCAGTTAATTAGTACAACCCACCAATAAATGATTGTGGTCGATGAGAATATTGGAAAACATCACGGTTGTTTACAACGAAAGCTTGGAAAAACTCAAAGCAGTTCAATCTGTTTGAACAAGATCAGTTTGAAACTGGTATAAGGTCAGCAAAGGAATGCGCCAAAAGACATACACCTAATAACTGCGAATCTCTCATTTGCAGTGTTATGATTCTCAGAGAATCAAATTAGTTATTATTTAGAAGTGTTATGTTTAGCGTATTATTCTTTTATATTCATTTTCTGATCATGTGTTTTGTGTATGTATTTCGTTGTGGAGATGGCTGAGCGCTGACCCAACCAATCAGGGGAGTGGGCGGGCCTATAAAAACGGCCTGCTCTGCATTCATTCTCCCCTCTCTCTCGATCGCGCAGTGTGTCAGTCCGATCCGTCTGTCTGTCATCTGAGAACCAAACCGTGTTGCTACGCCACTAACCAGTAGCCGTTCTGTTGCCCCGTCCTGCCGGACTTGTGATCCCGTTCTCCCTCTGTACTGGTCTGTGTATCTCTCTCTCAAAGTCAAAGAAAGTGTTAGATCACAGTATAAAGTGTTGTGTGGTGTGTGTGTGTGTGTGCGAGCGAGTGCTTGACAGTGTTTATATTTACCCGTGTTTAGTTCTTGTTTACTTTGAAACTGATCTTTGTTTTAAAGTCTATTGTTTGTATAAGTGAGTGTTTTATTATTTAACGATCATTTTAGTTTGATCCACGGGATTGTTGTATGTTTTGACTTAGTAGCACTGTAAATAAATTACGTTTTTGTTTTTGGAAAATTGTGCCAGTTGTGACTTTTCTGTAAATATCCGATTTTTTATTTTGTTTACTATTACTCACTGTGCGCCCCACGAGCCAATTTCTTTAACACCAAAGTGGGTCGTAACATGCAGTTATATATCACTCTGTTTCAACCACTCCTCGTACGCTTTACATGTTGTTATTATTACAGACCCTTCGACGAGTATCTTGTCTCTTCTGTCAATCAAACATTGAATCAAGGCTTGATTGTTTTGGAAAGGCCTAAAAAAATCTGTTATTTGCAGATAACCCCTCAACAAAATGAAATTTTGTGTATTCATCATAGAGATATAGCATAATTTCAGTCCTTGCTTCTCCTCTTGTTTCTATAAGAATTGCTCAGGGTTTCAATGTGGCTGTTGTCTATCCAGTGAAGACATTCTCTTCAGCCCAGTGTTGAAAATCATGAGCAATGTTATAAAAAGCTGAATGTGTATTGACTCAGCAAGGGCAAGATTTTTTATCAAGACACAAGAAGAGCTCTTTACTTATTTGAAGTATGGCCCCTATACAGTTGGGTATTCACAAGTAAAGTTATTCACAACAATAGGCAACATTTTTTTACAAGGTCTTGTAACATCAGGTGAATATATGAAGACAGCCTTCATTTTATTGAGAATTTACAGTGGTGTGTTCAAGTTTAGGAACCTCTGCAAATTCTAATTATTCTTGCACACTTTCCATAAAACATATTAACTTTAAATGAAAATGATACATTTAAATTAAATTTCTTACCACTTTATCAGAATGAAAAAAAAACATCCTAAACCCAATTTTTCCTAACTGCTGTGCCTTTTGGCTAGTTAACTCATCTCTGATGTATAATTTGGGAGAGAGCAAAAAAAAAAAAAAAAAAACGATGTAGATGTCCAAACTTAAATCTGATTTGTCCACCTTAGCAATAATATACATCTCTTATCTGTCTTAAAAAGGATTTTGGCTTTTGGCTGATTTAAATGATGAAAGCATAATTGAAGTCTAGCAAAATGTGCTATAGGTTCCTAAGAATAAAAGCTTAAAAGAAAATCAACCATGTGTGTCTGTCCCCCTCTTTCTTTCTAAAAATCCACCATTTAAGACAAATTTGTTGCTGTGGAAACATGCACATAGTCAGAAATCTACACTGGATGATGCTTCCATTAGGTTTATAAGACTGTTGTTTCTCCTAGACCCAAAAAAAAAAATGCATGACGCCTCAAATCAGCTATGTGAGCCTCTTTTCCCATGTTCCTTTTGAAAAAACCATTTGAGACCTTTTTGTTGCTGTGGAAACATGCACATAGTCATAAATCTACACTAAAAGAAGCTTCCATCAATTATTTCCCAACAAAAAAGTGTATTGAAATCTTGTTTTGGGTTTAAAAAGCTTGAAGAGCCTAGAACTTCTGTAATCAGCGTTCCCCTCTTCATTTTAAAACTACATTTGTCATTCTGTGGAAAATAGTCGAATATTTGGATGCTGAAAGCTCATCATTACGGTCATGAACTATGCGTGTGAACACAACATAGAGAACGTTGAAATATGTTAAAAACAGTGAATCCTGCCACACATGGATGATTTTTGAAATCTAGCAAAAATGCTTTTAGGCCTAAAAAGAAAAACTTAACAGCATCCAATCAGGGCCTAAAACTTCTTTAATCAGCAATGTGAGTCTCTTTTCCCCTCTTGCTTTAAAAGCAAACAAACATTTGAGCCAGTTTTGTTGCTGTGGAAACATGCAAATAGTCAAAAATACGCACTGGGTAAAGAATGAAAAGAACAATTTTATTGAAATGTCACAAAAAAAATCCCAATAAAACACCTGAGAGACGAAACATGTTTTATCTACTTGAAGGACTACATTTCACTCGTGTGCGTGCGTGTGTGCATGTTCTGTATCTTATTAATTAGAAATCAACTCACGCTTTCTGAAATTTGTTGGGTCAAAACATTTACCATCAGGCTCATGGATAATGCCCACAGTGTTTTAAATGTTTCAGAATGAACTGAAACTGTAAATAACATTGTAAAAATTGTTATTTCAACCTCCCCGTGACGCTAACTCCAATGCTAAAGCTAATACAAACGTGTAAACGAAGCCAAACTTGAGGGTGCGGTGTAAACACGTCCTTTGGTTATTAAGTCCCGGCTGTCGTTGTGCACCATTACTTGATGTTCTTCAACTTGTTTTGTCCACTCAGCCTTACTTAACCTTGTTTAGATGCATGTTCTATTGATTGCTTGCCTTGATTACGTTTATATTTCTGCATTACTTTTCAAGCAATGAGCACTACTGATCAGTTGTTCCTGACCATTTCCTGGAATTTAATAAATTCATGGAATATAATATCTATTATTTAGATGGATTCCCTTTAGAAGCATAATGAAACCTTGTCCTCACTGTCCATACAGGACTCAAAAGATGTAGAAATGAAGGATGTAATATTTAGTACTAGTGAGCACCATGTAGGATTAAAACAGAGGTTATGTGAACATGTAAAAGATATTTTATGAGGTTTTGATTGACTAATCCTGGGGCTCTCGATATGTTCATTATTCCCGAGGCACAGGTAAAGTGCTTTTTTCTCTGTACATTTAATCACCATGTTTTCTGACATGCACAGCAGAACATATGTCAGAGAGCAGATGCTTGATGCTGGGAATTAGCTCGCCTTTTTCAATTAAGCCCTGCTCTCCTCACTTCTGACCTAACATAACCTGGTGCTCCTTGGAATCATCGAACACTGTTCATCTAACTCTTTAAAGGGAATGATGGTCTGGCATTGAAATGCTCTGCTTTTGATTCGGCTGTGATGCTTCAGACTCCCACATTCCATCCCACGGAGGAACTAAGGAAGATGAACTTTACACTTGACAGCATCTGCTCTTTTCTCCCCTGGAAACCATTTACTCTGGTTTAAAGCAGGTTAGAGGAACCGATGGGGAGAGGAAGACTTTTATGTAGATGCAGATGGTGCTTCTGCAAAAATGGGGGAAAATTTATATAAAGAGATTGATTAATGACTCTCTAAAAAAGACAGGGCTCATATAAAATAGAATTAAGGCAGATTTCATGACTGTATCTCTTAAAGTTTACCTATACTCTCACCGGCCACTTTATTAGGTACACCTACCCTACGGCTCATTAACATTTATAATCAGCCAATCACAAGGCAGCGACTCAGTGTAGACGGGGTCAAGATGATCTGCTGCATTTAAAACAGGGCAAAAAGGTGATTTAAGTGACTTTGAATGTGTTGTGGCATGGTTGTGGGTTCCAGACAGGCTGGTCTGAGTTTCTCTGTTGTTCTACTGGGATTTTCACTCACAACCATGTTGACAAATTGGCAGCAACTGCGTGATGCATGTCACGGGCATAATTGAAATACAATTATTTCCAGTTGATTGAGTTTTCCAGTATTTATTGTAGATTTATTTTGCTTCTTATAATAATGTAAGTCAAATTTAAAACTGTGTGTCTGCCAGTGTCTGAGCCCTTGTCACACTCCAAACACACACACTCATCTAAAATGATGATGAGAGCATTGTATTTTCTCATTGTACATGCAGTAAAAACTGGACATAATTAAAAAATCCAGAGGAATAGTTGTTTACACCCAACATGGACCCACAGCTTTCATTACGCAGTTGACTTGTAAAGGAACATAACACACTTCTGTGGAACAATGCAATTATGGTACTTTTCCTCCGTTCTGTGGATGACAATATCATAACTGTGTGGGTTTTTTTTTTCCAAATGTACTGTTTTATACATGTATATAGTCATGTATAATGTTATATTGTTAGATCTTGGATGATGATAATAATAATGATAATAATGATATAGTTTAATTCTGTAATGATATAGGCTGTCTTCTGTCGGTGAAACAAGAGGATCTGGCAACTTGTGAAGTGAAGTAGAAAATACAGAGAAGATGTATTTCAGGACAGGACACGATTTATTACCAGGACAAAACCTTTCAATATTTTTAATGCATGTGGTACTTTGAGAATGAAACTTGCTTATTTAAAAATTGCTTATTATTTTAATTGCTTTTTAGCAATTATGCAAAACTCAATGCAGTAATGAATCACTCTTTGAACAATTTATTGTATTTTATGGTGGTTTAGGCAATTTCTAAGCACTCCTAATCTTCAGCTTTAAGGGTATTTAACACAGAGCGACATCTTGCACAAAACACCAGTGTCGCACCCTCTGTCGTTCTATTGGCTATGGCCTGTTTTCTTTGGTATCAATTAAGTACATGAAATTAAACTTGAAAAAATAAAAAAATGGAATTTGTTCAAGGCAAATAAAATTCTAAAATTACAAATTATGAAATGACAATTATTTTAACTTTGACTTATGTTTGCAGACAGACTTGAATGTGGGATTGTAAAAGTGTAAAAAATTTTTTTTAAATTTAATGTCACAAAATTTTAATGGTCAGTGACAATGTCCCACAATATAATTTTCCACCGATAGGGTTATTTCAAATTCGTTGCTATGGTAAACAGGATGGTTGCTATGGGGGAGTCAGTCACATAACTTAATGTTCCCAATGTCACTGTGAGTAATTTAAACCAAACCCAATGTTTCTGTGATTTCGGAATGTTTGGTTGCTAGGGCAAACTGTTTGGTTGCTACGGAGCTGTCAGTGATGTCTTAAAAATAAACCCTATTTTCTTTAGGATGTTTTTTATATATATTTCATAGGTATTTCATAGGTATATTTCATTTCGTAGGTATTTTCATTGTGTCTTTGGTAAATCTTTAACCCTTTCTAGATCTTGGGGGTTCAAATACTTTTACGCAGTGATTGGTATGCTCTTGCACAAACTTGTCACATTTTTTTGTCAGCAGCAAATGATGAATAACAATATGGTGGCATTGACAAGCCAATATAATAACGTAATAGAAGAGAATTGTTTTTTCTTCTTTTCTTTCGCCATTTATTTATTGAGTTTTGTTGAGTTTAAAAAGAATACTGTACTGAGGGTGGTGATCGTGACGTGGTTGCTTCACTCAACAACCCATTAGAGATATATTTGGATAAACCATATAAAATGTAAGAGAATGCATAAATGCTAAATATTTCAAGGCAACTGTTCATTTAACTTTTGAAACCACCAACCAACACAACAGACAGACTGGTAGCACAAAGTTGTCGGTCCATGGTCAGTTCATCCATTTATTCGATCATCGCATGACAATGACCAAATGACTCAGTTCAGCCAAGTGGCACAGTCCAACTCCTATTATCTAAAAACAGATTATGCAAAATAAAAGACCCCAGCCTTCTCCGATTCAATGGCTAATTCATATCAGAAGCAACCTCTTTAAAACGTTTTTTTTGTAATCTAAAACTGAATAGCGTCCTACGAAGGTGATTTTTTATTATACCAAGAGACGTATTCTTCCTTTCATCACTTGGAGCACTCCACAACTGACAATAAATCAAGCCACTTGCTCTTGTTCTGAAAGCAGAGCCAATTAAACAAAGCAGTCCTCAACCTCAAGTTTGAAAGAGGATTTTATATATGGTGCAGCAAATCAAAGAATGACTAGCAAAAGCCTTGGGATTTAAAGTCTTGAACAAATGGGATAACAAACAGCAAAAGCACAAAATGTAGCAGTTGTGCATGACCTTAGATCGTCTCCAAGGTTTCGTCTCTCAATACATTAAGGCAAAATTCTGACAGTGTGCTGCTGTATACTTTTGAGATCTGAGAAACATTCATGTCAAATGGTCTTCGTTTATTTTCCTTATAAATATATAAATAAGTTCTAGCAGCACTCTTTTCTCAAATAAATAAGAACTGTAACCGACCTTGTGATTTGGGCTGCACTGTCACATCACTTAATCTGTTTGATTCCAAAACACAAGATCTAGATTGAATTAATATTTAAATTGTAATCTAAGATAAGTACCACTAATCTTTTAGAAAAGTAAAATCTTGTACTTTTGATGGATATTCAGTTATATTGATATAGGGATTTTACATCAAACATCTTTCTAATTAGCCGACGGTTTGAAAATCAATCACCTCCTTCTTCAATGTGCAATAAAAATGCATATAAGTTTTAGAAAGAAAAATAAGTGACTCTGTTTAAACTTATCTTTGTAAGTGGGCAGCATTTTATGGAAGATCGTTGTTTGAATAACTGTGAAGAATCCTCTGTACCCTTTCAGCTACTTATCAATAAAACATCTAGTAAGTTTGCTATTTAATTTATAATGTTTATAGTGATCAGTGAGTTAAATATTTGTGAAAGTGTGGTATTCTATAAGAGAGCGACTGAGCAAGGAAAAGTAGGTTTAGTGTTGCGTTGGTCTGAAAACTGACACCATCCAGCCAGCACACTCAGGTCAGATATTTCACATTAATAATTAAATTAAATCTAATTAAATTGGAATTTCGCATAAATTATTTGTGAATATAGCACTGTTTCCATCCAACGAGAGAACAAAATCTTCACTTTCTGACAAACTGGTGGCAAATATCAAAAGAAAGGCCTTTTTTTGTGTATAAAATATCGTGGAATGCAATATGCGCAGTCATGTCGTCTCTCTTTTGGAGGCGGAGACTGCTCTTTGGGAACGTAGTCGGTCAAGACAGTTCAGGGAGGTGATCACGCCAAACCACTTTGATGACAGCCTGTGGTTAAGGAATTTTAAAATGAGCAAACATTTCAGATCTTGCTCAATGAAATCGGTTCATTGGTTATTCCATTAATGCCGCCTTATCTCACCCCAGTTCAGACAGAAAAATGCACTGTGTTGCATTGCATTGGGAGTTTCTATCGTAATTTATGCATATTTTTATATCCAAACAATTTATCCTACTCAGATGTGCGCAAAAAAAAGTTTGAAATGTATTACTAATAGGAAAAACTGTAAAAATAAATAGTTATTCTGTAAAATCAGCTAGTTATTTTGTGTGGTTGGTCAAATATTATTTATGTGGAATTGATTAATTTATTTTGAATAATTTTTGTGTGCAATTGAACACCATTGTCCAACTTTGTGTACAACCTTGGCACTAGGTGGCAGCAATGAGCATGGTTGCGAAAGCTCCTATGGGAAGAAGAAGGGTGGCTCTGATTTTTGTCAGGTGTGTAGCCCTTCGTTTTAGGTTCAGTGTTTGTGCCAACAACCTGGGATTCAGGCAAAGTCACCAAAATATTGCACCGCAGCGGAGTTCACCGCAGAGATGTCACTGGTATGTTAAGTTTATATTTGTGCTTTAATGATGCAGAGGAAAAAGTTTTGGTTTATTTTGTGTGACACTAGTTTGCAAATGTTTTTGGAATTTTGATCCGGTGTTTGTTTGATTTTAAGCTTATCATTCTCATTTTGAATGTTTTTGAATGTTTTCGCTTTGAGCATTTAGTAAATTTCTGGAGTTAAAACGATAATCTCTCAGCGTTTTATGCCAATGTCAAGTTTGGGCAGGCAGTGGTCGCATGACATTTTGAAAATAATGCTGGGTGTAAAACTATAACAAACAACTTTTAAATTTTAAAGTTTGCACGCAAACTTCGATGTTGGCTTGTGTTGGTGCCGTTAATCCCTATTTTTTATGTTGTCAATCCCGCAACAATAACGTAATCCAAACCCCATGTCTCTATGACATTCCTAAGCTGAGAAAGAGATGCGCCATATTGGTTGCTATGGTAACCAGTCTGGTTCCTCTGGAGGGGTCTGTGTCCTAACATGTTGGACCCCATGTCAATACGAGTAAAATACATCAACCCCCATGACTCTATGACTTTCCTAATCTGAGATAGGGATGCGCCATATTGGTTGCTATGGTAACCTGTCTGGTTGCTATGGAGGGGTCAGTGACCTAACATATTGTTCCTCATGTCAATACGAGTCAAATACAGCAACCCCCATGTCTCTATGACTTTCCTAAGCTGAGATAGAGATGCGCCATATTGGTTGCTATGGTAACCAGTCTGGTTACTATGGAGGTGTCATTGACATAATATAATGTTTCAGCTGTCACTATGGATGAAGCTTACCAACCCCCAATTCTCTAGCATTTTCCTAAGCTAAGATAGAGATATGGCAATTTAGTTGCTATGGTAAACAATTTGGTTGCTATGTGACATGTTGTAATCTACTTTATTATTAGAATAATATAAAGCAACCCCCATTTCTCTACTGTGTTCCGTTTAGAAGATATTTGACATTGAAAGTTATGTCAAAAGTGGGTGTGGCTTAATGGTTTTATGTTAATTCACAAGCAATGATTGGCTGGATAAGTGATTTGCTTCCTTAATGCTGGTATGACTTTCCAGTGTCAATCAATTACAGAAGCTCTTTCACAATAGGATCCATGGGATTCATGCTCCATTCATAAAAAAATTATGGCGAGCTATAAATAGCCTTCATTTGATTCTGTGCAACTGCTCATTTCTGAGAAATCCATACCTCCAAACAAATAAGGATTACGAAAGAAGGACAAGACACATTAAAATATTTCAGACTTTAAGGAAGAGAATCGTGTAAATTTTGTGAAGCTGAGATAAAGTTTGAATGATTTATGGCGAGTTAGAAATAGCCTGCGATTGAGATTTTAAACAGAATTCACCAGAATTTTTGAATGGAGGTGAATGGAGCAATTATGTGCACTCCTTGTGGTTTAGGCCACCTGGAGTAAAAACCGTGTGTTTTTTAAAAACGAAAACAGCACCAACTGAAAGAGGACAAAAATCTCTACCATTTAGATATAAAATGTGTGTGTAAAGGTTAATTTTTAGTTGAGAAAACAGTGCAAGTAGCAACAAGACTGAGCTTGCTCAAAGTTAGAGTGGGCGATGACATCACCACTCTAGGGCCCCCATAGGGAATGACTTGGGCGATTTTTGGGCCGAAATTCGCGGTTTTTACGGAAACATCACGCGGAAGAGATATAGCAACTCGAGTGGGAACAGTCTGGACGACCGTGGAAAGTTTCCTGCCTGTAGCTCGAACGGGCTAGGAGGAGAATCGCTGTAAAATTTTGACGTAAGAAAAGAGAAGAAGAAGAAGAAGAAGAAGCGGAATAATAATAAGTTTAAGTGCAATAACAATATGTTGGCTTTGCAAGCAAGCCAACATAATAATCAAATTTGACCCAAATACCAATTATGTAATTGTATAGTTCGAACATCTATTTTGTTGTCTTTTAAAAAAAATGGTCATACATATATGTATAGTGGTAATATATGTATAGTATGGTGAGATATACTATATGTAGGATATAGTATAGTGGTAATGCTGCCGTCCTTCACAAGGGGGACCGGGGTTCTTATCTTTGTTGGGGCATATGACAACACGAATGCTATGGAAAGCATTTTATTGTTTGCTTAAAATGGTCATACATATACGTATAGTGGTAATATATAGGTATAGTATGGTGGAATATACTATATGTAGGATATAGTATAGTGGTGAAGCTGCTGTCCTTCATATGGGAGACTGGGGTTTGAATCCTGGATGGGACATACAACAACACAAATGCTATGGCAAGCATTTTGGTGTCGTTTAAAAATGGTCATATATATATGTATAGTGGTAATATATGTATAGTATGGTGGGATATACTATATGTAGGATATAGTATAGTGGTAATGCTGCTGTCCTTCACAAGGGAGACCGGGGTTCAAATCTTTGTTGGGGCATATGACAACACGAATGCTATGGAAAGCATTTTATTGTTGCTTAAAATGGTCATACATATACGTATAGTGGTAATATATGTATAGTGTGGTGGGATATACTATATGTAGGATATGGTATAGTGGTGATGCTGCCGGCCTTCATATGGGAGACCGGGGTTTGAATCCTGGATGTGGCATACGACAACAAGAATGCAATGGCAAGCATTTTGGTGTCGTTTAAAAATGGTCATACATATATGTATAGTGGTAATATATGTATAGCATGGTGGGATATACTATATGTAGGATATGGTATAGTGGTGATGCTGCCGTCCTTCACATGGGAGACCTGGGTTCGAATCCTGGATGGGGCATGCGACAACATGAATGCTATGGTAAGCCTTTTGGTGTCGTTTAAAAATGGTCATACATATAAGTATAGTGGTAATATATGTATAGTATGGTGGGATATACTATATGTAGGATATGGTATAGTGGTAATGCTGCCATCCTTCACATGGAAGACCGGGGGTTCGTACCCTGGATGGGGCATACGACAACATGAATGCTATGGCAAGCATTTTGGTGTCGTTTAAAAATGGTCATACATATATGTATAGTGGTAATATATGTATAGTATGGTGTGATACACTATATGTAGGATATAGTATAGTGATGATGCTGCCGTCCTTCACATGGGAGACCGGGGTTCGAATCCTGGATGGGGCATACGACAACATGAATGCTATCGCAAGCATTTTGGTTTCGTTTAAAAATGGTCATACATATAAGTGTAGTGGTAATATATCTATAGTGTGGTGGGATATACTATATGTAGGATATGGTATAGTGGTGATGCTGCCGTCCTTCACATGGGAGACCGGGGTTCGAATCCTGGATGGGGCATACGACAACATGAATGCTATGGGAAGCCTTTTGGTGTCGTTTAAAAATGGTCATACATATATGGGTAGTGGTAATATATGTATAGTATGGTGGGATATACTATATGTAGGATATGGTATAGTGGTGATGCTGCCATCCTTCACATCGGAGACCGGGGTTCGAATCCTGGATGGGGCATACGACAACATGAATGCTATGGTAAGCTTTTTATTGTTGCTTAAAATGGTTATACATATAGTGGTAATATATGTATGGTGGGATTTTCTAAATGTAGGATATAGTGCAGTTGTTTTGCTGTCGTCCTTCACATGGGAGACCGGGGTTCGAATCCTGGTTGAGACATACGATAACACGAATGCTGTGGCAAGCATTTTATTGTTGCTTAATAATTATTTTAATAATTATATTAATAATTATATTCATATAGGCCTGCCCCCTCCCCACTGCCCTTGCCCCTGCACACTGCCCCCTGCCCCCTGCCCACTCACCTATGGCTCCCCCTTGCCATAGCATTTGTGTTGTCATGTCGTAGGATTCGAACCTTGGTCTCCCATGTGAAGGACAGCAGCATTACCACTGTACTATCCTACGTATAGTATATCCAACCATACTATACATATATTACCACTATACATATATGTATGACCATTTTTAAACAAAACCAAAATGCTTGCCATAGCATTCGTGTTGTCGTATGTCCCATCCAAGATTCGAACTCCGGTCTCCCATGTGAAGGACGGCAGCATCACCACTATACCATATCCTACATATAGTATATCCCACCATACTATACATATATTACCACTATACTTATATGTATGACCATTTTTAAACGAAACCAAAATGCTTGCCATAGCATTCATGTTGTTGTATGTCCCAACCAGGATTCGAACCCCAGTCTCCCATGTGAAGGACAGCAGCGCTACCACTATACTATCCTTGGATTGCCTTGGATGTCTAGGCAAAGATTGTTGTTAGGATGGTCTTTAAGGATTTTTTTTTTGTTACTGCTGCCTTTATAGTCAACAAATAAAAGCATAAAATTAATGTATTTTAAATAACTAGTTCAAATTATATTTGAACAATATTTAAAAGTGGAGCAAACACAATTACATTTTTATTCTTTTTGATGTATATACCTCCACACATTATTTGGCTGAGAAACAAAAAGAGATTAAACAAGACAAAGATTAATTGCTCGTTCATGTAGAAAGGAATTTAGAGATATAGCAAGCCAACTTAATAATAAGTTTAGGAGAGATAACAATATGTTGGCTTTGCAAGCCAACATAATTATTGTCCTCCAAACTACCATGTACTGATTTATCATTTAGAGATACTAACATGATGTCATTTAACTAACATGGCAACCAAGGTGTCAGATAGATGCAATATAAGTTCAATGAAGACTGTAGATAGACAATTTCTTGAGCTGATAGTTTAGAAAAACCGATCTAAATAAAACAAAGTCTTTAATGGGGGTTTAAATAAATGACCATCTGTTTTAACACCTAACTGAACCAGCTCATGAATACCAAGGCAACCGGAGTAGTGCAGCATATGTCAAACCAAGATGTGGAGATATGTATGTGTATGGATGTGAAATTTGTAAAGAACTAGTATTTTTTATTTATTTATATATATATATATATATATATATATATATATATAT